>CM053790.1:56389193-56767037 GCA_028749045.1 Cupressus sempervirens | reverse complement strand
GGATGAATTTGAGAAAATAGCAAAAGAAAGTGATAAGATTTCACAAAGCATGAAAGATAAGTTATTATAGGAATATAATGTTTCCATTGTATTCTAAAATCCCATACATTTGATAGGGCTTAACAAGATTTTATATTGTAAATATCTTAATAGAGTGCACACTTAATCAGTGTTGGAGAATTATTTTTCCAAGGTAGACTTTAGCAGGTCTTTTGTATTACTCCTAGTAGGATAAGTCACTATAAGAAATACTTTTGTAAGCTCTAACTAAGAAATCTTTTTGTTGAAGTAATAAAGGATTTTGGGTGTCATTCCTACTATAGTTTTCCCTCTAACCAAGGGCTTCTACATGACCAAAATCATGTATCAAATATTTTCATGTGTCTTATATGTTTATGATTTAAGTTGTTTACAATTTAAGTTTACAATCATTTAGAAATAAGTTGTTAAGTTCATGCTTGCAAAGAATGATTTAAGATTCAAAAGGTAAAACAATTATTGAGGGTTAATTGTTTAGAAGGTACTAATTAACCCCCATCATTACCTTAACTTTCCAACAAGATCTAGCTAGGAAAATAAGAAAACCATAGTTTACAAAAATAAGAAAAATAAATTAAGAAAAATTGAGAATGTAATTCAATCTCTCATCCCATAAGTCGCAATGTGCAAGATCTAGATGATGAAAACCACCATATATAATAATATGTATGGTGAAGAGTTTGAGCTATAAAAAGATCATGCATATGCAATTGGCAAGAGTTTATCCTTAGTTAGAGATAACAAAATGAGTAATTTAGAAGATTAAAAAAATAATTGTTTGAAAATTGTTTTTGTAAGTTACTAGAAAATGTGGAACATGGTGATTGCTAAATTCATATGAGTAGTTAAATTAAGGCTGGAAAATAAATAGACTGTAGGAAGCTCTTAACAACACTAAAGTTGACTACAATAAAGAAGTCTTTTTTGATGACTACATGCTACATTTATTTTAGGTCTCAAATGAGTCTATAAATCACATTACAAACTATACCTACATGATATTGAATACCAAAAACCAAAAAAGTCCTAAATGCATATATAGTAAAGGTGACTAGACAGATCTAGTTATAAATGTTGTTTTCAATTTATCCATTGTTAGATAGGATTGGATATGTTTGATTGGCTTAAACACCACATGCATGACTAAATTTTTGGCTAAAAGTGCCAAATAGTCAGAGTTGACTAATATTTTCTAAACTTAATTTGTTCTTTAGTGTTTGATATTTAAGAGATATCGAATATGTTGTGTTATCAACCATGTCTATAATTTTTTCATAGCGGCTTCTAGCAAAATATCGAAGGTGTGAAAAGGAGAAATCAAGGCAAGAAAAGAGGAGAGTTGTAATGCCCCGCAAGGGAACCCAAAAGAAATTAACCTAAAGTTTCACTAGGTTTGCCAATATTTTTTTAAAAGATTAAAACAAGACATAATATAGTGGAAGCAATAAATCACATACATATAAACAATCCATAAATAGATTACTTATCTTGAGGGTTTCATGATGTTGAATCACATACATAAGTTTTATTAACACTAAATCTAATACACCAAAAACCCACATCATTGAATAACCACAAGTATGAATCCAATTAAATAATATACAATTACATAAGATGCCACATGGCATAACAAGAGTGCATAATCATCCATTGTACAAGTCATAGGGTATGAAAAGCTCAAAGAATATACATCATCATAAAAGATCTCTATATAATCAAGTACAATAAAACAAAATAGAACTATCCAACAAAAACACAAGATCAAAATGAAAGGAACAATTGCACAAGTACAACCAACAATGAGATCTAGCTATTAGATCTCAATGGTATAAGAAACACTACCAGCAAACCCTGTGAAACCCAAATGGCTAACTTGCACCATGCTGAGGAGATAATCTCAAGTCCCAAATGAATATAAATTCCAAAATTCATAACAAACATCTAGGTGAAAAAAAAAACCTAATAACAATTTATCTTAAAGATACTAAGACACAAATAACATCTAAACCTAGAGGCAACAAAGACACATAGGAAATCTACTATGTAAGTGGGCAAGTGTCATTACATGAGTCAACTCTAAGATTTCCCTAGCTACGTCTAGTCTAGAGTTCAATCCCCTAGTAAATCTATGGAACAACAATATCCTTTCATATGGACAAGGCATACTAACAAGGCAAGGTTACAACCAAGAATGCTCACTACTCCCATCCTAGCATGTACTAGCACTTGAGGCATGGGCAAGGAAAATCGTCGACTATTGTTAATTCATTTTTAAATGCATTTAATGAAATGCTATCACTTATTAAAAAACCTACAATGGGTTACCCATGCATCCTCTTTGGGGCTTCAGCCTCTATTATAAGCCACTTCCCAACATACATAAAGAGAACCTACCCTAAATTTTAAATAATGGAAAGTCTCATAAGATCACAATGATCACATTAGTTCTATACAAGAAACTAAAAATCATAATATAACTACTAATCCATAACTCAAAGATTAATTCACAAAACCACAATATCACATTTTATTATCTTAAAACAATAACTCCCAAAACTTAGGTTAACATCCCAAACTGATCAACATGCTCAGTCAACCCTAGTCCCAACACAAAGTAAAACATAATCACAACAAGTGTAGTTTCATAATTTGTTTGGTTTTGAAAATATAAAATCTTGATTTACAAAAAGGCCAAGTTTTCATTCTTCATGTGTCATATTTGCTAAGTTCATTGAGTTTACAAGAATCTTAAATGACTCAACAATTCATAACAAGTCATCTTAATATTGAACAAACTAATTTTTTTTTAAAACTTATATTAAAATTTTATTTAATAAAATTTATAATAAAAAAAAAAACATTGCATGAATATTGTTTTAGGTTCGTTGCCCATTACATTTAACAAATTTGGTTGCTTAGGAAGCCTTGATAGCTCTAGCAACTATGACTGCTATCAACACCCTTGAACTACCTTTGTAGACAATCTGTGATGGACCTTAGGGATGGGGAGGTAATGACCCAGATTCCCATTAATTTTTTTTTTTTTTTCAAATTTTGTGTAATAATGAAAAATAGGAAAAGAAACCTTCCCCCATATCAAAAATGAAATTACTAAAATCCCAGTTACCACAACAATTTTCAATTACTCTAGTAAATGGAATTTTGTTTTTATTTAAATATATCTATAATAGATCTGATATAGCAAACAATATTAATGAATAAAAAATAATAATTTTAAATCTAGTTTTCTTTTTCAAACCCCCATCCCAATTTATATTTTTCTAAATCAAATCCAATTATTCAAAAAAAATTCTAAAAAATAGGGTTTCAAATTAATTTACTTTATAGATGTTTTCAATAATGAAGAACAATAATTTTAACAAGGCTTTAAACTATAATTATTTCATAAAGTAGATCCATAAAAAACATGAAGAAGATAGAGAAATTTCAAAGGGATGTACTGTGAAGAATCTCAACAAGATCCTAACTCGATCTAATGCTAATCAAATGAGTGCTCAAAACTTGAAAGAATTCTCATCTTGAAAACCCTTTTTCTCAAAATTTGCTCCTCCAAACCCGTGTGTGGAGAAATGAACTCTAATTTCTTAATAAAGAGCCTTCTCTCCTTAGGGTTTTGATTTTACAATCACACAAACCCTTTTCTTTACTTTTTAAATTTATTTTAATTTCATGTGCAATTTTTTTGTATTTTTATGAATTTTTTTTAAAAAAAAATTAGTCTCTCTCTCTCTCACACATTAAATATCAACACATATTTAATAGTATATTTATTAATTTAAATAATAATAATATTTAGAGTTTTTTATAAAAATGAAACTCATTAATTAATTATTATTAAATTAAATAAATATAATTAATCCAAAATTAGAACTTTAATTAAATCTTTTAAATTTAATTATTCTACTTAATTAATTTCCCAATTAATTAAAACTTGTTTTTTCTTTATAAACTTTTTATTAAATTATATCATGTAATATTCTCACAATTCAATTTAATTATAACTAAAAATCACAACAAACATACAAATCTAAATAAGAAATCCCATTATAGAGATAGAACTAAAAATCACAACAGACCCACAAATATAAATATAATTATAACCAAAATTAGAACTTTAATTAAATCTTTCAAATTTAATTATTCTACTTAATTAATTTCTCAATTAATTAAATATAATTAAAACATGTTTTTTGTTTATAAACTTTTCAATAAATTAACTCATTTAATATTATCTTAATTTGATTTAATTATAACTGAAAATTACAACATACCCAAACATCTAAATAAGAAAACCCATTATAAACATAGAGTAGGAAATCAAACTCAAGGGTCAAAATCTAGAATTCAAATCACTTGACAAATTGAAAATGGTAAATAACTCAAATCCTTATCCTACTTTCTAGGACAATTTTCCTAGGATTAGGATTTAGACTCAAGAACTATCTCCCCTCTTTACCATTGATGTACTATGATAGGGCACACTCATCCTGGCAATTCAGGGAAGTTGATGCCTAGTATTTGCAATCTACATAAAAGCCAAGCATGCACATATAGATGAAAACCTAAACTCAATAGGTAATGTTAGGGATTGGTGCATCATGTAGATCTCGACTAGCAAGTGAGTACAACTCCCACCCTCAACCACATCATAAAGGTCAAACACACATGTACACCATTCACCTGCAAGTATGGGGTAAGTATGCATACAAAATCACATATAGATCATCCATCTAACTACCATCATGAAATAACTTAAATAACTATAAGCATCATCATTAAAGATTAATCACAAATGCAAGAAATAACCAAGTATCAACTAGCTAATCACATATATCAACTAAGTATGAAATAACATCCAATCAAATGAGGTAATTGAGTGCCATTAATCATAAAAAATAACCATAAAGATGAACTAAAATAATTTGGAAAAATAAGATGAAAAGAAAGCTAGGAATAGACACTACATCCACCCCCTTAGACTTAGGTTTACTCTTGAAAGCCTCTTAACAAGTAGGGATATAAATTCCATAGACAAAATGCATCCTCCCAAGTAGTTGATAACTCATCAGTAGGGTCCCATTGGACCCTTACCTACTCTATGGTTTGACCCATGAGGGTTAAATTCTTTTGCTATAGAATGCACACTGGTTCCAAAGCTAGCTACCTATCCTCCACATGTAACACATTCCAATAAAATCATCTATGACATCAGGAATATACTATTTAAGAATAGAAACATGGAAAACATCATGAACACAAGGTAAGTGGGACATAAATGCAAGATGATTGGCAACTAGACCTATCCTATCAAGAATCTCAAATGGCCCCACAAAATGATGTGCTAGCTTTGAACCCTTTCCACAAAGGATCATACTCTTTTGTGGACACACTCTCAAGAAAACCTTCTCACCTACTACAAATTTCTTATCTATCCTATGAGCATTGGCATAATTCTTCTTCCTATCTTGTGTTGTAGACATGTGCTCACAGATGCACACTACGAGTTTCTTCATATCTCAAATCATCTTAGGACCCAACAAGATGCAACCCTTTAAATTGTCCCAACTCACTGGTGTCCAAAAAGGATGACCATACAAATCTTGAAAAGGGTCTATCCCAATAGAATGATGATACCCATTATTATATGAAAACTCTACTAGGTATAGATAATCCTCCCAAAGAGTATGTTTGTCCATAACATACATTCTCAACATATCCTCCAGAACTTGATTCACTCTTTTAGTTTGACCATTTGTCTCTAGGTGATAAGATAAGTTGAAGTTCAACTGCACTCCAAGATCATGCTGCAAGGATTTCCAAAATGCAGATGTGAATATAGGATACCTATCCAAAATGATCTTTTGGGGAATACCATGCAATCTCATGATATCATACATGAAGACATTAGCTACTAAGGCTACTATGTAGGATGACCTTATTGGTGAAAAGTGTGCCACCTTAGTGAACTGGTCAATGGTGACCACAATAGCATCATGTCGATGAACATCATAGGTAATCCCACAATAAAATCCATAGAAATAATATCCCACTTCCATGTAGGAATGGAATTAGGTGATAAAAGCCCTATTGAATGCTGGTGCTCTACCTTAGTTCCCTCTAGTACTCAAGACACCTAACCACAAAATCAGGGATATCATGCTTCATACCTATCCAAAAGTATAATTGTTGCAAATCTTCATGCATCTCCTTGACACCTAGATATGTTGAGTAAGGTTTACAATAGGTCGCTGATAAGATCAATGTATGAATTTCTTCCAAAAGTGATACATAAATCCTCCTTGTATAGTGTAAAAGGCCATCTAACTCTAGAACACAACCCAAAAATCTATCCTCCAATGGTCTACCTGAGTCTATGTCCATGCTCACTTCCTAATACCAAGTACCTATAGGAAGTTTGTGAAGTATACAACTCCTCAAATCCACATTGAGAATCAAGGATGGTGTCTCCTATCTTCTTGACTCAAAGAATCAAATACCACATTCACCCTTCCCTGAATATAGTTTTTCTCAAAGTCATACTCACATAGAAACTTCATCCAAGGCCTTTGCCTAACGTTCAAATTAGGTTGTGTGAATATGTATTATGAACTATGATGGTACAATGAAGCTCAAAATGATGCCCCAAAAAGAAGTGTCTCTATATCACTAGAGCTTGAATAATTGCAACTAGCACAAGATCATGTGTGTGATAGTATAACTCATAATCCTTGAGCTTGTAGGACTCATAGGCAATCACCCATTCCTCTTGCATCAGGATTGCTTCAATCCCTTCTAGGGAAGCATCTGTACACACCATAAAATTACTGGCTAGATTAGGTACTACTGGAATCAGTGCACTAGTCAAAATCTCCTTGACCTTTTGGAATGCTTCCTTGCAATTCTTTGTCCAAATGAACTTCTTTACCTTTATCTAGAGGGAAGTTATAAGATATACAACTCTAGAGAAGTTTTGAAAAAAAAAATTGGTAATAACTAGTGAGACACATAGAGCTATGAAGCTTAGACATAAGAGTGGGTATAGGCCAATCTACCATTTCCTAGATCTTCATAGAGTCCACTAAGATACCATCTCCTAAAATTATATTCCCTAAGTATTGTATCTTGGGCTGAAAGAAATCACACTTTGTCAAATTGGCATAAAGATGATTGTTTCTTAGGCACTAAAGAACTAATTGTTGATGTTCCTCATATTCTTCCTTGAATCTGAAATATATCAAAATGTCATCCAAGAAAACAATTACAAATTGGTATAGGTAAGAATGGAATACTCCATTCATCAAGCACATGAAAATTGATGAAACATTCATCAAACCAAATGGAACCACTATAAACTCAGACTATCCATAGTGAGTGCAAAAGAATATCTTATGTAAATCAACATCCTAAATGCAAAGTTGATGGTATCCTAACTTTAGAACCATATTAGAGAATACTTTGGCTTCCTTGATCTAGTCAAATAAATCATCAATCCTTGGTCAATGATATTTATTATTAATCATTACATTCTTCAAATATTTGTAGTCAATTCACAAGTGTAACAATCCACCCTTCTAGTTCACAAAGAGCATTGGTGCTCCCCATGGAGAAACACTCAGTTTAATGCACCCTTTTTTCAAAAGGTCCTCAAGCTATAGGCATAGCTCACTCAACTCCTTAGTGGTCATCTAATAAGGAGCTCTAGAAATGGGCTTTCCTCTAGGATAAGGTCAATGTTGAAATCAATGTCCATCTTTAGTGGCATACCTAGAATCTCACTGGGAAAGACATCAACATACTCGTGTAAGATAGGGTGATCTAGGGGCTTCCCTATAGGGTCTTCTTCTTCAAGTTCACTCATAGTAATGAAAAACACCTAACAACCCTTACAAAATATTTTCTTCAACTACATAGATGAGATCATCCAAAGGGATACAAGTGTCTGAATGTCCATAATCTCAAGTTCTTACCCTTATCATCCTTACACTAAATGGTCTACTTTCTATAATTGATACTAGCTCAATGAGAGTCAAGCTAGTACATACCCAACACTACATCATTGGAACCAAGGGGAATAACTTGAAGGTCTATTGAAGTAATAAAACTTCGTAGGTTAAATTCACACTTTTGTATTAAAGAATCTGTGGGAATCTTAACTCCTAAAGCTAGTTCCACTTGCCAACCTAAGCCTCGCTTAACTACCTCTAGCTCAAATTTAACAACTATGGAAGTTGATTTGAAAGAATCAATATCACCTAAATTGAACAAGATGGAAAGGGCTAAACCTTTGATCATTCATATAGTCTAATCTACGGTATCCTGTTGATGTGCCTGGTGGTGATCTACTACTAGAAAGACTCTATGTGATGTACTCGTGTCACCAATTGTAGGCTCAAAAGTTGGTGGCCTAGATCCTAAATAGTGAGATGTACATTATGGGAATTTTTCTACAATATGTCCAAACTTTCCACAAGAGAAACACTCTTTACCTCTGCCAGAACCTCTCCCTGCTAGAGGTGTACTAGACTAATCGTGGCTATCTTTACTAGAAAAAGATTTATTACTTTGTGTAGGCTGAGTATTTTGATTTTTCCTATTGTACCATGAGTTACAAAAGTTTTTAGAATTGGAACCACCGCCACTAGTCTATGTTGGAGGATAGGATCCCTTATATTGTTGTTGTTATTGAGTTTTTGCTATTGTTCTTGACCTTGGTTACCCTTGGCATAAGGAGACTTCATATTCTAATTTGTGCTCTAGTTATCTTTGAATCCTAATGTTGCAAGTGCTCCCACAAGACCACCATGTCCTAAAGTGACATTCTCCTCTACGAGGATAGCTTAATGTACTGCGTCTTTGAGAGTTTTAGGCTAGAATACCTTAACACCCCCAATGAAATTGTTATTTAGACCACAAATGAAATATGTTACCATTAGTGGTGAGTTTTGATTGATCCCTGCATAAGGTATGTTCATTTTCCCTCTACTGATGCCATTCCTTTGGTAGGAAGTGATCATTGAAGTTATCAAAGAATAACTCCCACGTAATAGTTATTATATTCACACCCAATTTCTTTTCTTCAATGGTCCACCATTTAGTCCCAAAGAGTTCTAGGTGGGTGGTGACATACCTCACATTAACATTAAAGTCAAAGTCCTAAATAGAAAAATATCTATCTAAGGTAATCAATTACTTCTTTATTAGATACCTTGTACCAACCATAGTGAATGGTTTGATCTTGGACCTCTATAGGTACCTCATTTGAGCAATCTTAGCTAACCTCTATTTGTCACGATGGAGGTGTCCCTAAGGACTCCTAGATCTTTGCCTCTCCTGATTCCCACGATGGTGTGATTCCTTCCTAATCAACACCCCTTTGAGGAGGTAGGCACTCTAAGATCATCCTCATCATCTATCTCATATTAGCCTTCTCTGAATCACCTTGATTCTCCCCATTGTGCTCCTCCCTATTCTCTTCCTGAATAGGAATCTCAAGACAAGTCTCATTTAGACTTATATTCCTACCTCACCCACAACCTCTACTAAAACCTAAGCTAGAACCTCTCACTATTGATATAGTCCTAGATGCCATCCTAAAATAATATCCAAGAAAGAACAATGATATGCTAAAATATCAACAAGAGCATAATACTATAAAGCATTAACATAGGAAACATGTTTTGAAAATAAATCCAAATTTATTCCAATTTTTCCTATTTTTAGGTTTAAGTATATCTCAATTTGAAGTTCAAGTGTTCAAGTTGAAGAATATACATATAGAAGTTTTAAGTTTCATTTTTAATTAACTAGTTGTCATCTAGTGGCATTCCATTATATCTAGAGCTCCCAATGTAGAAACTCAAGCTCTGATACCATATGTAACTCTCTACCAAGGAACACAAAATAAATTAACTTATAGTTTCACTAAGTTTGCCAAACTTTTTTTAAAAAAAATATTATAACAACAAGAGATAATATAGTGAAAGCAATAACTTACATACATACAAACAATCCATAAAAGGATTACATCTCTTAAGGGTTCCATGATATTGAATCACATACATAAGTTTTATTAACACTAAATATGATACACAAGAGATCCACATCATAAAATAACCCCAAGTATGAATTTAATTAAATAATATAAAATTACATAAGATGCCACATGGCATAACCATAATAATCATACACTATACAAGTCATAGGGCATGAAAAACTCAAAGAATATACATCATCACAAAAGATCTCTAGATAATCAAGTATAGTATAACAAATTAGAATCATCCAATAGAAGCACAAGATCAAAATGAAAGTAACAACTAACCAGTTACAACCAACAACAACATCTAGTTGTTGTATCTCAATTGTATAAGAAACACTAACACCTGACCTTTTGAAACCTAAATGGCTCACTCCCACTATGTCGAGGAGACAATCTCAAGTCCCAAATGGATATCCCAAAAGTCATAACCAAAATCTAGGTCAAGGAGAAACTTGATAAAAATCTATCTCAAAGGTACAAAGACAAATAACATATAAACCCTAAGGAAACAAAGAGATGTAGTAAATCTACTATGTAAGTGGGCAAGCATCATTGCATGAGTCAGCTCTAAGGTTTCCCTGGCAACCTCTCTAGACTCTAGCCACCTAGTGAATCTATGTGGCATCAGTATCCTTTCCTATGGACATGGCATACTGATGAGACAAGGTCATAACCAAACATCCTCTCTACTCACATCCTAGCCTATACTAGTATTTGAGGCATGGATGAGGCAAAAAACCAACTCTTGTTAATTCATTCTAAAATCCATTTAATGAAATGTAATCACTTATTAAAAAAAAACCTACAATGGGTTACCCAAGAATTCTCTTTAGGGCTTGAGCCTCCATTGTAAGACACTTCCCAACATACATAAAGACAACCTACCCTAAGCTCATTATAGCAAAAATTCTCATAAAATCACAATGACCACATTAGTTCTTTAAAGCATTAGGAAATCACAATATAACCACTTATCCATAACTTAAAGATCAATTCACAAAACTATGACATCACATAAAATCATCTTCAAACAATAATTCATAGGCCTCTAGTAAACATCCAAAAGTAGTCAACATACTAAGTCAACCCCTATCCCATCACAAAGTAAAGCATACATCACAACAAGTGTATTTTCATAATTTGTTTAGTATTGAAAACATAAGATTTCAATTTACAAAAGGGCCAAGTTTTCATTCTTCACATGTCATATTTGCTAAGGTCTTTGAATTTAAAAGAATATCAAATGTATCAACAATTCATGACTCAAATCATCTTAATATAGAAATCCACATTTTTATTTTATATAAAAATGAACTATGATATAATAAAATCCAAATTCATTAAAAAAAAATTTCTTACATAAAATAAATTGAGTTATATTACAACTTAATAATAACTATAAACTAAATTTTTTTAATAAAATGTTATTAAAATTTAACAATAATTATTAAATTATTAATTAAATAATATTAATTTATTAATTAATAACAATAATTATTCATTTATTAGTATAATTATTATTATTAATATTCAATAATAATATGAAACATTAAACAAACTATTTTTAAAAAAAACTTGTATTAAAAATTTATTTAATAAAATTTATAATAAATATAAAACATTACATGAATATCGTTTAAGGCTTGTAAGCCACTGCCTTTAGTAGCTTTGACTACTTAGACACTATCAATTATCATAGTAGCTATGATTGCTATCACCTACTTGACTCCTTTCATAGCTAAGCTGCAATTCAGCTTGGGAAGGGAGAGGTAATGACCCCAATTCCCATTTTTCATTTTAAAAAAAAAAAATTTTGTTTTGGAAAAAAACTATTAGAAAACACGGCCTCATCCATATCTAAAACAAAATTATTAAAATCAAAGTTACAATAGTAATTTTCAATTGTTGTGTTAAATGAACATTTTTTTTTATTTAAATAGATCTATTATAGATCTAATATAGCAACCAAAACTAAATAGTCAAAAAAAAATTTTAAAATTTGGTTTTCTTTTCAAATTCCCCATCTCAATTTATAATTTTGTAAATAAAATCCAATTATTCAAAAGAGTTTTCTCAAAAAGAGTGTTTCAAATTGATTTAACTCATTGATGTTTTGAATAATGAAGAACAATAATTTTAACAAAGGTTTCAACCAAAACTACTTTTGAAAGAAGATCCATAAGAAGCACAGAGAAGATAGAGAACTCATAAAATTTTCAAGGTCTAGATGTCCAAATGAAACTTTTTCCAATTCAGTGAACTCATAAAACTTTCTTAACCATGCATGCATTCTTTATGTGTAAACCAAAACTGATATGTTACTATTAAACTAACATGTAGAAATGTAAAGCGTAAAACAAAACACATCCATTAGTACACATGACATAATGATTTAATGTGGAAACCCAATTTGAGAAAAACCACTAGTAACATGCTACTCCTTTTTCACTCTTCTGAAGTGATGCCCTATTAAAAGCCAACCCTATTAAAGGTTGCAACACACATTGTTAAATGTGACCCGATTAAGGGATTTCAATCACCTTGTTAAAAGTGAGCCTTGTTAAAGAACTTTAGGCCATTCACTTGGAATGCCACCCTGTTCAAGGATTTTCTAGTGACTATTAAGTCAACCTTTTTCCAAAGAATTTCCCTTAATCTGATACAATTGTTAGAGAGTAACAATAGAGTTTGATCTAATACAACTTACAATCTTGCTTGCTAATTATAGATCACTATTCATTCCTCAACTTTGCTTGGCTTCCTATCTTTGTAGTTCTAACATCTTGTTCACCCTTCAAGCATTCATCTTCATTAAGTCTTCTTACTTAGTTCACCATTACAAACCTCTTCACTTAGGTCACTTGATGAAGCAAACTCTTCTTTCTTCACCTTGTCAAATTTTCGCATCCAAAAACTTTCTAACCTCTCAACCTTTGCTTCATGACAAGGCATCCCTAGATATAGAGAATTAGAACTCTTTTTCCTACCCACTATCCATCTCAAAAACTAGGGTTCTTGATGGATTAGGCAGGATACAATGTATCTACCTCATATCTTGTCTTCTCTAGAAACTTTTCCTAGAATCCATTTGAATTCACTTCCAAAATGGTTTACATAAGATTCTATGCCTCTAGCTCATGAATCTTATCTTCCTCCTAATTCACACGTTCGAAGAAAACAAATTTTTTGGCTTTTATTTGGAAAATCTTTGATCTTTTTCATAATGTAGTAACTCAGCATTATCAATTTACTGATGCTCGACACATACTATGTTACTCAGCATCTATAAAATCACTCAGCATATACTAAAATTCACTCAACATTTACTAACTTTTTTGGCACCTGTTAGTTTGCTCGACATCCACTAGGAAATGATTTCACTTGGCTCCAACTGACTTTTTCTTTAGCTTGCGCTAACTTTACTTGGCACCTTCTATCAACTTGGTAAAGCTTAGCAAATGAACTTTGTTCAACCTTTTTCATCTAAGCTTTCTAAGTGTAGCAAAACATTTTGTAACACGAAGTAGACCATCAATACATTATGTTATCACTATCTTAACTGATTCTTACACTTTAATACATAATCATAACTCAACTTTTCATCTAGGTACTTTTGTTACATCTTGTTGATCAAATCCTCTTCATCAATCAACTAAGTGAGAGTGCTTGAAACATATAAGCAATTGTCTTACCAACATATAACAGGTTTGACATTAGTGTTAGATCAATGATTGAAAACACTTCTTACAAAAATGTTCTAACTCAAATGATCATTTCAATCATATATCAACAGATTTTTTTTTATAAAGTTTTCATTAAATTAAATCATTTAATATTCTCTAATTTTGTTTAATTATAACTAAAAATCACAATAGACCCACAAATCTAAATAAAAAAACCCATTATAAAGATAGAGTACTAAATCAACTAAATAGTAAAAATATTGAATTCACGTCTCTTGACAAATTCAGAAGGGTAAATAACTTAGATACATTTCCTACTTTCTAGGACAACTAGCTTAGGGTTAGGATATGGGCTCAAGAACTATCTCTCCTCTTTACCATTGAGATAGTGTGATAGGGCACGTTCATCTTGGAAATTCATGGAAGTCAATGTTTGATACCTGCAATCTGCATAAAAGTAGAGTATGCACATATACATAAAAATCTAAACTATATAGGCAATGATAGGGAGTAGTTCATTGTGTAGATCTTGACTTGTAGGTGACTACAAGTCCCTCCCTCAACCACATCAAAAAAATCAAACATAAAACAAAACATACATGTGCACCATACACCTACAAGTATGAGGTAAGCATCCATAGAAAGTTGCATATAGATCAAATATAAACCAAATATCTAACTATCATTATGAAATAATTGAAATCACTATAAGAATCATCATCAAAGAGCAATCACGAACATAAGAAATAATTGAGTATTACGTAGATCATCACATATATCAACTGAGTATGAAATAATATCTAATCAAATGAGTTAACCACGTACCACTAATCATAGAACATAACCATAAAGCTGGCCCAAAAGAATTTGGCAATATAATACAAAAAGTAAACTAGGGGTAGGCACTACATGAGTTATGTTGTAGAGTGAGGCAATGCATAGAAGGACACAAAGAGGGAAGAAAACCAAGCATGCTAGAAAAAATATTTTAGAAAATACTTGTTGGATTAACATTGATAGTAAGGATTTTTTTTGTTATGTATCCTCTTTACAATATAACCACAAGGTTTTAAATGGTTTAGACCTTTAAAATTACAGAATATTGCTGGTTTATTTATTTATTTTAAATTTAACATTGGTTTTAATAAATTTACCCTCTTGTTTATTTTGAAAAGTAATTTGTAGATCCCATGAGGCAATTTGGTGTAAAGTAAGAAAGCAATGACCTAATAAAATATGATGTAGAGAAAGTGAAACAATGATTACGCACCACAAAAGGTCATGTATTTTTCTAATATTCAACATGCCATTACAAAAATTGTATGATTGGAAAACCAAAAGTTGAAGGAAAGTAGAGAATTTTAGATAGTTGCAAGTGAAATTAACACCATAGAAAATTTTATTGGTAGTTTTTTATTTTATTTTATATGGTTTAGTTTTGAATTCCCTAATATATGTGTCTATTAGGGGAAAACAATATGCTTTTCTATACATTCAAAATATCACACATATCATGAAATTCCTCATTGTACATTAACATTATATAGAAAGTTAATTGAAAGCATTAATTATAGGTTTTAGATTTATTTGTAGTTGGTCCAAATGAATTTTAATCTTAGCACATACTTATAATATTCCTTTATTGAATTTTTCATTTTCATGGATTTGATGAATTTCTCATGGGTGATTCATATTTATATCATACATGTACATCATATGGAAATAACCCACATATTGGTAATATTGTCTCACTCCCACATTCATCTCAACTCGTGAAACAAACAAGCATTGGAAACCCATATATCTCTTGAAAATTAGATAGTATATGTTTTAGGTAAAATAATTTAATTTTATTCAGTCCAAATGGGGTAATAAAAAAGGTATGCCTGCTACATCATGGTCTCATTGTATCCTTCCAAAGGATAAGGGAGGGTTGGGAATCATAGACCCTTACACTCAAGGAATCTGCTTATTAGTGAAATGGATCAATAGAGCCTTAGATGGGACTACTCCTTGGAAGAGTCTAATCAGACATAGAATTCAAACAGCCACTCCTAGAAAGTCTTGGGGCATAATTCATTGGAACAATAAGCTTCTCCTTGCACCATTCTTTAAACTTCGTGTTTCAACTCCTCTTAATTGTGTTTGGAAGGCTTGGTAGCTTGTTTCAAGTAAGCTATCTTGGTATGTTCAGTCTATTAGCCATGGATCGAGTTTTTTCCACATCTTCAATTTGGTGGAATAGATTAATTCAACACAATGGAAGCCGTTTGGCAAGGATACCTAGGTTCAAAGCTAAATGCCTCTTTAAGAAAGGCATTGAGATATTCAAAGACCTTTGGGACTCCACAAACTTCACTTGGAAATTGTGGCCTCAACTCAAATAGTATTTTAATTTAAGCAATACTGACAAGGTGGCTATAACAGAACTCTAAATGCTAGTTCCTTCTAATCTCTTTATCCTTCTTTCTTCCAGCAGTCACTCTAGTTTCCTGAAGCATTGGAGGTGGCCTAATGGTAGTAGTATTCATGCTTTCCCTCTCAAAGTTTTGTATAGGAAACTTCTACCTAACTTGGCCATTTCTCATTGTCTCAACACTATTTGGAAATGTAAATTTAGCCAGTCTCATTGGAACAAGCTTAGTCTTCAAATCTAGAAAACAAAAGCTAATGCTCAATCAAAATTTCCTGCCTGAAAACTTCTCCACACCAAGCTTGCAGTGGGCTCCCATCTTAAATTTCTCATTCAATGGCCACACTATCCCTTTTGTGGTAAAGATGAATCATTAATCCATTGTTTTTGGCCCTGCTCTCATGTTAAGTTGTTGTGGGTGGCCCTTAAAACTTCCATACCTATGTTGTTCGATTTCACTTGGTCATGGAAATATGCTCTTCTTGGATCTTCACCCACTCATAACATGGTTTCTAACTCTTGCAAGTTGATTATTATTATTAAAGATATTTGGAAGATTCACTATCAAGCTACCTTTTCCCACTCCTTTCTTCCATTGGAAATAGAAATGAAAATTATATGTTCTAATTTGTTAACTTTAATGACTTGGCTTGTCTCCTCTATTCATGACATTGTAGCTAATTTACACACTTAAAAACTCCATGAGCTAGTACAAAACAAAATCAAGATAGCCTCCCCATCTAGTCTAGACTTGACTTTGTAGCATGTATAAAGATGACTTAGCAAGAAGGGAGTTCTAGCTTAGTGGTTGATCATGATTTGGAGAGCACCATATTGTACTACATTATTGTTTCACTATTGTTTATCCAGTGTTGCTGTAGTGATGGTGAAGTCTAATATCATGAGCACAGTGCCATATCATGCTACTTTGTTGGTTGATTCATGTTTATCCAGCATTGCTGTAGTGATGGTCAAGTCTGATGTCATAAGCATAGTCTAGTGATTATGTTGTAACGATGTTGGTTTATATTGTATAGTTATTTTTATTAATCACTTTTTAATTCTTAAATTATTATTTCAATTATAAAAAAAATCATACTTTTAGAGGACAAAAGCAAAGCCTTGAGGAGGAAAAATATATGAAAAATATGAGTTGCCGACAAAAGTGTAAGAACACATATTGAAATTTTGACTAGTGTGGAGCATTTTTTAGATCCATCCCAAAGAGTAATGATACTTTACTCTACAAGATACTTCAAAATTTCATCTTTTTGATGGGACACAAAATGGTTAATATATATACTACGCATTCTCTTTAGTCTAACATAAAAACCTATAAACTTTAACTTTAAATGTAGAGAAAAATGCCAATATTATGCAAGCCATTAACAAAAGAAACTAACATTTCTTACTTGATTAGTTGAATTGAAAAAATATATGAATGAGTGAATATTTAACATTCAGCCATGAGGTTTAGAATATTATATTTGTTTAGTACTCATTTGATATCAATTTATGAACAACATAACTATGCAGAGTTTTTTTGAATGACTACACAATGAATTAACCTATATTATCTATATACCAATTATGAACCTGTTACAGGACTCATGGAATTTTACCATTTTCCTTACACCTAACCTCAAGTTGTGAATTCAACATTTCCTAAGTATAAATAAAATGATAGAAAACAATATAAAGTGCCACCCGATGTGCACCATTATAACATCCACCCAAACATTTTGTGCAAGGACTTTATGATATTCTATGAAATGCAATCAGTATAACAAAAGGGTGAAATTTTATCATAAGATTTTATATCAACAAAAGGAATTAAAAAGAAGTTCATATCATGTAAACATAATTGAGGTCTAAAATTGGACATAAGAAAATTACATTTTGATGAAATAGCTATCCAAATTTTCATAATAGAGGGGTTACTACATCTTCTTTGTGTGTCTTCTTTGTTTTTTGCATATTTTTTCAATCATAAATTAGGAAAATATTTACTAAAATTCCTTAGAAATCTATCATATTCTCTTTTTTTATCCATAAAACCATTTGGTAGGATATGATAAAGATCTAGTTTGAAAGTTAAACAAATTATATTAAATTCTTTTATGAGAAAGTTATATTTTGTGTTGATGAGGGAATTCATCTTAAAAATAAAGCCCCTAATTAAATATAAGTCCATGATACAAATATTGGAAATGACAAATTTTTTTATATTACAAATTGAGACATTTTATGAAATGGAAAAATCTATGCTTTCTCAAATACATGGATAATTATGTTTGGTCATCATTTCATTTTTATTAATATGAACATGCCAACTTTAATTTTAGTTCTAGTATCTCATTATACATCATAGTACATGTTTTTTTCCTTCACAAGAAAAAATTTACTATTAATCTCTATTTCCTCTAACTTCATACCATTATCTTTAACTTACATACATGTTAGATACATGTTCAACATACTCATTAGCTTTTCATTGTCTACAAATTGCACTTTCTTTTTACCTTTAATAAATGTCGACAAGATTTTTCTTTCCATTTATCACTATTTGGAACACTTAAATACCTTTATTTAAGTTTCAATGCAAAGTGAAGCTCTCTATATAAATAATGTATAATCTATGATAACTTGGACAATGCAAAACCCTTTATTTCATTTCTTATGACTTCCTTGATCATATTTTCACATCTTTTAAAAATATTTTGCATGACTTAAAACCCTCAATTTATTTTGTCAATGTTCCCTCAACTTTCAAATTTTGACTTCTGTAGACACACAAGTATGTTTTCATGCCTGACCACTACTCCGAGTTTTTTTTCTCTTTAGGACTTTGCTGTTTTAGGATTTCTTTCTGATGTTATGATTGAATTTCTATAGAACTTGGTTATAATAGTGTTGTTGAATAATGAGACTGATGCTGAACGTGTTTTCGGTGATAAACTATGTTTTCGAAATAAATATGATTTAGGATTTTATATATATTGAATGTGGCATATTATTGGTTTCTAATTGATAGATTATCGATTATGTTTTTGACTCTTTGTTTACTACATTATGTTTCATGCTGTATGTTGACGTAATGTTGCAGAAATTCATTAATGATTATATGTTGTATTTAATCAGAATCCTTCATTGTACTTTCATACATGTAACTACAAGGATTTAATGTTTAGATCATGTTAACCCTCAAGATGATTTTGTGTCTTGACTCTTATTGGATTGGAAATTGAGGGAACCATGGTTGCGTTTATATATATATATATATCTGTGTGTGTGTGTTGTCTTATGACTAAGGTTTAATACCTTAGTGGAGCTTGGCATACATTTGTATTTGTTTTGTTTAAAAAATAATAATAATTAAATCACCTCATATGCAAATAGCAATGAAATAACCCTAAATGGGTATCAGTTGCTATGAAGGAGGGTAACATTGTTATTGTTTGAGCCATTTTTATGGCGGTGGACTTGGACTGCCGAATTTATGGCACTGAAGTTGCAGTCGGCCGTACCTTGATATGAGTCGGGTTTTACTGATTCAGGCCAATTTTTGAGACACATTGCTTTGATTGATTTACATCTGTAGTTCTGTGTTGAGATATCAGCATTCTTATGGGAATTGGTTGGAGGGTTAACGTGCATATTTGGTTTAATTTGATGGAGTTATTTCTCAGAATTTGGCTATTGTGGTTTATGGAGTTTCAGTTTCACTCTATTGTGAAGTCTTTTGTGAATGGTGTGAGTCAACATCGTGGAGTTTTGCTCACCGGTGTTGGATTTGGTTTTTGGGGTTTTAGCATCAAGTTAGTTTGAGGAACAATCTTCCATCTTTAGTTGTCAGGTAGGGGCAATTTCTTACCCTACTCTTTCACTCTATCTACGAATGCCATGTAAATTTCATTTGCAAAATGTAAAGGAATATCATATTTGTATATTGTGAAAATTTACATGCAAACATGAGTATTTTCATTTCGTGCTTTGTAAAGTTTTTCATGTACTCACCTTTGTATGTGGAAGTTGAGGAGGGTTATGTTTGGAAGTTGTTTTGCTTATTTTTACAAAGCTATGCCCAAACATATGTTTCTCACCAAGTTGAGTTTTGGGAGAAACATAAGGTTGCGACATTTGGCATGTTGGCTGTTATGTAACAGCGAGCAAACTTATACTTTCATTAGTATGAGCTCGTGAAAATCTATACCTCCAGTTTGCATGGTAATTCATAACAAATTTTTGAGAGGCATGGCCTAAGACTTGAAAATGTATTTATGTGTGTGTGTCAGTTGTTAAGGATAGAGACATTTTGTCAAATGGTTTGTGTGAAACCATAGTAATGTTAAAACTGTCATGTTAACTTGCATAACAATTCAAGGGTAACGAAATGTATGAAATTTCCTCATGAAACATAGTCGATTTACAGTGGGAACATAGTTAATTTGAATCTCTTATGAAAAAAATTTTGTTTTATGATAATAATAAGCAATTTGAGAGTTATCTCATTATAATTTTGAAATGTGTCAAGATCGATAGTTTAGTTGAATTATTATTGAAAACAATAACTTAGTAAATTGTTGATAATGGTTCTGGATGTGACAGTTTGTTAAATGTTTTAAAGGAAAATTTGATCTGAACAGAAAACTCTGTAATAGTATAAATTTTTTTGCACAAGTTATGATGTAGAATACAATTAATGAATAACTGTTGTCGTGAAAATTGTTGCAATTAACCAAGACATTATATTGAGAACATAGATATAGGAAGAAGCTGTAGTATCACCAAGGTCATTATGCAAATAGCTTGGGAGCATCTTATTTTTTTTGGGATTTTGCATTTTAGTCTTTTGATCATTAATGTAATATAAGATATTTCACATGTTGTGAGTCGTATTTCAAATTTTAATTCAGATATTGTATTTTAAATACTGTTTATGGTAAAAATAGGGTGATATCTCACCGTCAAACAGTGGTAAAACAACAATGGAGACTTGGATATTTATTAACCTAGTAAATTATCTTTTGTTTAGCATTCACTATACTTAGTTTTAGTAATACTTGGTTTTATTATACAATGTTTTAATAAGCATTTTCATATTGTTTTACAATAAGATGTAATTTTGTTCTTAGAGAAAATGGAAAGTCATTTTTAAAATAGGAGACAGATTATGATAAATATTGATGTGAGGAAACAAGGGTATCACATGTTCATTATATTATTATCTTGGCCAATTCAGAGGTTAAGCTCGGATTGTTATGATAATAGAGATAAGTAGTACAGTACTGCGATTGGTAAATATCATTCAACTGATATAACAGTTTAATGATATTTACGAGATTGTAATATTGTATTTTTTTTTTTTTTATTATAATAACCTAAGTTTACTTTCAAATTGACAATAAAAGATGAAAGTTTTAAAAGACGAAGAATGTAATATCATGAGAAAACTAACTTGTTATTAGTTACATGTACATTCTTAAAATATCTATTTGATGTGTATGTAAGATTAATTGTAGTGAACATATATCGAGGTGGCTAAATAACGACTTATTCTATTCAGTTAATTAAATCCTGTGATAATTTTAAAATGAAATGGGGAGGGTTAATTATAAATAAAGATAATTGGCCTTACCTATGACTTAA
This sequence comes from Cupressus sempervirens, assembly GCA_028749045.1. Taxonomy (NCBI): domain Eukaryota; kingdom Viridiplantae; phylum Streptophyta; class Pinopsida; order Cupressales; family Cupressaceae; genus Cupressus; species Cupressus sempervirens. The sequence continues at coordinate 56,745,193 of CM053790.1, read as the reverse complement.
ACTAGTAAGGTTAAGTAAGGAGAACAAGGAAAGTCTGTATTTCGTTATTTCACGAAAATATAGAGAACCCCACTATGAGATATCTAAGGGCATACCATATACAGATGCAGTATCTTGGTACCATAGTGATGACACCTCAGTATATATATGGTTCATTAACTAGTTATTCTTAGTGCGAGTTTAATTTTGCATTGTTTAGAAGGTATTACTTCTTGCATAGTAATATTAGTATTGCACTATGTTATGTAGTTGGATATCTGCTTTAAGGTTTTTATAGATATATATGATGATTTCTGACATGTATGCAGGTGAACTACGCTTTTAACTCAGTGTGTACTGAGCCCTCTATGTGTGTTGTGTTGTATGTTTTTTTGTTATTTTCAGGTGTTCAAGTTGAATATCTAGTTTGAAGGAAGACTGTTGAAGTTACTTCATGAAGCTGAATTGGATACTTGTAAAATTTCATTTGTTGGACCTAAGCATCTTTGAATGATACTATTCACCAATATTGTACTAAACTCTTTATGTATGTATATTGTTATGGAAATATATTGTGATGATATATTATTTTATACAACGGTTTATATTTCTGAAAATGATTCAATCTTTGTACTGGATCTTGTAATTTGACGATTATATATATAAAATAAATTTTTAGGTTCTTTATGTTTGTTCGTAGCTTAGTTTAATTTTTTTTGTTTTGTTGTGGTGTGTTACATTTGGTATCAAAGCTCGATTTTAGATTAACTAGGACTCTTGGGTTTTAGGGTATTTTTCGTCTTTGTTACATTATTAATAGTTAATTATGTTAGGTTGTTACCATGCCTCCCGTCACTAGAGGAACTCGAGGTCGCAATGTTCCTGAAGATAACCTTGCTCGCAGAGGTAGAGGTAGAGGCAGGGGTCGTGGTAGAGGTCCTAGGCACCAAGGAAATGTTGGGGATGATTAGTTTGATCAGAATGCTAGGATTGGAAACAATCTAGAGAATCAGGCAGATCAAGCTATGGTACTTCAACGGATACTAGAATGTCTCGATAATATTGAGACTAATAAACAGATTCTTGGTGGGGGTGCAAATGTGCGAGTACCTCTGGTGCAGGGTATTAACCTTCTTGTCGAGGAAGATCCAGTGGCAAGAGCTCATCTCAAAGATCTTTCCAAGATGAAAGGGTCATTATTCTACGGTACGAAATAGGGTACAGTGGCAGAAGCTTGGCTGCTGAACATTGAGCAATGCTTTGTCTTAAATCATTACTTAAGTAACATGAAGGTAGGATGGACGGTTATGCATTTGAGAGGATTTGGTTCCTTGTGGTGGGAGCAAGAGTTGGAGAAGCTGGGCATTGATATCTCTTTAGTTACTTGGGAGCTCTTTGTAGAGTGATTCAAGGAGAGGTTTATGTTAGAATATTGGCGACAGGCTCGTGCAGAGGAGTTCTTTCAGATTATGCAGTTTGGCTCTACAGTGGAAGCTTATGAACGTAGATTTTACGAGATTAAGAATTTTTGTGGTTGGGCAGAAAATGATAAAGCCATGATTCAACATTTCATCAAGGGGCTTATGCCCAAGATTAGGGAGGAAGTGAGAACTTTTAGACCAGTGTCTATGCAGGAAGCTTCAAAATGAGCAAAGCTGATTGAGATGAAGTCTGGGTATCATGGGGCTTCATACAAAACCAGCATGAATCCACCTACTCTAGATGTCACTAGAAATCAAAAACCTCCACAGGGCAATTCAAAATCAGGATTTTCAAGTGGAAAATTCAAGAAGAGAAATTTCGGTAAGAATTCCAAGGGTTCAGAACAGCCTAAATCATCTCAACCACCTCTAAGTGTGCAGAGTAATAACCCATCTCCTAACCTTTCTGGTCAGAATATGGGATTTTAGAAATCTGTTGAGTGTTATCATTGTAGTTAGATAGGTCATTACCAGTCTTAGTGCCCTATTTGGGACAAGCTGAAGGTTGGACCTATGCCAACTAGGTCTGAAGTGACAGTTGGTGATTCTACCAGAAACCACCGAGTTTTTGCTACCCTGGATCAGAAGCAAGCAGAACATCAGAACATGGTTATTGAAGCTCAAGGTAATATCCAAGGTATGAAAGTATCTATTTTATTTGACTCTGGAGCTACAGATTCCTTTATTTCTTCTACTTTAGTTGCATATAGCAGAATTCCTATGGTTAAGGCAAGGAATAGATGGCAAGTGGAGTTAGCATCAAATTCTAGGGTGAATGCTGATATAGTGGCTCCTGATTCTAAGATTCAAATGAAACCTTTTACTACTTCAGCAAACCTTAGGGTTATACCTTTAGGATCGTATGACATAGTTTTGGGAATGGATTGGTTAGAACAACATCAAGCTGTTTTGGATTGCAAGGATAAGTTAATCACTTGTTTAGATGATGTTGGATCAGCTAGAGTTATTGTTGGAATCAAGAGACCCATCTCTTTGTGGACAATTTCTACCAAGAAATTTGCAAGGTGTGCTCGAAAAGGCTGTAGTTTGTTTTCCATATCGGTAAATGACTTAAATGATATCATGGATAAGGATTCTTCTCATGATCATCTAGTCTTGCAAAAAAATTTGGATATTTTTGTTGAAGAGATTTCGGGAATACCCCCGAGAAGAGAAGTTGATTTTCGGATCGAATTAGTGCTAGGAATGGAACCAATTTCTAAGACTCCTTACAGAATGACAGCTCAAGAGCTGATTGAACTTAAATTTTAGTTGGAAGAGCTTTTGGAGAAAGGTTTGATTCGACCTAGCATTTCACCTTGGGGTGCTCTGGTAATCTTTGTCAAGAAGAAAGATAGTTCATTAAGACTTTGTATAGACTATAGACAGTTAAACAAGGTCACTGTTAAGAACAAGTATCCTTTGCCTAGAATTGATGACTTGTTTGGTCAAGTCAAGGGTGCCCGAGTCTTTTCGAAGATTGATTTGAAATCCGGATATCATCAACTTAGAATCTAGGAAGCGAATATTCATAAGATAGCTTTTCGCACCAGGTATAGGCACTACAAATTTATGGTAGTACCATTTGGGTTAACTAATGCACCTTCTATTTTTATGAGCCTTATGAATAGTATGCTTAGAACTTTCCTTGATAAGTTTGTAGTGGTTTTTCTGGATGATATTTTGGTTTATTCTAGCTCTGTGGAGGAGCATGATCGGCATTTAGAGAAAATTTTGGAGTACCTTCGTAGGAATAAACTGTTTGCCAATCCTTTGAAGTGCGAATTATTTAAGTTTGAGATTTGTCACTTAGGTCATATCATTTCTAGGGATGGAATTTATGTAGATCCATCCAAAATTCAAGCTATTGTAGATTGGCCAACACCTACAAATGTGTCTGAGGTCCAAAGTTTCATGGGCTTAGCAAGCTATTACCGCAAATTTGTGTCAAACTTTTCCAAAATAGCACATCCTATCACGTCTCTTCAGAGAAAAGGGAAGAAATTTGTCTGGAAAAAGGACTGGGAGATAGCATTTCAGAAACTTAAGGATTGTTTGACTAGTGCACCCATTTTGGCAGTTCCTGATTCAGCTAAAGAGTTCGTGGTTTGCACTGATGCATCTTTGGATGGGTTAGGGGCAGTGTTGATACAAGAAGGATGTGTTATAGCTTTTGAATCCAAAAAGCTCAAGAGTCATGAGGTGAATTACCCTACTCATGATCTTGAACTTGCAATGATAATGCATGCTTTGACCAAGTGGCAAAATTTTCTTTTGGGACAATGATTTGAGTTGCATACTAATCACCGAAGCCTTCAGTATCTTTTCACACAACCAGACCTCAATGCTAGGCAGTGAAGATGGATGGATTTCTTGTGTGAATATGACTTTGGGATTAAGTATGTGCAAGGGAAGGATAACATTGTTGCTGATGCACTTAGCAGAAGGTGACATGAATTATCTTCTTTGATCTTAACAATGGATCTTAGGGATAAGATTTTTTAGAACCTTTCTGTAGATCTTTGGTTTCAGGATGTTAAGGCAGTTATCGACAATGAAAGCATCTTGGAAGGGCGTTTTGAGGGGTATTCAGTAAATTTTGAAGGTTTACTGCTTTTTAGAGGGAGCGTGTACGTTCATGATTCAGGTGATTTGAGAAATTTGGTTATGTTCGAGGCTCACAAAGCACCATATTTAGCTCATCCGAGAGTCAAGAAAATGCATGCTAACCTTAAGCGAAATTATTATTGGCTTGGAATGAAGAGAGACATAGAAAATTTTGTGGCTCGATGCTTGGAATGTCAGTGGGTTAAGGCTGAAGATCAGCACCCTGCGGGACTATTGCAACCACATGATGTTCCAGAATGGAAATGGGACACCATTTCTATAGATTTTATTACTGGATTTCCTATTATAGCTCATAGGCATGATGCTATTATGGTGTTAGTGGACCATTTGTCTAAAGTTGCCCAGTTTATTCTAGTTAGATCATCCTATAATGCAGCAATGGTTGCCATAATTTTTATGGAGCAGGTAGTTAAGTTACACAAAATTCCTTAAAATATTATATCTGATAGAGATCAAGTGTTTACTTCATCTCTTTGGAGATCCATGCAGTGAGAGTTAGGTACTCAGCTAAATTTTAGTTGAGCTTATCACCCAGAGACAGACGGACAAACTGAACGTGTCAATCAGATTCTGGAAGACATGCTTAGGATGTACGTAATGGATAAACAGAATAAATGGGAGGATTATCTATACTTGGTAGAGTTTTCTTATAATAATGGATATCACAGTTCCATAGGTATGGCACCATTTCAAGCATTATATGGTAGACCTTGTAGGATGCCTCTCAGTTGGGATAATTTGGAGGACAAGACTCTTTTAGGACCTGATATGTTGCTAGATTTGGAGCAGCAAGTTAAAAGGATTAGAGAACACCTTATTACTACTCAAGATAGACAGAAAAAATATGCTGATAAACATAGAATTGACTGTCAATTCTTGGTGGGTGATAAAGTGTTTCTCCGGGTAAGACTGCATAAAAGTCCAATTCGATATGGAAAGGGATCCAAGTTAGCACCTCAATTTGTGGGTCCATTTAAAATTTTGGAGCGGGTTGGACCAGTTACCTATAAACTTGCTTTGCCACCAAGTCTTTCATGCATTCATAATGTATTCCATGTTTCAGTTCTGCATAAGTATATACCTAATATTGCTCATGTTCTTGATTGGAAAAAATTGCAGATTATGGATGGACAAATCATGCTAGAACCAGTGCAAATTATTCAAAGTAGAACTATGAATTTAAGAGGGAGAGAAATAAAGCAAGTAAAGCTCCTATGGGACCCCGATGATGTAACATCTGCTACCTAGGAGGACACTAAAATGATGAGAGCAGCTCATCTATTCTTGTTTACTGACTTCCAGGAGACAGTCGAAACTTAGAGGGGGAGGTTGTCATGCCTGACCACTACTCTGGGTTTTTCTGCTTTTTAGGACTTTGTTGTTTTAGGATTTCTTTATGATGTTATGATTGAATTTCTATAGAACTTGGTTATAATACTGTTGTTGAATAATGAGACTGATGCTGAACATGTTTTCGGTGATAAAATATGTTTTAGCAATAAATATGATTTAGGATTATATATATATATATATATATATATATATATATATATATATATATATATATATATATATATTGAATGTGGCATATTATTTGTTTCTAATTGATAGATTATCGATTATGTTTTTGACTCTTTGTTTACTACATTCTGTTTCATGTTGTATGTTGACGTAATGTTGCGGAAAATCATTAATGATTATATGTTGTATTTAATCAGAATCCTTCATTGTACTTTCATACATGTAACTACAGGGATTTAATATTTAGACTGTGTTAACCCTCAAGATGATTTCGTGTCTTGACTCTTATTGGATTGGAAATTGAGGGAAGCATGGTTGCATTTATATATATGTGTGTGTGTGTGTGTGTGTGTGTGTGTGTGTGTGTGTGTGTGTGTGTGTGTGTGTGTGTGTGTTGTCTTATGACTAAGGTTTAATACCTTAGTGCAGCTTGGCATACATTTGTATTTGTTTTGTTTTAAAAAAAATAAAATTAAATCACCTCATATGCAAATAGCAATGAAATAACCCTAAATGGGTATTGGTTGCTATGAAGGAGGGTAACATTGTTATTGTTTGAGCCATTTTCATGGCGGTGGACTTGGACTGCCGAATTTATGGCACTGAAGTTGTAGTCAGCCGTACCTTGATATGAGTCGAGTTTTACTGATTTAGGCCAGTTTTTGAGCCACATTGCTTTGATTGATTTACGTCTGTAGTTTTGTGCTGAGATATCAGCATTCTTATGGGAATTGTTTGGAGGGTTAATGTGCATATTTGGTTTAATTTGATGGAGTTATTTCTCAGACTTTGGCTATTGTTGTTTATGGAGTTTCAGTTTCACTCTATTGTGAAGTCTTTTGTGAATGGTGTGAGTCGACATCGTGGAGTTTTGCTCACCGGTGTTGGATTTGGTTTTTGGGGTTTTTGCATCAAGTCGGTTTGAGGAACAATCTTCCATCTTTAGTTGTTTAGGTAGGGGGCAATTTCTTACCCTACTCTTTCACTCTATCTGCGAATGCCATGTAACTTTCATTTGCAAAATATAAAGGAATATCAGATTTGTATATTGTGAAAATTTACATGCAAACATGAGTATGTTCATTTCATGCTTTATAAAGTTTTGCATGTACTCACCTTTGTATGTGGAAGTTGAGGAGGGTTATGTTTGGAAGTTGTTTTGCTTATGTTTACAAAGCTATGCCCAAACATATGTTTCTCACCAAGTTGAGTTTTGGGAGAAACATAAGGTTGCGGCATTTGGCATGTCGGTTGTTGTGTAATAGCGAGCAGATTTATACTTTCATTAGTATGAGCTCATGAGAATCTATACCTCCAGTTTGCATGGTAATTCATAAAAAAATTTTGAGAGGCATGGCCTCAAACTTGAAAATGTATTTATGTGTGCGTGTCTGTTGTTAAGGGCAGAGACATTTTGTCAAATGGTTTGCATGAAACCATAGTAATGTTAAAATTGTCATGTTAACTTGCATAACAATTCAAGGGTAACGAAATATATGAAATTTCCTCATGAAACATAGTCGATTTATAGTGGGAACATAGTTAATTTGAATCTCTTATGATAGAAATTTTGTTTTATGATAATAATAAGCAATTTGAGAGTTATCTCATTATATTTTTGAAATGTGTCAAGATTGATAGTTTAGTTGAATTATTATTGAAAACAATAACTTAGTAAATTGTTGATAATGGTTTTGGATGTGACAGCTTGTTAAATGTTTTAAAGGAAAATTTGATCTGAACAGAAAACTCTGTAATAGTATAAAATTTTCTTCACAACTTATGATGTAGAATACAGTTAATGAATAACTGTTGTCGTGAAAATTGTTGCAATTAACCAAGACATTATATTGAGAACATAGATATAGGAAGAAGCTGTAGTATCACCAAGGTCATTATGCAAATAGCTTGGGAGCATCTTATTTTTTTTGGGATTTTGCATTTTAGTCTTTTGATCATTAATGTAATATAAGATATTTCACATGTTGTGAGTCGTATTTCAAATTTTAATTCAGATATTGTATTTTAAATGTTGTTTGTGGTTAAAACATGGTGATATCTCACCGTCAAACAGTGGTAAAACAACAATGGAGACTTGGATATTTATTAACTTAGTAAATTATCTTTTGTTTAGCATTGACTGTACTTAGTTTTAGTGATACTTGGTTTTATTATACAATGTTTTAATAAGCATTTTCATATTGTTTTGCAATAAGATGTAATTATGTTCTTAGAGAAAATGGAAAGTCATTTTTAAAATAGGAGACAGATTATGATAAATATTGATGTGATGAAACAAGGGTATCACATGTTCATTATATTATTATCTTGGCCAATTCAAAGGTTAAGCTCGGATTGTTATGATAGTAGAGATAAGTAGTACAGTACTGCGACTGGTAAATATCATTCAACTGATATAACAGTTTAATGATATTTACGAGATTGTAATATTGTATTATTTATTTCTGTTATTATAATAACCTAAGTTTACTTTCAAATTGACAGTAAAAGATGAAGAATGTAATATCATGAGAAAACTGACTTGTTATTAGTTACATGTACATTCTTCAAATATCTTTTTGATGTGTATGTAAGATTAACTATAGTGAACGTATATTGAGGTGGCTGAATAACGACTTATTCTATTCAGTTAATTAAATCTAGTGATAATTTTAAAATGAAATGGGGAGGGTTAATTATAAATAAAGATAATTGGCCTTACCTATGACTTAAACTAGTAAGGTTAAGTACGGAGAACAAGGCAAGTCTCTATTTCGTTATTTCACGGATATTATAGAGAACCCCACTATGAGATATCTAAGGGCATACCATATACAGATGCAGTATCTTGGTACCATAGTGATGACACCTTAGTATATATATGGTTCATTAACTAGTTATTCTTAGTGCAAGTTTAATTTTGCATTGTTTAGAAGGTATTACTTCTTGCATAGTAATATTAGTATTGCACTATGTTATGTAGTTGGATATCTGCTTTAAAGTTTTTATAGATATATATGATGATTTCTAACATGTACGCAGGTGAACTACGCTTTTAACTCAGTGTGTACTGAGCCCTCTCTGTGTGTTGTGTTGTATTTTTTTTGTTATTTTCAGGTGTTCAAGTTGAATATCTAGTTTGAAGGAAGACTATTGAAGTTACTTCATGAAACTGAATTGGATACTTGTAAAATTTCATTTGTTGGACCTAAGCATCTTTGAATGATACTGTTCACCAATATTGTACTAAACTCTTTATGTATGGATATTGTTATGGAAATATATTGTGATGATATATTCTTTTATACAGCAGTTTATATTTTTGAAAATGATTCAATCTTTGTACTGGATCTTGTAATTTGACGATTATATATATATAAAATAAATTTTTATGTTCTTTATGTTTGGTCGTAGCTTAGTTTAATTTTTTTTGTTTTGTTGTGGTGTGTTACATATGTACAAGATCATGTTATGCTAAATCAAGACCTTAGTTGTTGATGCAATTTAAAAAAATTAAGGTTAAGTCCATTTTAAGAATGAGAAATTATTCTTATTTATTTGGTATTTTATTTTAGAGAATGTGAAAAAAGATGAGTGACCAAAAATTTTCCTAAACCCATTTTCGTACCCAAAAAGTGCTTAATCCCTATATCACGTAGGTGCTCTAACTTGGCTTTTCCAATCCTAATCAAGACATGGTGCACATGCACTATAACATGTGCATTCTATATTCATTATAAATAAAAATAACCATAAAAAAAATTACATAGCTTATATAATTGAAGAATATAACTAGAGTTAATTTATGCATATAGTCTAGGGAAGTTTTTTAAGAATGCACGAAAGAGATTGTGTTTCTAGTGTAGAGTACAAGTTTGCAAACACTATGTGTAATGAGGTTTCACTTAAGATATAAAATGATAAAATCACATTCAATTCAAAAAATATTTCACTAAATCTCCCAATTATGGATTATTTATAGAAAATTTTAATGATCTGGCAGATGTAGGAGAAACATTGCATATGCCTTCAAGACAATTGATAGACAAGGAGTGTGAAACACTAAACACCTATTCCACCAAGTCAATAATTGAGGGTAGGAAGTTGAGTATTTTGATTCAACATCACTTCATTTGAATCAAAAGGAACTACCTAAAAACTAACAACTTTTGTTCATTCACATTTCTATGTAAAGCATGTTAAGAAAAAGTTTAGTCTTTGTATTATCATTACAATAAATAGATGATGTACATTCATAGCTTTACTCGGGTTAATCCTAGAGTCTTGACTCTTCAATTCATCACCTCTCCCTCTTCTCTAACTAAAAATTCATTGTAGGAAATCACTAGAGTCACACAATAGCTTAAAGTACATTTTGTCTACATTTGGGTTTGTGCCTTTGGATTGCTTGTTCTCTATCTTTTTGTGAGGGGTCAAAAATAGACATACAATGAGAAAGTAGTGTCCATAGATCTACATGAATCAAAATTAGTAATTTAGTTTCCTTTGAGACAACTAATTGATAAGGAGGGTGAAATGGTGACTACCTATTCTACCAAGTCAATCAGTGCATCTAGGAGGCCACAAGATTAAATTTATTTATTCAACATTGCTTCCTCTACATCAAGAAGAACTAGCTAAAAAAATAACACATTCACTTCATTCATATTGTAAAGTGAAAGTACACCATGAAAAAAATTAGTTTTTGTATCACAATACCAATATCTAATTGTGTATTCACAAATTTACTATGGGTAATCCTACAATCATATCTTTAAAATTATTCATCTCTCCGTCTTATCTAACTATAAATCCACAATAGGAAATCACTAGAGATATGAAAAATCTTAAAGTGGCATTTCCTCTTCATTTGGGTTCGTGACTTTCAACCACTAGTTTACTATCTTTTTGTAAGGATTAAATGATAGATATGTAGTGATAGAGTAGTTCCCATAGATCTATAGGAGCTAGAAGTGACATTTTTGCTACCTTAGAGATAGATGATTAAAAAAGATTGTGACAAATGTGACAACCTATTCCACAAAGTGAATCCTTGTGTCTAGGATGCACAAGTTTGAGTTTATTGATTCATTATGGTTTATCAAATTCAAAAGGAACTAAATGAAACTCAACAACTTTCATTCATTAGAATTTCAAACTAAAGAATATCAAAAATAAATTTATTCTTTATGAAATCATTAAGACTAGAAGATGGTTTACATAGACAAGTTTACTAGGGATAACTCTAGAGTCAAAAACTTAAAGTAGCATTATATAAGCATCTAACTACATGGACATGGAAACATACTTTACTATCTAAGAAGATAATGAATTATATGGAGATAGGTGGAGCTTATCATTTCACATGTGTCTACCTAAATGACAAAGGGAAATGAGAGAAAGTTAGAAATGAGTTTTGGAGCTAGTCTTTCTTATTACACTATTAAAATTACCTTTCTTACAAGGACAAAAATTTCTATTTCAAGCTAGTTGTTCTAATAGTATTATAAAAATAACATTAGTTGCAAAGACATTTTTTATATTTCTAGCAAACCTTTCTAAATCAAGCATATAGAAACTTCCTTCCTTGTAAGGAAATAAAATCTATTTTGAGTATTCTTTACAATTACAATATAAAAATTATCTTAATTGCAAGGAAAATAATTTCAATTTTGAGCTATTTTTGTTAATTGCATTATAAAAACTACCTTGCAAGGAAAAAAATTTCTATTTCAAAATAATATTGTTAATAGAATTATAAAAATCACTTTACTTGAAAGGAAAAAAGACAATTATGTACTTACATAAATACATTAGTAGCTAGAGGGAAAAGATATGTTAGTGGATGAAAATTTTGATAGATGGTGTGGTGGCTAGCATTTCTATTAGAGCTATAGCACCTGGTGCCATTGTGCCTACTAGGGCTTCAGTTAGTCATCTAGATTATATTGGCCTTTTGGCATCTATAGTTTCTACTAAAGTTGTGGTGCCTAGTGTTGTTGTGCCTACTAGGGATTTTTTTTGGTCTTTTGGATTCTGGCATCTTTCTAAATTTAGCTAGTGTTGAGCTTTCTATTTAGGCTAGCTATGATTTGGCTAGGGTTTCTCTTCATGTTGGCTCTATGTTCAAATTTGGGGCTTTGAATGGTGCTGTTGTCTCGAATGGTGTTCAATAATCTGCTGAGGGTGCCCCTGGAGCTTCATCTTATCTCATGCTACACTCTTTGGCTAATGTTGCCTCTAAGGATTTATTTCCTATTGATGCTTCTATGGGGGTGAAGGCTAGTGTTTTATCAAGTGTTGAAAATTCAGATTTCCTTTGGGCCTTGCAAGCTTCTAAACCTAGAACTTTGGTTAGGTCCTCTTTGGTTGTACAAGCTTCTATGTATGCTAGCACTAATTTTCATTATGTGGAGTTTCTCCTTGGCTCCTTTCCTTCTACTAGTGCTATTGCTTCCTTATCAGATGTTGACATGGTCTCTGTTAGTGCTACAACTAGTCTTTCTAAGGGGATTATCTTTAGTAGGAGATTGTGTTTGAATACAAGGAGTTCTTTTCTAGTTTCTTTCCCTATTCAAATTTCTTTGGACAACGAATTGTTGATAAAAATTGAGGATGCTACCTTTAAGTTCTATTCTTGTGGGGTTATCTGTCACTAATGAGTCTTTGGCCAAGTCTTTCTAACTTGAATAAATGGATCTCCATTCATTAGTAACCTCTTTTATCATTTATGATTCACACTTTTCTCATGGTTAAGGGATTTTTGGTTTCTAATTTTGAAAACATTGAAGATAGGAATTTTATTTTTTGCAATTCCTCTTTTACATGGGAAAATATCTTTTATTCTAGTTGTGAAACCTTGGTCCCCAAATTTTTTCCCCACTCTAGAAACTAGTAAGATCTCAAATTGGGTCAAGCTTCCCTATCTTCCTTTTCATCTTTGGGTTGATACCTTTTTGGAGGCTATTGGAAAGGGTCTTGGAATTTTTTGATGGTGAATGAGTTGTTTGATGATACAATGCATTACAGTTATGTGCACATTTTGGTTGAGATGGATATCTCAAAATGGTTACCTGAAATGATTATGTCAGAACATTTAGGAGGTTCTTGGATTGAGACTCTAGACTATGAAGGAATTCTCTTTAGGTGTAAGAAGTGTTTTAAAATAGGTCACTTAGCTACTTGATGTGGAATACAAAAGGGTAACACTATGAAGTCTTCCTCTTGGTGGAAGTGTGCTTCTATTGAAAACTACACTATTTATAAGAAGAAAGTGGTCTCTTCTAAGGTTATTGGTGTTGATATTAACCCTATCTCTAAGCTTAAGAAACCATATTTTGTCTCCCCAAATGTTGGTATTTCTAATTTTGGTCACCTTGGTTTTGTCTCCACTATTGATTTTGGTCTTGCTTTTGATCAGGATGGTATTTTTATTGTTGCTAGTTCTTCTAGTCCTAAGGCTTTGAAAGTTGGTTATGCTCTTTATTTTCCTACCCAAAATATGTGTGTTGGCTCTTTTATTGGGTCTATTGTTTTTGGTTCTATTACAGGATCTCTTCTTGGCATTGATTCATCTAAAGGTTCTATCAATTGTGTTGGTTCTTTAATACTCGGCTCTTCTACTTTGGTAGTTATTTTTGCAATTACTAGTTCTATTTTTGAATCTATGGTTACTATTGGTACTAAAGCTGATTTTGGTTCTATTGTCTATGTTGATCCTTCTATAATTGGTTCATCTTCTATTTTCTTAGCATCTTGAGATTTGGATTCCCAAGATTGGTTGAAGAAAGCCTCTATGTGGAGGAGGGGTGGACAACTATAATTGGAAAATGTCATAAAATGACCACTCTACAATTTGATATGGTGTTGAACTCCTAGAATAAGGGAGTTAAGGTAAAGGATTAATCTTTTCTATTTTCCATCCTAGTTGTGGGCAGAAATGAGCTTCATATGTTGTACTTTCTATACTGCCAATTTCTTTTTGTGTGAACTTTAAGGTTCCAGTGTCCATCCAAAACCCATGGTTTGTTGAGGATTTTCTTGTTGTACCCCCTTTCTTTGTTCTTTCTGAGTCCTTTCTATGTCCTATTTCATTTGGTAGACCTTATTGAATATATTTAATGAGGGTTTTAGGTCCCTTCATCTAAAACCTAATTTTTTCTACATTTTAGGGTCCAAGCTTCAAAACCTATCTTTTTAATCAAAAAAGTTTGTCAGTGGCTTAGAGATACACCCACTATATCTATAATAACTTTATATTCACTGGAATTTTTATTTCACTTCAATTAGGATACTCTTTCCAAATTTGATCGAAATATTCCCCTAGGAATGGAAGAAAACATGTTAGGAAAAATAGAAAATAATAAAATACAACTTAAGGCATTAATTGCAAAGACTAAAACAATTAGTAGTAAAAAATTCTAGAATATCTACTAGAGGAGAATTATTTTTTGTCAAATTATAAGATGTTGTCAACCTTCAACATCTTACATAAACCTAGAAGGAGATTCAAATGTTCTAAGAATAGATGTCAATTTCATGTAAACTCCAAAAGACCTCTGATTGTTTGATTCCTTCTATTTGTTAACAATTTGAATAATGGATATGCAAGATATCGAAGGATGGTGATATACATATATTTCTTGAATAGACCTTCTCCTATAGGAAGCATATGCAAATAGATGATAATTTAAATAGACATCTCCTTTTTCTCTACTTCATGTGATAGTTTTTTAGCTAAAAGAAACTCATAGATTGACAAAATCCTAGGTCAAGTGGTTTTGTGAGATCCAAAGGATTTGGATGTCAAGAAAATTAACATGTGTAGAATCCTTTCTTAATATATCTTTAAATGAGATATTGCTAGGAATGGAGGTTGCATTATCCTTTTTCCTCTCATGATACTACATTGATTTTTTTAAGGAAAGTACTGATTACACATACCCCTATCAAACAGTCCTCTAGCTATATCAATGCTTTAATATCTCACTATCTTCATTTTTATGAAGGAGGGTCTCAGGTTGGAGACCTTACAATATTTTACTAAATAATTTCATTGAATACATTAGTATAAAAACTTAGGGCACTCATCCTTTAACATCTCACATAAACTTGAAATGAGATCTAGATGATCTAAAAAATAGATCTTTGAAATTACCTAAGTGAATTTAATTAAAAGCTAGACCAAAGTCTTCACATGGCATTATCCCTTTTCTTATAATGGATATTGTTGAGGTGAAAATCTTTATAATATATTATCATATTGAGTTAGAACCTTATACATCACACTAGGCCTCTAGCTAGACATGAGTTTTCACATGTCACTATCCATGTTGTCATAAAAGAGTGCATTGATGTGAAATCCTTAGAATCCATTAGCTCATTGACTCAAACCCTCATACATAACACTAGGCCTCTAGATATACTAGAATCTTTACATGTAGCCATCCCTTATATTTTTAAGGAGAGTGCTAAGGTGGAGACCTTAGAATCTACTAGCTTATTGATACTCAAATCCTTATATATCACAATAGGTCTCTAGCTAGATGATTATCCATAATCTAGTGATAGGAGCCCTATTGAGGTGGAGACCTTAGAATCTATTTACTTACCCTTATGCATCATACTAGGCCTCTACCTAGAACATACTTTTACAAGTCACTATCTCCTCTATTGTAAAGGAGGGTGTTGAGGTTGAGACTTTAGAATCTATCAGGTCATTGACTCAATCCCTTATATATTACTCTAGGTATCTAGCTAGACCAGATTTAATAAATGTCAGTATCCCTTCTATTGTAAAGAAGGACAATGATGTGGAGACATTAATATATATTATCTCATTGAATGTGAACCATATACTAACTATGTAGAGAATCTAGTTATGGAGTTTTTAATTATGTAACTATTCAAGAATTACACGATATATTATTCTATTCTACAAGGTATATTCCTGGTGAACATGAGATTACAACTACATCTATTCAATGGGTGAGTGAACCATGATGGTGTACAAAAGGGGGGGTGTAAGTGGCCATCTTTTTTCTAAAATCAAGTAAACCTGAACTTGGACGAGACATTTGAGGTCCATCTACTAAAAATGACAAGACATAGAAAACATATAAATTGTAGTACTCTAAATCTACTTTCTAAACTGCTAGAGTTTTCAAAAAGTGGATAAGATTAGGTGGGTCAAACCATGCACACTATAGTGCCTGCCCCTAGTTCACATTTTTCTATCATTTCCAAACTCTTTTAGGATAGTTTTATGTTGATGATTATTAGTGACATTTATTTTGAGATTATTAGATATTGTTTTAGATTTAGTTATTATATGATAAGATTACTTGGTACTTTATAGTTCATGTATGTATGATAATTATTATAGTGTTTGTAGTTATTGATGATGATTTATTATCATATGTGTTTTCTTATGGATAATTACCCCATACTTGCATGTGTATGGTGTGCGTGTTTGTTTTCTTTCTGTATGGTATTTTTTATGTGGTTAAGGAAGGGAGTCATAGTTACCTGCTATTCAGGATCTACACGATGTACCACTTCCTGCCATTACCTAGTTATCTTAGTACATATTGTGCTTGTACATGCATGGATTCTATGCAGGTTGCAGGTACCTAGTATTGACTTCCCTAAATTGCTAAGATGAGCATATCCTATCACATTATCTCAATGGTAAGAGAGGGGAGATAAATTCTCAAGTCCAAATCCCAATCCTTTAAGCCATTTGTCCTAATTGAAAATTGGGACAAGTATATAAGTTGAGTACCCTCTGAATACATTGGATGATGTAATTCGTGATATTAACCCTTTTGGTTTGATTTTGTATGTGTTTTTCTATGATGAGTTTTTGTATTTTATTTTATGAGTCTTTGATGTAATTTCTATTAATTAAGTTTAATTAAAAGATTTAATTAATGATTTAATTTAATAGAAAATTAATATGACATTTTAATATTTATTTTATTTAATTAATTAGGAAATTAATTAAATAAAAGAATTAATTTGGAGATAAAAGTTATAAGTTTAAAGTTAGAACGTGATAATATTTATTTAATTTAATAATAATATATTTAGAGTTCATTTTTAAATAAATGCTAAATAATATTATTATTTAAGTTAATAAATATTTTATCAATTAAGTTTCAAAAATAAATTTAAAAGTGGAACAGATATTGAAATTATTAAAAGATTGTAAGATAAAACAAGTGGATTTAATAAAGTGAGTGCATGAGATTTAAAATTAATAAATTAAGTTAAAAAGGAATCAAGTGACTATTAAATAAAGAAATTTAATTAATAAAGTAATGTGCATTATTTTAATACTTATTCACATAAGAGTATGCGGGCTCTTGGAAGTTGTCATGTTGACAACACAAGAGTTTGCACTCTAATTATGCATGTGTTGTCTACACTTGGGAGTTAGCACATTATTTGAGCACATGGTGTCTAAAACATTCTAGACACCTCATCATGTTTATCTTCTTATCATGGAAGATATGTGCTTAGTTGTCATGATTATCTCCTAGTTCTTTCTAGAAACATTCTACATGCATCTTTGAGGCCTTTATATATAGGCTCTCCTAGTGTGTATGCACATCCTCATATGCTTCTAAATCCTCATATGCTTCTACAAGCACTTCTAGTCACTTGGCGAGGGGAGGTTTCCAATTCTTGGAGGAATTGCAAATGTTGGAGAAGGAAGGAATTTTAGAAAAGGAGAAGGTTCTAAGAGGAGGAGCTTCTCTATAATTTTTTGAGGCGTAGCGAATTAGCATTAGTGCCCAGGTAGGCACTCATGATTATTTTGCATATTTTATTACACTCTTTCTTTTCCTATCTTCATCGTGTCTATTATGTGTGTTTGAATAATTCTCTATGAATGAATCTTCAATTTTGTAATTTGGAATTTGAGCACACATATTGTTTCATCTAGTTATGGGAATTAAATATATTATTGCAATCTTCCCTTTGTAGAATGAATATTTTGAAATTGTTTTGGGTTTGGGTTCGAATTAAAATAGAATCTTATTATTATGCATTAGTTTTATATGATTTATTAACTAATCTAATTAAATTAAATTTAATTAAGATTAGTTAATAGTAGAAGAAGTGTAATTAATTATGGTCAATTTAAGTAAATGGATTTTTGAATGAGGACGAATTAAAAGAAAATAGATATTAATAAGTGTTTAGTGAAATTAAATAATTGAATTATTAATGAGATTATTTTAAATAAATGATTGTCCTTGAAGTGTTTTAAGGAAATTGTAAACTAATTATTTGAAAGTTGATACGTATTATTCTAATGTTTTAAATAATGTGAATGATTTTATCTAAAAGTCAATGGGAACTAGTTCAATGATTTAAATAAGTAAATAATTATCTTCTAATTATTTTAGAAAATTGTTTAAATTAATGGAGGGATAATTCTATATATAAATGGGTTGACTTGTAGAAGAATCTTATACTCTTGAAATATACTTGAAACGAAAACTGAAACCTAAAATTTGGCTTAACCATGTGATTGCAAAAGCAACCTAAAATATTTGTTTGTATTTTGTTCTTTATGCTATCCATGTTTGGGGTTTGGGTGGTCCTACAATGTTGACCAATTAGGATGTCTACCAGAGGCTTCAGAGTTATGCGAATGTGATGACATGTTGATGTTATTTGATCTCAATCTTTCTAAACCTAACCATGGTAATGTGATGGTATGCTCTATGAGATGTTTGAATTTATCGTTCATTGATGTTTTTTAGTGTTCTTGTGTGAAGCTAAAATTTATGCATATGAGACACTTGACTTAACCATTTTTGACTCGTCGATCAATTATACTTAAATTAATTTCCATTCGCCTTGATGGGATTGAAGTGTTTGTTTTGATCTTGATGATGTCATCTTGTGAGATATTTGACTTGACCATTTTGGAGTCTTCGATCAATATTACTTTGAGATCCTTTCTAGTTGCTCATTGAGAACCGATGGATATTATGATTATCATTGGATGTTCTTCAGCTTCTCGTGGAGAACTGATGTGATTATTTTGATTATCATTATGATGCTTTCCAGTCGCTTGTATAGGACTGAGGTGATTTTTTGATTTTTGATTTCATGAGCCTAGGGTAGGTTATCTACTTGTAGTTTCAAGAAGTGGCTTGCAATGGGGGTCGGGGCCCTAAGTTGCTGCCAGGGTAACTCATTGTAAGTTATTTAATAAGTGAATAAATTTACACTAAACGAGGATTAAAATGAACCTAATAAGATAATTGTATGTTCTCACCCATGCCTCAAGTGCTAATATATACTAGGATGGGAGTAGAGAGAATGCTTGGTTGTGACCTTGCATTCCATAGTATGCCTTGTCAGTACGAGAGAATACTAGTGGGCGCATAGGGATCACTAGGGGCCTGGGGTCTATTGAGAGAATACTAGGGTAACTATAGCATGATTCATGCAATGACACTTTCCTACTTATAGAGTAGGTTTCCTACATGTCTTTGTTTTGCCTCTAGTTGTAGATGTCAATTTGTGTGTTAGAACCTTTGAGTTAGCATACTTTTAGGATTCCTGGACTTAGAGAGTACTTGTGTTATGTGATTTGTTATCTTGTGTTATATGATTTGATATCCTATTTGGGACTTCAGACTATCTCTTCAGCGCGGTGGGAGTGGGCCATTTAGGTTCCACATGGCCAGGTGGTAGTGCTTTTTCACTCTTAAAATTTGAGATCTATCCATAGTCACCGTGGCTAGAGCATTCTTCATTGGAATTTACCTTCGTTTTGTTCATGGATATTATGATGGATGTTATTTATTGGTACGTTTCTTTATATTGATGATTAGCATATGATAGATGATGTTATCTACTTTATAGGATCATCTTATGCTTTATTCTAGTATGTTATATTTCTTTATGCATATGTTGTAGCATGTTTTAGGAGTGACATCCCTATTGCTATAGTACCGATGATCTCTTCAATGACTTGGGATGTTATGTACAAAGCGATGGCTAGGGGCCACGATGGTCTAATGATGCTATTAAAGGTTGGGAGGAACCATGCACTTAGTTAGTTGTGTTTTATGATGGATGGATATCTTTTACAATGGTTGTTATATCTTTATTGATGAATGGATGTATCATGTATATTGTTGGTTTCATTTACTTTATTATGGATTCAATGAGGATGATGTATCTTTATTTTTACATATGTTTAATCTTTTAAGCCTTTCATACCCAATGACATGTATAGTGGATGAATGAGCATTTCGAGTTAAATTTGCCAAGAGGCATTCAGAAAAAAATGTATATTATGGACATTGGACTTTTAAAATTATTCTTTCATGTGGATGTGGTAGTTGTTAGACTTAGTTTTAACTAAATTAAATGTGACTCAATGTCTTAGGATGCTTAAGGAATGTAACCTGTTATGTATGATTGTAGTTGTATGTATGTTATTGCTTCCACTACTATGTGTTTGATATGAATGGTTTATCTTATATGATTTTAAAAAAAAATTGTTTGGCAAACTTAGTAAAATTTTAGGTTAATTCTTTTGGATCCCTTGGTGGGGCATTACACACACACAAAATACTCTCTCTCTCTCTCTCTCTCTCTCTCTCTCTCTCTCTCTCTCTCCCTCCTGTTAGATTGTGGTGACTGATCAGGAAAGTACTGTACATACTTCATAAATACTTATAACCCTAAAGCGGTTTAATACTTGTATAAAAAGTGCTTAGGGTTGGGCATTTTTGATATGTGGTGATACGAAATTGGTTCTTGCGGCGGTATTGAGCTGTAAGGGATTACGGATTGTAATCAGGTTGTAATCACTGGATTGTAATAAGATCGAACTTGTTGTTTGGTGGACGTAGCCCAGGGATTGGGTGAACCACGTTAAATCTTGGTGCCTTGTGTTCATTTCTGTGTGTTCTATTATTTTCTGTTATTGGTTATATTTGCATGTAGTTTTTTATTTCTGTCCGTGGTTTATCCTAATAAGTGGTATCAGAGCCAGGTTGTTTCTCAGTTATCCTCTGCAGGAAAGTCTCACGGTTAAGTGGGAGTCTCACGGTTGAGTGGGAGCAATGGAAGATGATGGTAAGCTGAGGGTTGATAGGTTTAATGGGCAGAACTTCCAGTTATGGAAGATGCAAATGGAAGACTATTTATATCAGAAGGATTTGTGGAAGCCGTTGGAAGGAAAAGCCAAGAATCAGGGAACTATGTCAGAGGCTGAATGGGATCTTTTGGACAGAAAGGCACTTGGAAGCATTCGGTTATGCTTGGCACCATCGGTGGCATTTAATATTACAAAAGCAAAGACGACAGAAGATTTGATGAAAACCCTAGCGACACTGTATGAAAAGCCCTCCGCTTCAAATAAGGTATTTCTCATGAAGCGTTTATTTAATATGAAAATGGCAGAAGGTGGATCTGTTGCAAATCATTTAAATGAGTTTAATACTATTACTAGTCAATTATCTTCTGTGGGTATCAATTTTGATGAAGAAATTAGGGCTCTCTTGATTTTGTGTTCTTTGCCTGAAAGCTAGAATGGCTTGGTAATGGCGGTGAGTAATTCTGTTCCTGGATCTAGTACCCTAAAATATGATGATGTGATCGGTGTTATTTTAAGTGAGAAAATTCGTAGAAAATCCTCAGGTGGATCTACATCAGGAAGTGCTTTAAATGCACAAAGCAGGGGTAGAACGACTGAAAGAGGAAGTAACTCTGGAAATCGTGGGAAATCAAGAGGAAAGTCAAAGGGGAGGAGGTCTCAATCGAGAGGACCAAATGATTGCTGGTACTATGGGAAACCAGGGCACAAAAAGAAAGATTGCTGGACTCGAAAGAAAAATGAAGGAGATAAATCAGATGGAGACAAAGAGGCAAATGTGGTAAGTAACAAATCCGAAGAGGATGCTTTGCTTCTGTCTTTAGAGAGTGTTGATGATTCATGGGTTTTAGATTCTGGTGCTTCTTTTCATACTACACCTCATAGAGGTTATTTCATTGATTATGTCCAAGGGGATTTTGGGCTTGTTTATTTGGGGGATAATGAACCCTGTCAGATTGTTGGAAAGGGAAAAATTAAGATTAAGTTGCAGAATGGGAATCATTGGCTACTACATGAGGTAAGACATGTTCCAAAACTAAGTAGAAATTTAATTTCAGTAGGGCAACTCGGTGATGAGGGTTGTGTAGTTACTTTTAATGATAAAAATTGGAAGGTTTCAAAAGGTTCCCTTGTAGTAGCAAAAGGTGTGAAAGTAGGTACCTTATATCTTTGTACAGGTCATATTGTTCCTTCTACTTTGATTGTTTCAAAGAAAAATGAATATTCAGGAACAATTACTGCAGATGAGCAGGGAGAACAAATAGCTGCTGTGGATTCTGATACAGCGCTGTGGCACAATAGACTTGGGCACATGAGTGAGAAAGCTATGAAAGTAATTCATTCAAGGAAATTTTTACCAGGTCTAAAATGTGTGAATATGGATTTCTGTGAAAGTTGTGTGTATGGAAAACAAAAGAGAGTGAGTTTTGTAAAGACAGGGAAGGAAAACAAAAAGGAGAAATTAGAACTTGTGCATACAGATGTATGGGGACCGGCTCAGGTATCTTCCCTTGGTGGCTCTCATTATTATGTTACATTTATTGATGACGCAACTAGAAAAGTATGGGTTTATTTCCTTAAACAGAAATCTGATGTATTTCAAACTTTTAAGAAATGGAAATGCTTGGTTGAAAATGAGACTGGTAAGAAATTAAAATGTCTCAGATCTGATAATGGTGGTGAGTATTGCAGTCATGAATTTGAAGATTATTGCTCCACTAATGGTATTCATAGACAAAAAACTGTTCCAAGGACTCCACGGGAAAATGGAGTGGCTGAACGCATGAACAGGACTATAATGGAGCGCACAAGGAGCATGAGGTTGCATGCTGGGTTGCCCTTACACATGTGGGCGGAGGCTGTCAATACTACAGTATATTTGATTAATAGAGGTATCTCTACTCCTTTGGGCTGTGGTATTCCAGAGGAAGCATGGACTGGCAAGAAGGTGAGTTATTCTTTTCTCAAGACCTTCGGTTGTGAAGCTTTTGCTCATATAGACTCTAAAAATAGAACCAAGCTAGAAGCTAAATCAAAGAAATGTGTCTTTGTTGGATATGGCATTAATGAATTTGGTTATAGGCTTTGGGATTTTGAAAATCATAAAATTATAAGAAGCCGGGATGTCATATTCAATGAAAATGTGTTGTACAAAGATCTGTTGCAGCAACATGAGAAGAAAGAAGATGATTATGTAGTGCTGGATGATACTCCAAAAGCTGATGTTCCAGCCATTCCTCATGATGTGCAACAACCGCAACAACAAATACCACATACACCAGTGAATGTTAGACGGTCAACAAGGCCAATTAGACCTCCACAAAGGTTTTCTCCCTCTTTGTATTCTATTTTACTTACTGATGCTGGTGAACCTGAAAGTTATGATGAAGCTGTGCAGGTGGATACTAAGATTCAGTGGGAGTCTGCAATGAAAGATGAAATGGACTCTTTGCTGAAAAATAAGACATGGGATTTGTGCAAGTTGCCTGTAGGTAAAAAGGTTTTACAGAATAAATGGGTTTACAGGTTGAAAGAAGAGGAAGGAGGTAAGAAAAGATTTAAGGCTAGGTTAGTTGTAAAAGGATTTGCACAGAAAAAAGGAATTGATTTTGATGAAATATTTTCTCCTGTTGTTAAAATGACTTCTATTCGTACTGTTTTAAGTCTTGTGGCTACTGAAGATTTGCATTTAGAGCAGATGGATGTTAAAACAGCCTTTCTTCATGGTGATTTGGATGAAGAAATATATATGGCTCAGCCACAGGGTTTTGAGGTCAAAGGTAAGGAGAACTTAGTGTGCAAATTGAAGAAAAGTTTATATGGCCTGAAGCAAGCACCTCGGCAATGGTATCTGAAATTTGACAGTTTTATGCATGAGCATGGATATAATAGGTGTCATTCAGATTACTGTGTTTATTTTAAGAGGTTGGATGATGATAGCTACATTATTTTATGTTTATATGTTGATGATATGCTTATAGCTGGGTCTAACATGGATCATATTAAGGGGCTAAAACGCCAATTAGTACATGCATTTGCTATGAAGGATTTGGGGGCAGCAAAAAAAATCCTTGGTATGAAGATTTGCAGAGATAGGAAGAATAGAACATTGACGCTATCTCAAGCTGATTATGTTGAGAAGGTGTTGCAACGTTTCTCTATGGAGAATGCTAAAGCTGTCAGCACACCTTTACCTGGTCATTTGAAATTGACTAAGGAGATGTGTCCCAAGACACAGGAAGAGGAGGATAAGATGTCCAAGGTACCCTATGCTTCAGCTGTAGGAAGTTTGATGTATGCTATGGTATGCACTAGGCCAGATATTGCACATGCAGTGGGAGTCGTTAGCAGGTATATGAGTCATCCAGGTTTTGAGCATTGGAATGCTGTCAAGTGGATTCTTAGATATTTGAGAGGAACATCCAATAAGTGTTTACACTTTGGGGGCTCTACTACTGATTTACAGGGCTATGTTGACTCAGATTTGGCTGGGGATATTGATACCAGGCGGAGTACTATAGGTTATGTCTTTACTGTTGGTGGGGCAGCCGTGAGCTGGGTTTCTAGGCTACAGAAGATTAATGCTCTCTCCACTACAGAGGCAGAGTATGTTGCTGCTACAGAGGCCGCCAAAGAGATGATATGGCTTCAGTTCTTCTTGGAAGAATTGGGACATCCTCAGAAGGATAATTTTTTGTTCACAGATAGTCAGAGTGCCATTCATCTTACTAAGAATTCAGCTCTGCATTCTAAGACCAAACACATACAGTTGCGGTACCATTTCATTCGGTCAGTTTTTGGAGGATGGACAGTTAAAGCTGGAGAAGATACATACCAATGAAAATCCAGCAGATATGTTGACAAAGGTTGTCACAAGGGAGAAGCTGAACTCCTCTTCAACTTGAGTTGGTCTTTTAGACTAAATGTGAATAAAAGAACAGCAGAGTCCAGGGTGGTTTGATCCAGTGGGAGCCCCATGCGGTAGTTGTATTGCTACAGGATTAGTCTCCAAGTGGGAGATTGTTGTTTAGTGTGGAGCCTGATCAGTCCCCAAGTGGGAGATTGTTAGATTGTGGTGACTGATCAGGAAAGTACTGTACATACTTATAACCCTAAAGCGGTTTAATACTTGTATAAAAAGTGCTTAGGGTTGGGCATTTTTGATATGTGGTGATACGAAATTGGTTCTTGCGACGGTATTGAGCTGTAAGGGATTACGGATTGTAATCAGGTTGTAATCACTGGATTGTAATAAGATCGGACTTGCTGTTTGGTGGACGTAGCCCAGGGATTGGGTGAACCATGTTAAATCTTGGTGCCTTGTGTTCATTTCTGTGTGTTCTATTATTTTCTGTTATCGGTTATATTTGCATGTAGTTTTTTATTTCTGTCCGTGGTTTATCCTAACACCTCCCTCCCTCCCTCCCTCCTATGTATGTCTCTCCATCACTTTATATCTCTCTCTCTCTCCTATGTCCCTCTCTCCATCACTTCATCTCTCTCTCACTCTCTCTTAAATCCTATCCCCTCTCTTCATATACCCTACTCTCTCTCTCTCTCTACATGAAGTTCACATTCAAGGATCAAAGGTCAAGGAGAGAGAGGGGGGTTATGGATTATGGGTTAGAGAGATGGAGAGGGAGATAGAGACATAGAGTATAGGGGATAGGAAGAAAGAATGGGCATAGGATAAGAGAGAGCGAGAGAGATAGAGAGAGAGCAAGACATGGAAGGATAGGATGGAGAGAGTGAGAACTATAGAGAGAGTGGGTTAGGAGAGAGAGAGAGAGAGAGAGAGAGAGAGAGAGGGTGGGGGAAATAAGATGTAGAGAGAGGGGGATAGGATAGAGAAAGTAAGAGAGACAAGGATGTGTGTGTGTGTGTGTGTGTGTGTGTGTGTGTGTGTGTGTGTGTGTGTGAGAGAGAGAGAGAGAGAGAGAGAGAGAGAGAGATGTTAGGAGTTGGTGTGAGAATGAGAGAAGCTAAGAGTTAGTAAGAGAGAGATTAGGAGTTAGTGAGTGAATATGTGAGAAAGTGATAGAGGGAGTGAGAGAGATGATAGAAAGATAAAAACCATTATAATACTCTTACCTACCTATTTGCCCCATGTCTGGAAAATAATGACTACATATTTTAGACCATGATTGATTATAATAGTATTGCAAGCAATAATGCTCATGATATTCCTATGGGAGAGTATTGTAGATATGTTACTATGATTATATGTTGGGTAAAAGCACAAACCCGTGTCACCCTTTTACAAAGGAAAAGGCTAAAAAAAGTATAAGTGTTCACCTTCAATGACATAAAACTTGTATTATTATTTAGAATTTGAAAATTAAGTAATAAATGCAATGTGTAGAAATGGATGAAGTTTAGGATTTTAATTTTTAATAATTATTTGGAAAATGAAATGATATAATTTGATATTTTTTAAAGATAACTTTTTAGTTGTTGAAAAACACTAGAAATTAGAGGTCTAGTTCCCACCATAAAACTACATGGAAATAAACTTACTTCCCTTTGATATTAGATTATGTTATAAATAACATATGTAGCTAGAACAATCAAAAATTAAAATTATCTTTAGAACTATATTTTCTCTTTTATAATGATTCAAATTTCAACTTATTCAAATCTATAGTTTTCATCTCCCACCACATTTTTCAAAATAAATCTTTTCCAACCAAAAGAAAAATTATAGATTCTTGAAGAAGACTCTACCTGCTAGAACGTCGTGTAATTTTTAAATTTTTATCATATGATTTAATATTTATTTCTTTCTCAAAATTGACATCTTCTTGAGTGTTAAAATACATAGTTTTAGTTTTTTTTAAATATAATATACTATATCTAAATAAAACACTATGAAATATATATGAGAGTATTTTTGACTTTGAGTTCTATGAAATGGGGTTTATATGTTATTAAAAAAAATATCATAAAAAAATGTAAGAGTTACTAAAACTTCAGCTCTTTGAGATAATTTTATTTCTTTAGTAATTGGGTACTAACTACTATAAAATATGAATTTAATAGATATTTCAAATTGGAAAGCTATAAAACCATATATAAATTACCTAGAATAAAATTTATCAAGATCATATGTTTGAACACAATTGATTTTTAGATAGAAGTACTCAAATTTAGTCATTCTAATAAGTCAGCCTAAAAGGTGACACAACTTTGTACTTTCACCCTATTATATTCATGACTGAGTTTGTCATTAATGTCAACATAGCAATTTTCTGTGGTATCTAACAAAAGAACAATGGAAATATCAAGTTGGTATAGATGATTAGTTGAGTATTATAATTGTTCGAGGTTATGGGAGATACTTCTAAGTATTTGGTTTATGCAGTTAACGTCAAAAGAAGAAATGATAAGTCTAGAAGAAGTTATGTAAGTTTTGCTGATGTTTTTTTCCTGAGATACAGTTTACAAAGGAATGTTCTAGAAAGCTTTTTATATCTCTCAGCAAAGTTGATATTCTAAGGATCAAGGTTGAGGACATGAAGAAGACATGTTGATCATGATGTGGGTAAGTTTTCTTGTCATAATATTGCATGCACAAAATGATATTTTTAATGTGGTCCTATAATAATTAATTGAGAAAGTCTAAAAACAAACTCAGGGAATTGTTTTGAGGACTTGGCATAAAGGAAGGATAGTTTCCTTTATCATGGAGATATGAAAATCTATGGTTTTTGATTGATGATAAGTAACAGTAAGAGTGGAATACAAAGTTGAGAAAACCATATTAGAAGTGAAGGAAACTTCATTGCTAAAGTTTTGCTATGTGATCCGAGGTCTAATATTTGGATTTGAGGTTCCTGACCTAGTATACAAGGTTTGATAGTTATTGGTTCAATTGATAGAAAAAAGGAAAGAAGAACATAATAGTAAATTTCATGTTTGAGTAGCAAGGTCTTCTTGTAGTTTAAATTGCATGTTTGGACAATGGGCGCATCCTGCATACACTGTACTACAACTCCTAATACGGTTGGCACAACTCCTAGTAGGGTTGGAATATCCTAATTAGCATTCAAAGTATCCTAACATTAAATCTATGTACTAAATATTTTAATAGACTCCTAACATGGTTGATCTTCTAATGAGGAATATTTATATTAGTACATCACCTTGTGGGCATCATTCCCACTGGGGTTTTCCCTCTAATCAAGGGTTTCCCTAGTTAACATATATGGTGTAATTTTCTATGTGCATCTTATTATGTTTTCTATTTACTTTGTTTGAATGGTTAAGTTTGTTTAAAGAAGATGAAATTTTTAATTATCAAATAACAAATTCACCCCCACTCTCTATTATATTGGTGGACTATTATTTCTAACAAATGGATGGAAAAGAAAGTATTAATTCCCTACTATTATTTTAGTTGTATAATGTTGTAGAAATATTCAATATATTTCCAACACATTTTGAACAGAGTTAATCAGAATCCTAATGTGAAAGTTATGGCTTCTAGAGTGGAGCCTATTTTTATTTCTTCGAAACCCGATTGGTTTTTGAATAACCCTATCAAGTTTTGCATAACTCAATTAGGTTTTGAATATATTTTTCATCCTATAAACCTGATCAGGTTTTAATTTTTATCTGCTTTGGCTAGGCTTGGTAAGAAAGCCTAGTCACTTTTTGAAATTTCATACAACTTGATCAAGTTATTGAAAATTTTTCTTTTTTTTGGGTGGTGTCTACATTTTTGTACACCATCTTGGTGCACTTACCCCAATATAATAATGTGTGTTAAGGATTTCTAAGATTTCCTAATGTACCCTAATAGATTTTAATAGAACTAAGGGATCTTAAGCCAACCTACATCACATTAGGAATCTAATTGGACATAATTTTCACATGTCACTATCCCTTCTATTGTGAAGGATGATGTTGAGGTAGAGTCTATGGAATCTAATAGCTTGTCAACTCAAAGTCTTCTACTAAGTACATTGAGAATCTAGTTGTTAATTATGTTTTGATTAAGAAAAGAGAAATAGGGCTCAAACCCTTAACAAAAATAAAACTCAAGTCCAAAGACAAAAAAATTGATTTGCAAGATAAGAAGAACAACCATTAATAAAAACATAAAACACAAATAGCTAAAATGGGGAAAACATAACTAGAGAATCAGAAGCCAAAAATTAATGACCAAAAAATTCAAACTAGAGAGAAAGAACCACAGACCATAAAATTGAAATGCCAACAAAAAAAAAAATTGACACCACACACTAGGATCATAGCCACAGCAACCAACCTTGAGAGAATCAACATCAATCCCAACATCTATAGCTACCTCTATAGCTCCTCGAGCTTATCTAGAAAGAAGACCTATATAGTAGGATAGGAAGGAGTAGCACCCCATGAACCAAAAACCTATTTAGTACTTCTATGTAGAACCTCCTCCTTACTCAATGCTTTCTCTCTTCTCTTTCTTTTAAGATTCATTTCCTCAAGCTCCTCCTTAATCCCACCAATGAAACACTCCATCCTCATTTGAGAAGAATTATGCTGGGAAATTATCTCCTTAAGTTTTTTACCCATATTCTTTTTGGGAACCTTCATAGAACCCAAAGAATTAATAATCTTAGAAATTTTCTCTTCAGTAGGAGTCATAGGAAAAATCTTTAAAACTAGTTCCTATAGAAACTCTCGATAGTGTAGTTTATCCCCTAGGTCTTTACCCAATTCCTAAAAACCATCATCTCATCTACCAACTATCTAGATGTTCAATTTACATTACACTCCACTAGGGCTTCTATTTTATTAATGCTCTTTTTTGGAAATATTGATTTGAAACAAGAGCCTCCTCATGCTTTCCTCTAGCATGCTATAATAATTTACAAGCTCATCTGAGTGTAAGACCAGACCCTCTAAATCAAGACCTTTGTCCGATATTCTAGGCAGAATGAAAGTAGAGATAGAGAATGACATATGATAATCCCCAAGGCAATCAAATTTTATAGAAGGATAGGGGGGAAAAGAAACATTGGGGGAATTGGGAGCAACGTAATGGGTGGAGAGATCCATATTTCATAGTTATTAATTATGAATACAATTATTGAAAAATTTCATGATATAGTACTCCATGGTGCAAGGTAAATTATTGATGAATATGTGATTATAATTACATCTCTTCAATATACTAATGTGTGGTAAGGATCTAAAGGTGTTGTAATGGGATAAAATGAATCCTAAGGTATCACAGTGTGTCCTAATGGGTTGTAACAGGATATAAGGGGTCCTAGGACTACCTAAATTACACTAGACCTCTAATCAGACTACACAAAGAATCTAATCATCAATTACATTAAGTATGAAATGACTAAGGAATTTGATGACATAAGACTCCATGGTACAAGGTATATTTTTGATTAACATGGGATTTCATCTACATGTATTCAATATTATACTAATGTGTTCTAAAGGGTTTGAATGGACCCTCATATGTCATAATGTGTTATAATTAGTTATAATAGGACCTAAGAGGTCGTAAAACCACCTACATAAATTTTTTATATGTCACCCCAATAGCTTCATCATTTTATTATTATACATACTAAAACTAAAATGTCTAGAATTTTCATTTGCCTCATAATATTTGCCAATGAAAATATCTAGAGATAGTACTCAAATCGAAAATGAAAATTCTCAAAAGAGGTGGCTTCCCATTATTATCTCAGAAGAACAAGGTGGTTTTTTTGCTGGAAGATAAATTTTGGATGGGGTGGTTATTGCTACTAAGGCTATTCACTCTATGGCTACTTCAAGGGAGAGAGCCATGTTTGTTAAATTGGATATGGCTAAGGCCTACGATAGAGTTAAATGGAGCTTCCTAAGGAGTATTCTTCTTTCTTTTGGATTTAGCTCTGAATGGGTGAGTTGGATTATGAGTTGCGTTACTTCTGCCTCTTTTTCTATTCTTATTAATGGTCAACCTTCACAACTATTTGGTGCTTCTAGAGGCCTCCGCTAGGGTGACCCTCTCTCCCCATATCTATTCATCATCATGGCTGAAAGCTTGGGTAGATTCATTAAGCATCAGGTGTCCCAGAATTCTATTTAAGGCTGGCGATGGGGTAATGGCTTACCTTCTCTTTCCCATCTTCAATTTGTTGATGATTCTGCTCTTGCCGGTCTTGCTAGGATCAAGGAAGTTGAAGCCTTTCGACATGCTTTGGATGTTTATTTGGCAGCTTCAGGCTAGAAAGTTAATGAGCACAAATCTTTCATTTACTTTTTTAACACTCCTGATTCTATTCAGCACAGGATTGTTGGTATCCTACGATTTCAGATAGGTTCACTTCCTTTGACTTATCTTGGCATTCCTATTGCTGTTTCAAGGCAGCCACGTCTCTTCTGGAAAAATTTGATTACCAAGCTTCAGGATAAGGTAAATCATTGGACTCATAGATGGCTTTCTACTACTGCCCGGGTTACTCTTCTTCAAGCTGTTATCCAAGCTCTTCCTACTTATAGAAGCATGGTTCATGCTGCACCTATTTACTTTCTCAAGGAGTTTGATGCTCTTTCTCAACAATTCCTTTGGAGTGGTAATTTGTGTAGTACTAAATGGAGCTTGGTTAATTGGGCAACTATTTGTAGGCCTAAAAAGGAGGGTGGTCTTGGTCTTCGTTCTGCTCTATTGAGTAGACAAGCTTTGGTTGCTAAACTTTATTGGCGATGGTGCTCTGGACAGCATCAACTTTGGGCTCGTATTATCACTCATAAATATTTTCATGGTGTTGATCCTTGCTCTATTTCTGCACTTCCTCTTGAAGGTCGTGGCTCAATGGTTTGGTATACTTTGAAGAAAGGTGCGATGTTGGTGAAGAGGGGTCTGTTCTGGATATGTAAAGGAGGTTCTCAGGCTTTGTTTTGGTCTGATGCTTGGGATGGATTCCCTTCCATTTTATCCATATACCCTCATCTTTAGCCTCTTTGTGACTCTTTTCTTGCCGCTGGATGGGATAAAGTGGCTCATTACAAGACTCCTTATCAATTGGGACCTGTTGTTGGTTATAGATGGAAGCATTCCTCTGATTTGCCTCCTGGAGATACAGACATGGATCGTTAGGAGCTTTCTCAAATTCTAGCCTCTAGAGAGTGTTCCCCTTTGCTTGGTCCAGATGTATTGGCTTGGGGCAGTACCTTGTCTGGTAAATGTCATTTCTTTGCTGGGTATCAGGAGATAACTAGACAATTATTTGGGGATGCTGAGGTCCCTTGGTGGAAGCAAGTCTGGAATAAAGTTTCTTGGTCCAAGTGCAATTTTTTCATGTGGCTAGTGGCTCACAACTGTTGTCTTACCTAGGATAATCTTTGTAAACATGGATTTTAGGGCCCCTCTTATTGTGTTTTGTGTGGTAATGAAGAGGAGTCTGTCTCCCATCTATTCTTCCATTGCTCCTATTCTACTCAGATATGGCACCTTTGGTGGAGCGCTTGGGATTGCTCTTTTCGGCATGCTTCCTCTTTGCCTGAGTTCTGGGCTCGCTTGGGTAGTGCTCCCTCCAAGTCTTCTTCTCTCCATGCTGCTTGGATTGCTGGCCCATCTTTCATGCTTTGGCATATCTGGTTGGAGAGGAATCGTTGCATATTCCAAGATGTTCGTCTTGGTGTTTTGCATCTTTGG
Organism: Cupressus sempervirens; assembly: GCA_028749045.1. Taxonomy (NCBI): domain Eukaryota; kingdom Viridiplantae; phylum Streptophyta; class Pinopsida; order Cupressales; family Cupressaceae; genus Cupressus; species Cupressus sempervirens. The sequence goes on along the minus strand of CM053790.1, from coordinate 56,712,804 downwards.
TGGAAAATATCACATTCTCTCCAGGAAACTATTCTTGTGAAGTGTGAGCTTGATGGGGGTATGGATCCGGTTGATCTTGCTATCTGTAATTGCCTCAATTTTCATCTACAGGATGGGGTTGCAGCTCATAGGTTTCCTTCTATGTCCAGGCAGCTTCACCATCAGAGGAAGGGTCGGGTTAACTGGGATGGGCACTGGAATCCTCCTCCCTGTGGAGTTCTGAAAATTAAAACTAATGGTTCTTCTTGTGGGAATCCTGGTCCGGCTGGTATTGGCGGAGTGGCTCATTGTAGTTCTGGGAATGTTAAATTTTTCTTCTCAATTCATAAGGGTGATTATACTAACAATCTCATGGAAGCTCGAGCTATTTTATATGCTATGGAACAGTGTTGCTTGTGGGGATGGAGTAAGATTATTTGTGAGTCTGATTCCCAGGTGGTGGTGAACATGCTTTCTTCGCAAGGGCTTGAGGATGTTAGTTGGCAGTTGGCCACTATTGTTAAGCAGATTCTTTTCTTCTCTTCCTCTTTTCAGTTCATTAGGTTCAAGTATATTCCGCGAGAATGGAATAGACCTGCTGATTGTTTAGCCAAATGGGCTTCTAGTCATGATCCGGGTTGGAATATTAGGGATAGGGGGCAACTGTCCTTTGAGATGGTGCAAGAATTTGATGATCTTGTTGCTCAGGATCGAGCTCCTTGTTGAGCTCTCCTTGTTGTATTCCTTTCTATCTTAATAAATTTTTACCCCTCTTTTTGCAGTAAAAGAAAATGAAGGATTATTCTTCTCAAATTTAACAAATCACTTCCTCTAAATCATCAAATCACCTCTAGATGATCCACTCAAGAAAGGATTCAAACTCAGATTAATCCACACAAATAAATACCTTCTAACCCAAACCTCCCTTTTATGTCATCCTTGTGAATCTTAGAAATTCTTCTCCCCCTCTTTTTGAAATATAGTTGATACAACACAACCAATAAATAGTCCTCCAAATTCCTTAAAAGGTTGCCTATTGATTTTTTAATTTATTTTTCTATATAAACACCTAACACTTTTTAGTTCATGGTCCTTCCCCTTCTCCATAGTCATGACTACATGAGTATTTCTCCTTACTCTTTTTTGTAAAAGACAAAAATATATTTTCACTCATGAAAATTACTTTTTCCTTTTGAAATAGATAACAGATATTAAATGATTTGTTAACTACATGTCCTAAATGACATTTTCCTAGCTGCATGAAGACACATAGAAACTTTCCATTATTTTAAGTTATCTTACATTAATGAAAAATTTATATAACATAATTGTTGGATGATGCAATATTTCTATACACCTTTAAATTCTCATAGATGACACCTTCATTTTCATTTCATCTTCTTCTCTCCTTTTGGAATGTAATAATTTATTTTCATAAAGATCTAAATGATTCTTTGACCATTGTAAAAATCTCTATTAGGGTTTCTTCATTGATGCCTCTTATATTTTTTCCTCACAATTTCAATTAATAATATTAATGCAAAGCTACCTCAACTTCACATGCACAACCTCTAGGTCTTGATGAAAATTACATAAATATCAATGCTTTTTCTTTTCACCTAGAAAATAATCACTATGAGAGGACCACATGGTCAATGGATGGAGATCAGAAGAGGGGGAGGGAATTTTTCTAGGCCTATGGATATGAACATGGTCTAGATTGGGAATGGGGGGATTAGAATCTAATCAAGTTCACCTAATCCAATACAACAGTTCATTTCAAAAAATTTGGGAGGAAAAGTGGATTTCAACTCTATTACTCAAAGACTAAGGAGACCTTAGGTGGTGGAAAACTAGGAGAAGAAAAGGATAAAGGATCTAGAGGTGGAAAGGTGCACTATGGATAAAGTAATGATGGAGTTGAGTTCCTAGAAGGAGTTAGTAATTTTTTAAAAAAATAAATGCTTTCTTTTTAAAATGGGAAGGCTCTTGGCCATCTATTGATAAGCTTAAAATGTGGTGTAGTAAAAATGGGGCCAAGTAAAGGATTTCAAAACTTTAGGGAATGGGTTTTGTATGATCACAATGGATAGTGCCCATGATAGGGATTGGATATTGAATGGGGGCCTTATTTTATGAATGGGATTCATTTCTATATGAAACCATGGCTCCCAAATTTTGACCCAACAAAGTATTCTATCAGATGCTTGTAATTTGTAGGCATCCTTGTTGAGTACCTGATGCTGAGGGCACAAACATTTTTTTTAGCAAAGTTTTATGGAGCTTCTCAGATCTGTGTATTGAGGCTAGATTTTATAGAACTGAATAATAATACTTTAGTCTCCTTTCAAAGGTAGACTTCATTTTTCAAGTAATTGAAGAGGGATCACCTACTTCCAAGTTAACAAATTTCTTGCAGAGATTAGGAAAAATTATATATGGTCACTGAATGCAATTAAAAAGTTTTCTTTGAAAAAAATACAATAAAATTTCTTAGATTAATTTTAAAAAATCATAAATTTCACATATCAAAACATAATTTATTTAATTGAATCTATGATTAGTTAGATACTAGAAATATAAAAATACAACAAGTAACAAACTTTTAACACATTAAAAATCCATTTCCCTTTCTTCTAGAGTCTTGTACCTCTATGTATATTCTAAAAATGAAATTAATTATAGCTTTTTCCTGTATCTATCTTCTAAAAAGAATCTAATTCTTGCTTCATTTTTAATGACCTATAACTTATCACCATTTTTCCTTACTTTGCGATATGCCAAAATATACCTTAAATGTGTTTTGGTGTTTTAGATAAATTTGAATTTGTTAATTTTCTATTCTAACTAAATCAACTTATGATGTGTGTACCTAATTGAGTACATTTTTAAAACAAAGGCATTGAAAAATATTTACATAGATATTTTCTAACATTTTATGCCCTAAAATGTCATAAAGTCTAAAACCTCATTTAAAAAAAATAATTATATGACTTCTTTAAAACCTCAAGTCTTTATTATTCAAATCTATGCATTGATCAACATTTAAAATTTTTGTACTTTGCATCTTTTAATTCTAGAGTGAGGAAGAAGTTTTTAGGTCTGATAAACTATACTCTTTTAAGATATTTGTAACAAAATGTGCCTTAAAGATATCAATAAGACCTACTAAAATTGAATATAAAACTTTCTTTTGAGCAAAACAAGATTTTTTGTACCATTAATAACATGAAATATGTTTGGAAGTTGACCTTGTTGAATTTCTCTTATAATATTATATAGTTTCAACTAGTTCCCTCTAATTCTTTACTCTAACCTCATTTCACAAATAGTGGAACTTATGCAACTCTTATAGATACCCATCCAAACAAACCTTTCTTTCTTGAAATATGTTTCTATTATTAAAGATTGGTTCAAGAGATCATGATATGTATTACCTAGCTAGCAAATATATAAGGGACAAGCTAATCTTCATAAAAAAAACTACAAAAAGACAAAACAAAGTCAAACTTTTTCTTTTTCTTTTTAGATCCACGAAAATGTTGTGATTTTCTTTCAAATTTTCTATTGTTTTCGATTACAAACTATGCAGATAATGAAGATCAAATGTTGAAATTAAAAAAAAAGCCCATGATATTTTTCAACTTTTGAAAATTGATCAATACTATACTTTCTATGGAGGATAACCATGTCTAATATGTAATGCTCACTCGACAATGAAAATGTATGTTTAATCATACCACTTACTAATAGATATAAACATTAATCTCACCATGTATTAGATAGTTGACTTGATGAGTATGATGGAAACATTTTCATTATTACAGAATGTTAATGGTTGTTGTAGTTATATATTTTAATGTTATTTATCGTATTTCTTACATACATTAGTATGATTATAAATAAAATATTTTCATTAATGAAAAAGCTGTAATGATTGTCGTGATTATCAATTTTTATATTGTTTACCTTATTTCTAACATTTATTATAATGATTATGAACTAGTCAACCACTTAAACATCCTACTCTAAGATTTGATTCCTAAACTAAAAATGTTAAATAATTAAAGTTGACTTACATTTTTCCGTAGTATATGATATTTAAGAATGATCATAAACTAATGCTATCTTGTCTCTCTACAAAAATATCTTATTTTACTATTTATTAAATACTTAGAAACCAACCTGCTCGTGTCTATGTCAAAAGGCAATAAAGATATATAAATCTCATATAATCAATGGATACATGAATATATTACTACAGTTTTTCCTTAAATGATGTTAGGAGGAAAATAAACAATAGTAGCATTTAGTTGGCATTCATGTGTTGGTCTTCTTTTTGTTGATATTGATATCATTGAATTTACGATCCACTCCAATTACTGTATGGCCTTTCAATTTTTATAGATTTATAATTGAGCCTATGCCATTGCTCGTCCTTTTCAAACCTAAAATATGGAATACTTTTCCCCTTACACTCGGACTGCACTACTTTACACATTCTACTGCCATTGGAGAATACGGGGTTCGCCTTCACCCATCTCATCGATATTTCTCTGAAAGATCACACCACAATGGCTACATTATTTATATTATCTCCAAGCCAGAGAGCAGATAGAATCTGGATTTTCTATTTAGATATTTATAAAATCAGATTTTAGATGAAGCTGAATGAACGTGAAGGGTGACGAGAAAAGCATGAAAAATAATAATTATAACTTAAAATGAATACATATGCAATTATTGTTCAGCTTTCAGATTCAGTCTTGGCTATTCGTATTATGTATGCCTGCAATAGCCACTAACCTATGTTTCCTTGTGGGGGGGTTGTAATATGAAAGAAAAGTTATTTTCCAAAATAATACTGGATTCTTTGTCCTTTTGAATCAGCACCTTTTCAGGACGGAAGTAATTTTGGTGGAGAGCATGAAGTGATGTAGAAAAAAAACTATGCGAATTGCATGTAGATATATGCGCAATGATAATAGTTTTGGAAAAAAGATTAGATGATGAAGAAGATGGGCAATAGGACACAATAATGCATAGGACAGGTCAGAGGGGATCTTCACATGTTTGTTACTAAATAAATGGTCACTGGTTTGTTATTAATGGCTGCAGAGTATATAATATTATTTTATTTTATTTATTCTAGTTTTCATGTTTAGATATGCATATTTTATTATGTATTTGAATAGGAGATTCTTTAAAAAGGGATTAAGAGAGAATGGAAAGAGGCAAAACACAAAGGAGTTGAACAATGTAAGGAAGGAAAATATAGAAAGTGAGATTTATTGATTAGGCATATGCAATGCATAAGGTATTCAAGAAAGAAAATTGGATTGATCAATGTTAAGGTTGAGCACACAATTCATATAATAAGAAGTGTTGATGATAATATTTCGTTAAGAAACTATTATTTTGCTTCATTTTTATTTTTCTTAAAATAAAAGTACCATAAGCCATTACATATAGTAGTAAGTAAAAATCTAAAAAAAAGTTACAAATCAAGGAGGGGGCAAAAAGACACTTCTTAGAGAGAAAATCCAAGTCCACTGACTAACCCTACCAAGGGAGACATAGACTAGCCAAGAGACCAAGGGAGCCAATTGAGAAAAAATGGAAGAAGAATAAATTACAATGAAGAAGCCCTAGCCATGGAGAAAGAACACTCCAAAAGGTTAAGATTCAAATCTTCGCCAAGTATTGGTGTTAGTTTCAAGAGGAAATTGTCACAAAAATGGTGTTGCTAGATATTATATCAGTCTATACACAAAATTGATACCATTAGAGGTATGGCATGTGCACGCATGCATGTGTGCATGCCTGTGTGTGCTCGCATGCACACACACACACACACACACACACACACACACACACACACACACACACACACACACATGTGCACGTGCACACACACAAGCACACGCATGCACGCACACTCACACACACATGCACACGTACACGCATGAACACATACACACACATACAAACACACATATAAGGAAAACCCCTATAGATAGTAGGGTTGTGTTGGATGTATAGCACCACTCTAAACTAGTGCACCCCTGACCCCATAGGGCTAGACTAATTAATTACTAGGAGCTAGAGGATTGGGTAGTTGCTCAAATAAGTAGTCAAGAAAGTAGATATATGAGAGGAGTTATGCTTATTCTCTCCCCCCCCCTCTCCATTCTGCAGACGAAGCCAACCTCTTCCTACTATTATAAGGGCCCTAGTTAGTCTTAAAGAACCATTGTTCGTCATATTTCATAGTGCCCCCCTAAAGTATAGAAAGAATAAATGCACGTGCACACACACACACACACACACACACACACACACACACACACACACACACATCTATATGTCTCAATTCAATTATACCATTTGTTAACCCAATTGTGCACACTATGACTTGAGAAAAAGTTGATTGTCAAAATCATTTTCACATGTTATCTAAAATATCTTCAATCATATTGTCTAGCTAACTCAACTAAAATAAAGGAGATGTCTCCGCAAATCTAGGTTAACATGTAGCATCTAAAACATAACCAATCATAAAAAAAGGCACAAGAAAATATGATAGACTATTGACATGTTGACCATTTGACTAATTTATTCATTTTTTGTAAAAAAATGAAGTATTTTCTAGAAGTAAATTTCCAAAGCCATAACATCTTCATTTTACACGTCTACCATCTAAAATCTAGAATGTAAGTTGTGTCTCAATGTAAAAAAATATTGCCAAAATCATAGATTCACACCAACTCTTGAGAATGAATGCTTATAAAATACATAGATCATTTATGTTAGTCTTGTGACATCAATAAAACTTAATGAAAATAACTTAAGTGTCTAACTTTTTATTTTCTATGAAACTTTTTTTAGAGACCCTTGATAAGATTTAATCTAGCTCATCATAGATATAATAAATCTCACCATTGCATCCAAAAGACAAAAAATTATAAAATAAAGTATCAAATATTGTGTTTAGATAACTTAAAATTAAAATTGATAAAATGACATAATTTAAAATCAAAATCTGTAGTGTGTATGGAACCCATGCAACTATATATACCCATATAGTCATGTGACATGATATGGTATAAATACTAATTTTATGTAGGTGTGCAGAATACAATTGGTGAGGATTTGATTTTTAACCAAAAAGTAATTTTTTGGTATTTTTTATAATTAGTGATATCTTTTTTTATGTCTCATGAATTGGAACAAGTGGAAATAACATCTTACCTTTCCAATGTTATATTTTTGTGATTTTTTACTAACCACCTTATCATTCCTTGTACATTAATTATATGCCACCACCACTACTGTTTACTTCTATAGTAGTTCTTAACTCCCACCCTTTGTCAATTGAGTAACTAAGGCCTATTAGCTTAGTGTAGCCCCTGGTGCCTAATATTTTATAATGGTAGGTGATCAAGGAATATATTGTTGGCCAATCGATAACCTCTTGCCTAATATAATAATGATAAATGCAATAAGATAAAAGCATTAACTTTCACATGCAATAGAATACATCAATTTGATACAAAGATTAATATGTGGAAACCCTTGATAAGAGGATGAAAACCATGTCAGGGAAAATATACCCACTAGCCTTTACTATAGATAAAAGGTTGCCTAGTTAAGAGCTACAACTTGTTCCTTTAGAAAACACATTTAGTGATGAATGTTCACAAGCTGTTAGGATTAGATGAGATTGTTGAAACTACCTTGTTAGAGGAATTTAAAGCTCCTTCTAGGAGGTACCATATTAGAGGATTTACAATATGCTTTTGAAATATTCCCAATTAAGAGCTTACAAATGATTACAATGATTGGAAAGAAATCAAATACCTGTCTAAACTATATAGCACATCTTTCCTTGTAGATCTCTATTGTATGTCAAGAATATGTCTTGATCTTCTCTTACCATATTTTCATTCACTATGATATCTTTCTTATCACCACATTCCTTCTATAATTTGCCCTATCTATTGTGCACCATTCTACATTGGCTTGTTATTTCCTTTCATTTTGTTTTCACACAAATTCTCTTCCACATTCAAACTCCCACTTCTTTTCTCACATTGTATTCACTATCTAGATACCTAAATAATAATAAAATTTTAAGAAATAAAATGGGTCTTCCCTTCTTTGGGTGTCAAAACCCTAAAAACACCCTACCTAAAATTAGATGCATACAAATTTTGAATGGCATGATTAAGTTGTTAATGAAGAACCTGTAATGCCTGTGCCATAGGGTCTAGAGTGGCATCCCTATGAGACTTATACTAGGCCCAGACATAGCCTACCAATCCTTTCTACTTTCCAACATTTCATCAAAGATTAATCACATTGTAGTACAGATCTGTTAGGAATAAGGTGTCTCAACCTTGGATAATTCCTATTCTTATTATTTGTTTTGTAAATTTATTTTTTGAAAATAATATAATTAAGTGTGAGTGTAGATGTCTAGTTGACATGTTGATGTGTCACTCCACTTTCATGTGTCTGCATCTTGAATTATGATAGATTCCTATGACGTGTAAGATCTATCTTCAGAATATTTAATTATCTGTAAGGTGATCATGACTAAAAATGGTTATGATGGATTCCTATAATGTGTAAGGGCTATCTTTGGAAGATTTAATTGTTTGTAAGGAGATCATAACCGAAATAGTTATGATAGATTCCTATGACACATAAGAGCTATATTTAGAAGATGCCCTAAGCACATTATATAAGCACTTTGAGGGCTATAGATAGTAAGTGAGTGAGTAGTGTATTGTTGGTAGCTATTGGATAAGTCTTCCATGTCCTGAAAGAGCTTGCACTACAAGTGTATTATAACCTTTGTGTTGAAGATAATATTTAATGAAGGTTTTGGAGGGGTGGGGTTGTGTTATCGAAAGGATTTTCCCCACTGACATATCTCTGTGTTTGTGAACTTTCTTTCTCTGTCTATTTTTTGTATTCATAGTTGGCTGCAATATTTTTGTTTACATAATAAAGAATCTGAAATTGTAAGGATTTAAATAAAATTTTCACAATTTACTTTCCTTAAGAGATTAGTGTAGGAAGCAATTTTTGCACCTAAGTTTTCTTTCGAGTGGTATCATAGTTTGATAAACTTTTGATCCTAGTTGTTGGGTAGGGTTTTTGAGCTAATCTCAAGTTGAGTCGGATTTTTTTGCAAATCATTCTAAATATTATTTGTAGATTAAGTTGGCTAGTTCATCATATGGAAAAATGGAGGTGGAGAAATTTAATGGCAATAATTTTGAGTTGTGGAAACTCAAGATGGGAGATTTACTTGAAGATTGTGATCTATGGGAGGTAACTTCACTTGATGTGAGACTCACAACAATATCTCAAGTAGACTGGGATCTCATGGATCAGAAATCTAAGGGTCTCATTAGACTTTGTTTAGCTGATTTAGTCCTCTTGAATTCTTTTGATGAGAAGACTGCAAACAATTTGTGGACATAGCTTCAGCCTATGTATTAGGCCAAATCTTTGGTGAACAAGTTGTTCTTGAGGAAGAAAATGTATTTCTAAGAATGGAGGAAGGAGGATCTATTATAGATCATCTAAATGCTTTTAATTTATAGACTACATAGTTGACATCATTTGGTGTCAAGATAGAGGGGAGAAGGATTGATGTATGAGCCTATTATATTCCTTGCCAGATTCATTGGACCATCTCTTGAATGCTCTTGGAATGGATTATGTGGTCTCTTCACTATTATCTAAGGAAACATGGAGAAAGTCATTAGATTTGGCTAAGGAAGCTCTTGTTGTTCATGGTAAATCCAATGATAGAGGCAAGAAAAATGACAACAATTCTAGAAAGGGTAGATCCAAATCTCATGGAAAATTAAAGACTCCTAGAAAATCCAAGGCAAAATGCTAGAACTATGATAAGACTGGGCACTTCCATAAAGACTGTAAAGAGCCAAAGAAGAAGAAGAAGGCCTTAGATTCAAGTTCAAAAAAATCTCAAGAAGATGGTGATTCTTTCATTGTAGCCTTGGTAGTGCATGGATCTAATGGTGTGTGGTTGATAGTGTCAGGTGTTTCTTTCCACATGACCTCTCATCGAAGCTGGTTCTCAAAGTATGAAGTTTTCAATGGTTGAAAGGTTTAATTAGGTGATGATTCTTACCTAAAGATAGTTTAATGAGGATGGGTCACTATTAGATCCCCTAATGGAGGAGTAAAGGGGATCAACGGGGTAATACACATCCCTAGTTTGGCATGAAACCTATTAACTGTATCTATGTTGAATGATGTAGGTGTGCAAATTTTTTTTTTCTAAAGATGGGTGTAAGATGATGAGATGACCTATGGTGCTTTCTAAGGGTACTACAAAATGTACACTATTTTAGCTTGATGCATGCATTTCTCAGTGCAATCATTCTTCTATTTCAAAGAAGAGAACAACTATCATTTCATCCCCACCATCTGAACAAGAAGTAAAGAATACTATGGTTATTGGTGCCAATGGCAGTGCATCATGTGTGCCTAAGGTTGTAAACACATTGGAAGGAAAGCTTCTTGCAAAAAAGACAATGTTGTGGCATATGAGATTTGGCCACATTGATAAGAAGGGTCTCAGAACTCTAAAGAAAAAGAACCTCATTGAGGGGTTAAATGATTTTAATCTTGAGTTTGACTTCTATGAAAATTGTGTCTATGGTAAACAAAAACATGTTCAATTTTACTTTAGTTCTAACAAATATTCTGATGTTTTGGATCTTATTCATTCCAATGTATTTGGTCCTATAAAAGTTCCTTCAATCTCCAAGTTTGTATTTTTGGTATCTTTCATAGATGATTATAGTAGAAGGACATGGATCTATTTCCTAAAAAGTGAGACATAAGTCTTTAGTCAGTTCAAGGAATTTAAAGCCCTTGTAGAGAATCAGACTAGTAAGAAGATTAAGTGTGTGAGAATTGACAATGGTGGTAAGTTTTGCATAGCAAAGTTTGAATAGTTCTGTAAAGAACAAGTTATCGAGAGGCATAAGAAAACTCCTTATACCCCACACTAAAATGGATTTGTAGAAAGAATGAATAGGACACTGATGGAGAAGGCTAGGAGAATGATTAGTGGAGTTGGCCTTGAGAAAATGTTTTGGGCCAAAGTTCTAGCCATTGCTTGTTATATCTGGTTAATAAATCTCCTACATTAGCTCTTGTTGGTAATACACCCATGGAGGTGTGGTCTAGTAAGAAGCCTTCAATCAACCATCTTCATTTTTTAGGTTGTGAAGCTTATGCACATGTTCCAAAGGAGAAAAGATCTAAGTTGGAAAAAAAATCTATCAAATGTATTTTCACTAGATGCGGCATTGGTATGGAAGGATAAAAGCTTTAGGACCCTCTGAATAGTAATGTGTTGTATAGAAAAAACTATTATTTTTAGAGAGCTAACATCTTATCCTATTGTGCTACAACCAGATGAAAAAGAAAAGAAGGAAGATATTGTTCAATTGCCTCCTACCCCTAAGAAAATTGAATAGAAAGACTATGTTGGGTCTAAAATGAGGAGAACTCTAGTAGATCTAATAGTTCAAAAGAAGAGGAAGAACAACCTCAACCTTAGCTCTTGAGGAGATCCATCAGAGTAAGGAACAAGCCAGAAAGGTTTGGTTATTCTATGTTAGATTCTAGTTGTGCCTTTTCTTTGATTACTAACACTAATGAGCCTAGATTTGTCAAAGAGGCTTTGGATATGGAAGATGTAGGTTCTTGGATTGAGACCATGGATGATGAGATGGCTTCATTTGATACAAACAAAACTTGGGATCTTGTACCTTTTCCTAAAGGATAGAAACCTATTGGTAGAAAATCGATATTCAAGAAAAAATTCTATGCAAATGGTAGTTTTCAAAGATACAAAGCTATATTGGTTGCAAAGGGGTACTCATAGGTAGAGGGAATAGATTATGGTGAAATATTCTCTCCTATTGCAAAGTTGGAATCCATTAGATTTTTTTTATCTCTTGCTGCATCATATGATTTAGAGATAGAATAGATGGATGTGAAGACAACTTTCCTTCATGGTGGTTTCGAGGAAGAGATTTATATGTCACAACCTAAGCACTACATTGTTAAAGGTAAATAAACTTTGGTTTGTAGATTAAAGAAGTCTCTATATGGTTTAAAAAAATCTCCTAGGATGTGGTACCTTAAGTTTGATGCCATTGTGTTGTTAATTGGATTTGTAAGATTGAAATCAGATCATTATGTTTACTTCAGAGTTGAAAATGATCACCTTCTTATTGTTTAATTATATGTTGATGATATGTTGCTATTTAGGAAGGGTAACGGTATGATTTTTTATTTTATATCTCAGTTGTCATCACAATTTGAGATGAAAGATCATGGGGTAGAAAGATACATCTTGGGTATGGAAATCAGTAGAGATAGGTCTAATAGAAAACTTTGGTTGAGTCAAAGTAACTATGTGAAGTCTATTTTGGAAAGGTTTAGCATGGGAGATTGTAGACCATTGTGTGTTCCTATTTCTATGGGAACAAATTTATATATAGATGATTGTCTAAAATCTCCTAGTGAGGTGGGGGACATGAGTAGAGTACCTTATGCTAGTGCAACTGGCAGTGTTATGTATGCTATGGTTTGTACTAGACCAAACATTGTCCAAGAAATAGAAGTTCTAAGCTGGTTTATGGCTAATCCTAGATGGGTACATTGCGATCTAGTTAACTGAGTATTCAGATATTTGAGGGGTATATCAGACTACTCCATTTGTTATCATGGTAACTCTTTTGGAGCTCTACATTCATTTTGTATTCATGGGTTTGTGGATTTAGATTGAGTAGGTGATATTGACAATAAGAGATCCACCAATGCTTGTGTGTTCACTATGTTTGGTGGTACCATTAGTTGGATGAGTAAGTGACAACCTATGGTTGCTTTGTCCACTACAAAAGATGAGTACATGGTTACAGCTCATACTTTTAGGCAAGCCAATTGGCTTAGGAGATTGTATATTGGTGTTGATGTAGGATAGATTAGTATTTGTTGCAATAGTCAGACTGATATTTTCCTTGCAAAGAATCCAACTTTCCATGCCAAAACAAAGCACATTGATGTGTAGTTTCAGTTTGTGAGACATATGGCAAAAGATGGAAAGGTAAATTTGTAGAAGGTAGATACTATAAAGAATGTTGCAAATGCATTGACAAAACTAGTGGGCACAAAGAAGTTCAGATGGTGTTCAGAGTCTATGGGATTTTTGGCCTATAGCAGTTAGTTCTTGTTATGTTTCTATTGCTCTTACAAGGTGTTTGACAAGTGGCAAATGTTACAAATAAGGTGTCTCAACCTTGGATAATTCCTATTTTTATTATTATTTTTGTAAAAAAAAAAAAAAAAATTGAATAATGTAATTAAGTGTGAGTGTACATGTCTAATTGGCATGTTGATGTGTTACTCCACTTACATGTGTCAGCATCTTGAACTATGGTGGATTCCTATGAAGCATAAGAGCTATCTTGGAATATTTAATTGTGTGTAAGGAGATCATGACCAAAAATAGTTATGAAAAATTCCTATGACGTGTAAGAGCTATGTTTGGAAGATTTAATTGTGTGTAAGGAAATCATAAGTAAAATGGTTATGACAGATTCCAATGACGTGCAAGAGCTATCTTTGGACGATGCCCTAAGTGCATTATATAAGCACTTTGAGGGTTGTAGATAGTAGGTGAGTGAGTAGTGTATTTTTGGTAGCTACTAGATAAGTCTTCCATGTCTTGAAAGAGCTTGCACTACAAGTGTGTTGTAACCTTTGTGTTGAAGATAATACATTGTGCAGGTTTTGGAGGGGTGGGGTTGTTTTACTGAAAGGTTTCTCCCCACAAGCATATCTCTGTGTTTGTGTTTTTTTTCTCTATCTATTTTTTGTATTCATGTTTGGCTGCAATATTGTTCTTTACATAATATCAAAATTTAAATTGTAAGGATTTAAATAGAATTTGCACAATGCTTTCCTTAAGAGATTAGTGTAGGAAGTTGTTTCTGCACCTCAGTTTCCTTTCAAGATCATGTCTTTTGTGTTGTGTCACAACCATGGTTACTCATCATGTTGATTGTAACTCACTACCAAGCCTTATCCTCATCTTTTTTCCTAACCCAATTAGTGTAGATGTCTACTAGTGATCATGAAATGGTATAGCTTCTACTTGAGTAGTTGCAAATCAATGACAATAATTTGGTGTGAAAATTATTATCTCCAATTACCTTTATTATTTTCATTGATATAAAACATTAAGATCATTCTTGATTCATTCATCTTCCTTTTCTAGGCTTTGCTTTGATGATACTAGTAAAATATTCACTTGTGTATGAACTTACTTTAAATTCTAAAATTACTCCTTCTCTCTTGATTGTTTCTTCTAGTCTCCATGTTTAGTATTACTTTTCCCTATATTTTTTCTTATCTTCCTACATTCTTTTCATCTTATCATATCTTTTTCTTCTCAAGATCTCGACATCTCCCCTTTTGTTCCTTCTTGTAATGTATTTTTATCTCCTTCATTCTTCTCATTAATTTTCTTCTCCCGCTTTGTCTTCATATTAACCTTAAACTTAGCATTCCATATTCCCCTTTTTCATTTCATCTCCCCATTTTTGTCCTCAATGACAAAGGGTCATGTTATATTCAAGTACCTAGCCTTGGTAGTATCCATTTGTGTTGTCCATGAGATGTGATTCTATCTTAGAGCCAAGGTAATGTTTTCTATCTCTACTAACTTGGTATCCATTTCATCTACTGTAATCACATGTCTAGTGGTAAGTAGTACCTCTTCTTCTTTTATATTCTCTTTGTATAATTCCTACAAGTGGGGAATGAAATAATGTATGTCAAAGAGTGTAGAAGTTCACATAGCTTGTTCAACCTTGATATTATTGATCAAATGTATATTCTTCCATATTTGGCCAATATACACAATTTTAGAACTCTTTACAATGTCAAAAGAGTTTTGTGTTACCTTGAACTCTTCATGGTGCTCTCCAAGTCTATTATGTAACTTTGAGAATTTGACACTTTCTGTAAAATTGGTGAATTATCCCTTAGTAGTTCCACTATAAATTCCTTTGCTTCTATTAGATCCTTTGATTATTGCTCAAATAGTTTTGTGATAATTTCCTTTTGGTTTTTTTGTAGCAATTGCTCTAATGGCCTTATCAATACTTATATTCTTAATGAGCTATTTTTGTTGTCTTATGAGATCAATATTAATGTTATATCAAGAATCAATTGTTAGACCCTTGATTACATATCTAGATTTTATTCACACTTGAGCTCACTTCTGCATCTTGCTAGATTTCCTTAATCCTATGAATCTATGAACCAACTTGTTATAATGGTCCCTTGTCACTCCTCTCTTTTAGTTTTCTAGTGGTCTTATCTATTTCCTCTTAGATCTCTATAAGGGTTTCTATTAATTTTCCATATTTTTCAAATATTTTTCCTTCATCTATAGAGCTTGAATATGATGAGGATAGAAATCTTTTATTTATCATCTTTTTCTTCTTCTCTTGTTTTATGTCATCCTTATCCAATCTAATTTTCCTCTATGTGGATCTAGATTACATTGTGGCCTAGGGTTCTTGAGTGGTCCCCAAAGTCATTTTAGACTTTTCTTATGGCATTTATGACTGATTGTTCATTGCCAACTTCCTCTTGTGTCATCTCATGTGCAAGTGCATGGTGTGGTATTTGGGTCATCTCCCTTTTTGGAATTTTATCATTTATAAGGACATTGTCTATATGAGATTTCAATGTGCCTAGCACATTTGTATTGTCTACTTTTGTAGGAGGCATATTTGTTGTTGGTTATAGAATATAGGATTTTTTTTTTATTAGTGCATCTATTTTTGTAGTTCTCTTTTCTAGAATAGTTCTCTATTCTCCAATATTTGTCTCATCAAGATTAACTACCTATGGTAGATTAGCATTCTTTTTATGCAAAATTGTGGGAGGTACCAATGCCTCTCCTAGACTTATATGTCTCTCTTCTCCAATTCAATTTTAGTCCAGGTTTTAGGTGATTTTTCTTCCATTACATTCTTTGTCTATTTAGGTACTATTGAATCTATTTGCAAATTTATTAGCTTCAAGGATTTTTCCTTTACAGAGGCCTCCACACTATGAGTAGTTGTATGCATTTTTCTCCTTGGTGATGTGAAATTATATTAGTTGATACGTGTCTCTAGTAGTTCTTCTAAATATCCCTCTTCTTTGACAATTCTACTCAATCCAATGGGATTGATTTTATTCTTCTTTTCTTTTTGCAACATGCTCTTTCATTTTGCATTAATCTATTGAGAAGTTTGATTTTTGATCTTTGTCTCCCTTCTTCTATATACAAAGTATCTCATTTTTTTCTATTATGGCTTTATGATATCTTATTGCATGTTCAAATGCATCTTTCTCTCTACTAGTGATAGGTAGTACAATGTTTTCCAGAGTGAAAATTTCTTCTAAGTAGGCTTCCACATATGTCTTCCTTTCTAAAGGATTGTAATTAAGCCCAATCTTAATTAGTGCATTTTCTGATATTTTTAAACCCACCTTTCCATCTTTTCTAAATGATAGGTGTTAATTCTTTTGGTAACTAATCCTTTATCTTTGCTCAAGTTTAATTATACATTCTTAAGCTAGTAGAGAAACGCTAATATAACACCATTTTGAGTTTTCTCATTCATGAGTGGGTACCTATAACTTATTTTATTTTGATTTCCATTTTGAAAAATGTCATTCATAACATCTTCAATTTAAAGTAGATAAGGTAAGCTCTTATCATTATTTACTGGTTTAGGTATCCTCGCTAATGATTCTCTAGCAGATGACATAGTTTTCTTCTTTGTTTATTGTGCAATCTAGGTTTCTTTCATTTTGTTGTCTTTTGTAATTCCTTTCGGTTCATTTGAGGATGACTCCTAACCTGAATAAATGTTCATTTCAATATTTTCCTATCTTTTTGGAATTTTTGACCCTTTACCAAGGAATCTCAACTCTTCTAGCATGTTAATATTCTTTATGATACTGGTTTGAGCTTTCTTGTCATCTTTCTTCCTGCTAGCCTTTCTTGCACTTGTCTTTTTCTTTTCTCTATCTTTCTTGATTTTGATGAGTACAATTCATCTCATCATTCTTGTGTTAAGATTTGGTATCTTAGGGTTTATAGGTATTGACACTAACAATTCAATACAGGGTCTTTCTTCTACTTTAGTTAGCTCATAGTAAATAATGTTAACAAGTACATTCTCGGTTCAATAGCCAATATCATGAATTAGTTTGTGCATTCTAGAAAACATAAATAATTTGTGTATTCATCAACTAGATTCAAGGGCATTGTTTCCCTTTGATACATTTCTCTCTAAACTTTATTGAAATACAATTTTAATAGGTCATTTCTTCTATCTTCCAATCACATATGCATCTTGTAAACTTTTTTAAGGACAACTTCTTCCTTTGACTAGTTGATTGATGGGTGTCTTTGAAATTATCTCTTGAAATAAAAAAATATCCATACTAGTACAACTCCACAATTAAATGAATATATATTGTACTTTTATTTGATCTTACAAATGTTTATCATTAACTACTTGTGTAACTATCCACATTGGCCAAGTGTGGCACGGTTGTTAATAATCTAATATGGACCATATGTTGCTCCACAATGTACATTATTCTCCTTGCTAGAGTAATAAATTTTGTATGTAATTTCACCATAGCAGAAAACCTCATTTCTAGGTTAGGAATGTTCTTGATGATAGATTCTTGTCCATCCTTCCTTACTCCTATCAATTTTATAGAATTATTTACAATCATCTTTCCTATTATCGTCTTTATTCCCATGGCACCATATTGAGTTCCCCTCTGGATAACTCCTTTGGTGATTTTGTATAGCTTGTCTTGCCACATATACTAGTTGTGTACCCTACTCAATACAAATTTTACCCAACCATCTTGAAATAAGTTTCAAATATTAGGGAGATGGTGCAAGGTGGTTTCTTCTAAATAGCTTAGTTTAGGTTTCAAAGCCCCATTCTCATAGAATTTGCCAAAAAAACTATAAGTTATATATTGTCTCAGAGTTCTAATATTCTTACCTTGAGATATGCACCCACATCCTCCTTAAGTAGTATATCATTAGGTAGTGATGATAGTGCTCCTATCATGTTCTTTATATCTCTCTTTATTGGAATGATTGCATAATCTAGGTAATCAAACTCCTTTGTGATGACCAATTCAACTTTGTCAATTCATTGTGCCATGCTTTTTTCTAACTAATGAGTAGTAGCTTATATTTTAACAATAGTAATTAGTTTTTTTCTTTTTCTTTACCTTATATCTTTGCACCTCCAGGATAGAACTTTGATTACAAGATAGTGACACACAAATATGATACGATAGATTTTTTTTAATTGCACATCTCAAGAGTCTAGATTTGTAAAGTGGTAAATGGATCTTTGATAGCCTATTTAAGTCTTGAAATTAATAAAGTTACATTAACATTAATGTACAATGGTTTAAAAATGCTTACCTATCACTTAGCCCATAATTAATGACAATGATCCATGCAAAAATGACCATAATATCTTTATACTCTTATCTTGTCACAAGCACTCTAAGCTTTGTAGTCTATTTTATGGATATGTTGGTGCATGCCTTATTGATTTTGATTAGGAGACATGCTTTAAATTTTTTTTCTTCACATGTAACCCCTTTAAGCTTACATTAACCAAATTTCCTTCTAAAGTCTCACCTTAGATTGATAAGTGCATAGCCTCAATAGACTTGGCCTCTATTCCTTTGTCAGTCTTCTTTGTCTAGAATTTGTCAAATTCATTTTTGGCTTCCACTTTTTCCACTATCTTATTCTTTCCCTTGTTGTTTGGGTTCTTCATCTCATACCTTTTCTTTGATATGCATTTTTTAGAAAGAGGACCTATCTTGCCACAATGGTAACAAGCCATGCCTATTCCCCTCTAATGTCCTAAATGATTTTCATAATCAATATTTAGTTTACAATGTTCTATAATATGTATGTCATTCTCATAGTTTGAAAACACCAGTATCATGAGTTTGTTCTTCTAAACAAGAGTTTAGTTTTTCTTAAATGACTGGCTTGATCTTTTCTTGGATCTATAGACTTTAGCCTTGTGCCCATATTTTTTAGAAATATAACAATAAACACCAAATATTTTTTTTTTTGGATGAGAACTACACTTGTGAGAAGAGTGACCATAACAGTGGCATGTGTTACAATACCCATTGTAGGTATTTTGAGTCATTGGTATAACCTTACTATGCCAACATTCATTTTAGGTGTGACCTATTTTACCACAATAATGGAAGGTTTTCATTTTTGGCTTCTTACCTTTAGATAATGTTATCCCTTTTCTTTGTTGGTTTTAATCATCTCTTGCAAAAGACTTTCCTCCTTCAGTCTTGTTGTCACCTTCATAGCCAAGAATGATTAGGCTCTTGGTCTTTCTCTAAGCCTCAAGTTTCTCAGCTATCTTCTCATGGATGTCATTGAACTTTTTTAACTTCTCATTTCTTTCATTAGTCATCTTTAGTTCCTCAACTAATTTGTGAATTCGTTCATCCTTTTATCTTGCATCCTTCGTAGCCATTCTATTTTCTTCTAGTGCTTCTCTTATTGCATCCTTGTCTTTCTCTAGGACCTATGTAGCATTACCTTTCTCCTTTTGTGCTTGACTTTGCTTTTCTGATATATCTTTTATATTTTTCTTTACTCCTAAGATAAATTTTTGTATCTAGTCATTGTCATCCATGCAAACAAAGATAGTTTCTTTAGATTATTTTGTTCCACATTTTTCTTCCATTTTCTTAATTATTTCATGGCTCTCAATGATTTTCTTTCTTTTTGATAGTAAAACTCTTAACTTTTCTTTCACATCCTCAATATTCATTAAGTTTGTTCTTGTATTTGATGGTTTCCATCTAATCTTCCCTCAAGCTATTAGGCTTTTCACTACTAGGGTCTAAGATTTGATACCAATAATTGGTGGACTAACCTATACTAAGAGGGGAGGTGAATTAGTATGAACATTCCAACCATTCTCTAGAGATATTGCTCTTACAAAACTAAATATTAACCACTTCATTAATATAATAATGATAAATAAGACATGATAAAAGAATATAATTTTAGATACAAGAGAATACATCAATTTGACACATATATTTACACATGGAAAGCCTTGATGAGAGGATAAAAACCATAGTGGAGATAATATACCGAGTATCCTTTTACTATAGATAAAAGGTTTCCTAGTTAAGAGTTGCAGCTTGTTCCTTCTAAGAACATACCCAGTTATGATTTTTTGCAAGCTATTAGGATTACACAAGATTATTATGTATAACTTGTTAGAGTATTTGACTACTTCTTTTGGAAGGTACCTTTTTAGAGGATTTATAATATGATTTCTACTAAAGCATGCCCAATTAAGAGCTTACAAATGATTATGATGATTATAAATTAAAAAAATATTGACCTCTAAAGAATATGGCACACCTTTCCTTATAGATCTCTAGTGTATATCAAGAATATGTCTTGATCTTCTCTTAAAATGTTACAATTCATTGTGATATCTTCTATATCACCATATTCTTTCTCTACTTTTCCCTATGTATAGTGCACCAGTGCATTGCCTTGTTATTTCCTTTCATTATATTTCTACACAACTCCTCTTTCATATGGGTAAGTGCACCAAGTTGTGGTGCCAAAATGGGGGTATAAATGGACACCTTTTTCTTGAAATCAGAAATTTATAAACTTCAACAAGAATTCGAAGATAGTTACACTCAAAATTTTAAGATATGACAACAAAAAAAGTTGTAGTCCTTTGAATCTAGTTTCTAAACCACTAATTTTTTTTCAAAATGGTTTAGTTTTAGGTCCTCAAAAAAGGGGGCCACAAAAAGTGGTACAATTTATTCCATAAAAAAATAACAAAGTGTGGCCCCCCTAAAATTTTAACTTTTAAAAAAAAAATTCTTTAATCGCTCTAGTCAAAAGTTACTTAACACTATGTAGTTTATCCAAAAAAATTTGGGTAATTTTATAATGTGTAACTTTTCTTTTTATGAAATTTTTAACTAGACACATCCAAAAAATGTGAAATATCTATGTGCTCCCCCTAGAAATAATTGAAAACTAATCTAAAATCAAAACTTTTTTTTTTCACAGTGTGTAGAATGGAGTCTAGTTTCTAAAAAACTAAGTTGTAAAATTCGATGAACGAGCTAAAATCTATAACCCAATTAGTGCATGGTGGTTTTTGGAAAAAAAATGAACATAGATTCCAAAAAATTATAGATGAAAGGCTTGATATAGTTCAAACTAAAAATAAATTATATGTTTATATCGCTAACACAGAGACCTACAATGTCATGTAACTTGATCTTATCAATGCCCAACCACGAGGAATCTTGAAGGAGAGCACATAAGAAAAATCAATCATTTTTTGCATATTTTCTAGAAAGCACGTCTTAAACCTGTTTATAAACTCCAAACCTTTGAGTTGGATCTCCAAGGAAAAACCAAGCCTTAGGCTTGGTTTTAATGCAAAGCTTTCAATAGCACGTACACCCTAAAGCATGCATGAGCTTTCAATAGCACATACGCCCTACAGTACACACTATTGAGACCTAAATAGTGCATAGAAGAGATGCAAAGCAAGAGCAAGAGAGAGTGACAGGGGGCGGGGGCGGGAATGGCTGTGTGTGTGTGTGTGTGTGTGTGTGTGTGTGTGTGTGTGTGTGTGAGAGAGAGAGAGAGAGAGAGAGAGTAGGGGATGGGAGAGGGTAGAGAGTAGGGGATGGGATAAAGAGGAAGTGAGAAAGAGCAGGGGTGGCAAAGAGAGTACAGGATGCGAGAGAGGAAGTGAGAAAGAGTAGGGGTGGCAGAGAGAGTACAAGATGGGAGGGAGAGTAGGGGTGGAAAATAGAGAGTATGGGATGGGGGAGAGAGATTGAAAGTATGGGATGGGAGAGAGAGGAAGTGTGAGAGAGAGTAGGGGTGGCAGAGTGAGAGTATAGGGTGGGAGAGGGAGAGATTGAGAGTAGGGGATGGAGGAGAGAGAAAGTAGGTAGTGGGAGATGTAGTGGGAGAGGAAGAGCAAGAGAGAGGAGGATGGGAGTGCATGTGTGTGAAAGCGAGAGAGTAGGGAATGAGAGGGGGGAGACAGAGTAGTTCAAGAGAGTAGGCAATGGTAGATGGAGAGAGAAGGGGGATGGAAATGTGTGTGTGTGTGTGTGTGTGTGTTTGAGAGAGAGAGAGAGAGAGAGAGAGAGAGAGAGAGAGTGAGAGAGTAGAGAATAGGAGAGAGAGTGAAAATGTGAGAGAGAGTAGGGGGTAGTAGAGCGAGTGTAGAGAGGGAGAGAGTGAGAGTGAGATAGAGTTAGAGTGAGAGTGAGAGAGAGTGTGTGTGTGTGTGTGTGTGTGTGTGTGTGAGAGAGAGAGAGAGAGAGAGTAGGTAGTGGGAGAGGGAGTGGGAGAGGGAGAGCAAGTGAGACACAAAGTAGGGGATGGGAGAGGAGAGAGGGGGGATGGGTGTTTGTGTGAAAGAGAGAGAGTAGGGAATGGGAGAGGGGAGAGAGAGATAGAGAGAGAGTAGGGGATGGGAGAGGAAGTGGGAGAGGGAGTGGGAGAGGGAGAGGGAGAGAGAGGGAGAGGGAGAGAGAGGGGGGATGGGAGTGTGTGTAAGAGAGAGAGTAGGGGATGGGAGAGAGTGTGAGAGTGTGAGAGAGAGTAGGGGTGGCAGAGAGAGTGATATTAGGGGATGGAAGAGAGAGAGTAGAGAGGGAGAGAGTGAGAGAGAGAGATAGTAGGTGATGGGAGAGGGAGTGGGAGGGAGAGAGAGGGGGAATGGGAGTGTGTAAGAGAGACAGAGTAGGGGATGGGAGAGAGTAAGCGATGGGAGAGGGAGTGTGTGAGAGAGAGGGGGGAATGGGAATTTGTGTAAGAGAGATAGAGTAGGGGTTGGGAGATTGTGAGAGTTTGAGAGAGAGTAGGAGGTGGCAGAGAGAGCTCATACGAGATGGGGGAGAGAGAGAGAGAGAGAGTAGGGGATGGGAGAGAGTGTGTGAGAGAGTGAGAGTAGGGGATGGGAGAGAGAAATTAGAGAGGGAGATAGAGTACTTGAGAGAGAGATAGTAGGCAGTGCAAGAGGGAGTGGGAGAGGGAGAGAGAGAATGGGGGATGGGAGTGTGTGTGAAAAATCTAGAGAGTAGGGGATGGGAGAGGAGAGAGAGGGGGGATGGGAGTGTGTTTTTTTGTGAGAGAGAGTAGGGGATGGGGGAGAGAGAGTAGGCAGTGGGAGAGGGGGTGGGAGAGGAAGAGAGAGTAAAAATGGGAATTTGTGTAAAAGAGAAAGATTAGGGGATGGGAGAGAGTGTGAGAGTGTGAGAGAGAGTAGGTGGTGGTAGAGAGAGATCGTATGGGATGGGAGAGAGAGAGTGAGAGTAGGGAATGGGAGAGTTTGAGAGAGAGTGGGGGATGGGATTGAGAGAGTGAGAGTAAGGGATGGGAGAGAGAGAGTAGAGAGGGAGAGAGAGAGATATAGTATATGATAGGAGAGGGAGTGGGAGAGGGAGAGGGAGAGAGATAGGGGGGATTGGAGTGTGTGTGACAGATCTAGAGAGTAGGGGATGGGAGAGAAGAGAGTGGAGGGCTAAGAATGTGTGTGTCTATGAAAGAGAGAGAGTAGGGGATGGAGGATAGAGAGTAGGTAGTGGGAGAGGGAGAGAGTGAGAGTAAAGGATTGGAGAGAGTGTGAGAGAGAGTAGGGGATGCGAGAGAGTGTGAGAGAGGGGGATGAAAGTGTGTGTGACAGATCTAGAGAGTAGGGGATGAGAGAGAAGAGAGAGGTGGGGGGGGGATGGGTGTGTGTGTGTGTGTGTCTTTGAAAGAGAGAGAGTTGGGGATGGGAGAGAGTGTGAGAGTGTGAGAGTGAGTAGGGGGTGGCTGAGAGAGAGAGAGAGTATGAGATGGGAGAGATAGAGTAAAATGATGGGAGAGAGTGAGAGAGAGTAGGGGGTGGCAGAGAAAGAGAGTATGGGATGGGAGAGAGAATAAGAGTAGGGGATAGGAGAGAGAGAGTAGAGAGGGAGAGAGAGAGAACTTGAGAGAGAGATAGTAGGCAGTGGGAGAGGGAGTGGGAGAGGAGAAGAGGGGGGGGATGGGAGTGTGTGTGAGAGATCTAGAGAGTAGGGGATGGGAGAGGAGAGAGAGAGAGGGAATGGGAGTGTGTATCTGTAAAAGAGAGAGTAGCGGATATGAGAAAGAGACTAGGTGGTGGGAGAGGGATAGAGAGGGGGGATGGGAGTGTGTGTAAGAGAGAGTAGGGGATGGGAGAGAGTGTAAGAGAGAGTAGGGAGAGGGAGATAGAGAGAGGGGGATGAGAATATGTGTGTATCTATAAAAGAGAGAGAGTGTGAGAGAGTGAGACAAAGTAGGGCTTGGTAGAGAGAGAGTACAAGATGGGAGAGAGAGAGTGAAAGGATGGGAGAGAGTGTGAGAGAGACTAGGGTGTGGCAGAGAGAGAGTACGAGATGGGAGAGATAGAGTGAAAGGATGAGAAAGAGTGTGAGAGAGAGTAGGGGATGGGAGAGAGTGTGAGAGAGAGTTGGGGATGGGAGAGAGAGAGTAAGAGTAGGGGATGGGAGAGAGAGAGAGTAGAGAGGGAGAGAGAGAGAGAGATAGTAGGCAGTAGGAGAGGGAGTGCAAGAGTGGGAGAGGGAGTGGGGATGGGAGTGTGTGAGAGATCTAGAGAGTAGGGGATAGGAGAGGAGAGAGGGGGGGGGATGGGAGTGTGTATCTGTAAAAGAGAGATTTTAGGGGATGGGCAAGGGGAGAGAGAGAGAGAGAGAGAGAGAGAGAGAGAGAGAGAGAGAGAGAGAGAGAGAAGCAGATGGGAGAGGGAGAGTGAGAGAGAGTAGGTGATGGGAGAGGGAGAGTGAGAGAGAGAATAGGGGATGGGAGAGGAGAGAGAGAGAGGGAGTGGGGAGGATAGAGAGTGACATGTTTTGACATAGTGCATACGCACTTTATAGTGCGTATGCACTATGTGAAATCACCCAAAAATGGTCAAAAAGAAACTTTGGGGCCCATTTCATCCATTATCTACTTTTGGTCTATTGTGCTTTCTATTATTCTAATAGAAATCACGAGTTTCAACATAGCAAACACTCTTTCAAGACTTTTTCAAGCTAGCAAACACCAAATTCAATCATTGGATATGAGATTTGAAGACTTTTTGAATATTCCTTGTATAGAAAAGGTTAGTGCAATCCATTTTAAATATTGTTTGTTGATATATAGATACAAATTTTATTATAATTGACATATTATTTAATATATAGTGAATTCATTGAAATTTTTATGTTTGAATGAAATGCTATTTTGAAATGGTTAGAAATTTAACGAGTTGTTTGATATATATTGTGTATTCATTCAAATAATTATAATTTTTATATGTATTTGAATCATTCATAATTTACACATTGTAAGTAATTCAGATGTTTGAATAATTTGATATGTAGAAATCATCATCATGCCAAGGAAGAAACAAAAAACTCAAACAAATGAAGACAAGGAGAGAAATTTTGCAATTAAAAGAGATAAAATGAAACTATTATGTGAACAAAGAAAATTGCAAAGCAATAATGAAGAATTGACTTTCGAAGAGGATCAAGAACCACTGGTACCAAATAACAAAGAGGTAGAATTGGAAAGACAAAGAGAACAAATGAGACTATTACGCTCAAGAAAACAATTGAATTGTGAAGCTACACCATCTTCCAATGTTGGAGTTAGATTGTCCTCTCATGTTGAAGAGACACTAATTTGTAGATCCGACAATGTACACACTCCATCATGTCATGTTGAAGGCACAACATCAACACATCAAGTAGGTGATATTCCATCTTTTGCATCTTATTGCCAAGGCACATCATCTTTAGTTCAAGATATGCAATACACTCAACCTTATGTTGATGTTCAAAATGTTGAGGGAATTGAAGAGATTATAACACCTTCTAAAATTTTTCTTAGAAGACCAAAATATTTGATTGATATTGATACTAACATTTTGAAATCAATTCCTGACAAGATTAGCAGGCATACTTGTCAAAGAAAAGTTAATCGTATGTGGAGATTATTTTTTTTAAAATTAAATATTACAAGTCAATGCCAATTATTTGTTGAAATGATGAGGAATTTGAAATTTAGGCGTATCATGAAGATTCTTGGGCTAAGAATGATGGACGATTCAAATGAAAAAAATATTTTAAAGAATCTAATGAGTGCTTATAACAAAGTGGGTTCTAAATCATATACCAAAGATAGTAATATCATAAGACATGTACTTACATTGACAATAGTAAGTAGCCAAATGAAGAAAGCTCGACTCATGAGAAAGACAAGTAAAACATTAAAAATTGGTAGAGGTACTCTAAGGAGAGCCATGCTAAGGCATGAGAGATTGGAAGATCCAACAAAAAATGAGTTATGGATATTTAGTAGTAGACTACCACAAAAGGATAAAGAAATTAGTGAAGCTTTGAAATCATTGATTGAAGATTTTTGAAAAAATAACACACGTGTTTCCCCTAATCAAAAAGATGTTGTAAGAAGGAGGATTGGTAGCCAAAATCATGATCAACATGCGAATCATTTTTTGGACTCAACTCAGACACAATTTTCGCAAAATTTATTGGTATGTATCCTCAAATTTGAATAAGTCAAACATTTTTTTAGATGGGTACACCTTTTTATGTCAAGATAAATCTCACACACACAACTTGTTGTTGTAGGATACATATTGAATTTTCTAACCATTTGATGTTTTTAGGCATATATGTGTGTTTTTGCATTCTAAGTTTGTTTTGTAGGATTGTGACATGAATGAGCCACCAAGATCTTCAAGGGAATTCATATCCAACATTTTATGTGAAATAGGGGACAACCAACAATTTTACAAGACATCATGCTTGGATGGTACATGCTTATTTTGTGGTTTTTTGCAACTTTTATCAACTTGTCAACATATGGATAGTACACATGCAATTGGAAATAAAATAGTAGATTATGAAAAATTTAAGACAATGAAATATGCTCTAAAAGATGGAAAACAGGGAAAAAGATGTGATTTAGTCATTGAAAAGATTCTAGTGAATGAGTTTATGAAGAATTTTTCGTGAAAAGATTATTTACGAGTATGCAAGGCATACACATAAAGCTTGATGGCTGGATTTGCAATTCAAGTTATGCAAAGATACATTTTCACTAGATACCATTGTTTGGGTTGTAGACTTCATAGAGAACTATACAGTACAACCACAAAATGAGGTGCAAGAAAAGTATTATACTTCTCAATAGGTTTTCATATTTATTCACATAACATTCATGCATTCACCTACAAGTACAAAGGATGACAGGAATATTTTGAGGGAGTACCATTTTTACATCAGCATTGATCAATCACATTCTACAAAGTTTGTATAGGGTTGTTTTTAACTATTTTATGGAGATTTGCCTAATAGGGGCATCACATATCATCAGCACATTATTTCGTTAGACAATTGCACATCTCAATTCAAGAATGTATGGATGTTTTATTGGTTAAGCAGGATGCAGAGGTTGTGTAGAAATCAATATATGTGGAATTTCATAGAGGCTAGTCATGGAAAAGGAGAGCATGATGCTATAGGCACATGCATCAAAAGAGCCTTAGCTTGTGAAGAAATAAAGTACAAAGATGGAGCAATATTGATATATGCAAAATCCATCATCTAGTGGTGTAATGCTACAATGGGTCTAGGTAAGGAAGGTGAATCTACGATTCATAGATTTTTTTGGTTGATAGATAATACTAACATTGCAGCATATCGGGATTGTTGCACACTAATAGGATCTAGTGAGTTGCATTCTTTTAGAAGCTCTAATGTAGGTTTATGGAGTATCCACACATGAAAAATGGCATACTAGTGTCCTTCATGTGCAAAGGAAAATTGGGATGACTAGGAGTCAACTGAATGGGTGGACAAATGCGATATATGGGTTTTGGACCCAATTGACACCTATCATCCCCCACAAGCACTAGAAATGGTACAGATGGATTCATCTATTGACTTTGACTGCTTGTTAGATCTAGTGCAACCTGGTAATATATATATTTATATATATTTGTAATTTCAATATGTAACTTTATAACTTTTACCTAAGTATTTTTTGAATTAATGAATGCATTTTGTACATTTGTCACTATAGGCCATCTTTTTATTGTTATTGCACCTAAAAACAATGAAGAAGGGACATATTATTATTTGTGTCACTATGTCCAAGCCAAACAAAAATTGGATCACTCAATTATAGATGGTGAAGGTTTAGAGTACCATGTCGGTGCGGTGGTTTTAACCGGAACATGGCTTAGATGATATTCTATGAAGAACCCTAACTTGTGGTTATTCAAGGATTGGCAAATTGAGAGGAAGATTCTTCATTATTCAAATCTTGTTGTCTCATCAAATGTCCACTTGATAAAATTGGGTGGAAAACCACATAATAAGATTCTTTGGAAAGTTTGTGAGTCAGACCATGAGAGAATACTTGAGACATTGAAATGTAGAACAGATCTAGTTGGCTCATTAGATTGAATAGGGATAGAGGGAGAGAGAGAAAGAGTGATCAATTCCAAGGTCCAAATACAATGTTCCAACCTCTCCCCCAAGACTGTCCACATGAAAAGGTGGGTATTGTTATTATGTGTAAGTGATGAGATAAGTTTAAATCACATATTTTATGTTTTGATTTGTTTAGGATCTAGATACATTATATTTGAATTTATATTAGATTATTTAATAGGACCCATTTTAAGATTAGTGGTTTCAATAAGTGAAAGTTTAGAAATTTTTGTTTAGATCAAAATGTAATGAAAGAACATGAAAATTGTTAGAAGTGAATGCTTTGTGATGTAAAGTCATGATTGTGTGCATGTAACCAAAAACTTCAAACTAGCAAAAGCAAGGATACAATGGGAGAAGTTTTCAATACTCATCAAGCAAGGATTTGTACAAATGGATAATTCTTAATGACAAGCTAGATTAATTTTATCTTAGATTTTTTACTGTGCTAATTATTCATTTGCAGGTCACCAAAGAAGAGGGCCAATAAAGTCAAAGCACCAGTGATAAAGGGTGAGATGCCAAAATCATCTGCGAAATAGTATTATCAATTCACATCCTCAATGTTTATTAGTGTATTTTGTTCAAGTACCATTCTCTGTTAATCATCT
Source organism: Cupressus sempervirens (assembly GCA_028749045.1). Taxonomy (NCBI): domain Eukaryota; kingdom Viridiplantae; phylum Streptophyta; class Pinopsida; order Cupressales; family Cupressaceae; genus Cupressus; species Cupressus sempervirens. The sequence continues at coordinate 56,683,450 of CM053790.1, read as the reverse complement.
TATGCCTAGGATTCCAAAGGATCACAATCATCAAAAAGTAAGAAGGAAAATAGGTCTCGATCTGATGGTAATGGGGCAGTTACAAATATAGTTCTCTCTAAGAATAATGTTGATCAGCTGATGTATAAGTTGAGAGAACCAAATGACTTTTGATATTTTGATATCTTTGGGTTGTTGTTTGCAATAATGTCAACACTTGATGAAACTGAATATTATGAGTGGAACTTAGTAGTTTTTTTTAAGCATGTCTAGATCCCTAAAAGTAGTCAATGAAAAATACATTTAAAGAGGTTTCTTAGATTGTGCACATTAAATATGTCCATGTCAATTTTTTTGAAATTATTCCATACTATGTTTTTGAGCTGACCATTCAGTTAAGCAATAAAATGTTATTAAAAAAGAGGTGCAAAATAGAGATTTCTCATGTTTTCTTCTCTTCTATGCATGTGGGATAGTATTACTTCTTTTTATTGTGTGTTAGACCAATTCTTTCTTATTAATGATAGAACAACTTATAATAATGATGCATATAAAATATTGTAGTCATTGGTACCCTTTCACTTAACAATCATGCCACCTTAATGAGGTTGGCCAAGTGTATTTTTATTCACTTTTTACATTTTCCCAATAAGGCACACAAATCGAGGTTTCTTCATTTTCTCTTTTTGGGTGTGTGGGGGAGTTGGGTGGGGTACATTAAGAAGGGTTGCCAAAAGCCAATGGGAAGCCAACATACTTTTATTATAATTCCTTCCGTGCATGGTTTGGCCCATGCAAAGATAATTATGCAAATTACTATATTTAACTTGCCTCATAACTCTACCCTTCAATATTAATGACAATATTTTCCAACATGTTTGTTGTACTCTTCATGTTGCAAATGCTAAATAAATTGAAATGGCTGAAGTGACGCTATATGCATTTGAAGCAACTGACTCATTTAACCCCAAGTTGTGCATAAAAGGGTTGTTAGGGAATTTCTATAAGCACAAACTAAGGATGGAAGATATATGAGATAATTGCACAAATGAATATGAAGTCTAATGAAGTTATTCACACCTCAATGCTCATCAAATGAAAATCAAATGGATTGCAAAACTGAAATATGAAGTGAGATGATGGAAAAGTTCTTGATCTTTCCTATGGTCAAAACAAAATTTAAAAAAACCAATCCCCAAAATGGATTGGAACACCGAAGCACTCAAGACTACAAAGGATAAAATGAAGAAATTAGTTGAGAGGACTGAAAGATATTTGAAGGAAAAGAAGAAGCAACTTAATCTAGAGATGGGAGAATATTTAGAGGGTAAGGTGAAGGAAGAAGAGTAAAAGAAAGAACAATAATAAGAAGCACCTCACAAAGTAGTAAAGAAAATGTAATACAAACAACTTTAAACAACTATTAAAGAAAGGAAGAAGAAGAAGCCAAAAATTGACTTTTTGTATCGAACTTTTACTCAAAAAGGATGTCCCTCACAAGTCCAAATAGTCTCTCTCATCCCAAGGCCCCTTCATGCCATACAAACTAAATATGATGAAAAACCTCCAAATATGTCACCAATTTGAGCCTTGGATGCTTCCAAGTACAAAAGCCCCAAATTGCTCATAAACAAGCCTCAAAACTAGGGCCTCTTAATAAACCACCTTCCACACCTTTCTAGGATAAATTGAGGGTGGATACACCATTCATTTGATGTTGCTAGACTCCTCAAACCATAAAAAGTATGCCACCTTCAAGAAGATCTCTCGCTGCTACTCCCAACCATCCACTTCCATTAATCCTTCCACTACTCTTCTCGGTGATCACCAACCAAATACCTTTCATCTGCACATTAAAAGTTAGAAATTATATTTTACATATCAAGGATCAATAACTCCATAGAATCAGATTTTTATCATTCATGGAGTGATGGTCTTTCCATTAAATTAGGTCAAAATTGTGAAGAAATCACTGTGTTACTCAGGACAGTCAACCCTATTCTTGTAATCAGCCTATTAAACCAGCTTCAAAACATGAAAAATAGAGATAAAATGATATTAAAAAAGAGGTGACCATTCAATTAAGAATTCAAAAAGATATTAAAACCAACTTCTTGAGTTGACCATTTAGTTAAGCAATAAAATGATATTAAAAAAGAGGTGCAAAATAGAGATTCAAATACCAAATCTTCTCATAGAAAAAATAAGAACTATGAAGTGTAGATATATTGACCATAGTAGACATATATTTCTTCTCTTTGTGCATGTGGGATAGTTTTACTTTTGTTTCTTGTGTGCTAGACCAGTTTTGATGCAAAGTAAGCATAAGGAAGCAAAAATCAAACAACCTTCTACCACCCAAACCTCCAAACTCCACAAAGGGTTAAGAAAGGGTTATGATTCACTTACAGAAGGATAGTACTTTGATATTGCAACTCTTCAACAGGTTTATAAGCCCAACTCTCTAAAAAAAGATAAGAATCCAACTTCTTCCTACTTGGTTCAATAATGGCCTACTACCCCCCAACTTGGCAAAAGTGGGTTAATGGTGTTCCAAACCTTTCTAACACTAATGATGGCTTGAGGCAATCTTAACATGACCAAAAAAAGGCAAATCACTGATTTAACCTACTACTAACAACCCATAAAAAAAAATGCAGCATTTGACCTACTAGGAAATTAGGCCTCTTAGTTCAATTTTTTAGCAATAACTCAAAACTCTTCCAAAGGACTAGGCAAACAAAGTATAGTTTTAGACACCCTTTTTCAAGTATTAAGACACTTTGAAGTCTTAAGGCTTCACTCCACTCCAACATACCTTAACCCAAACCATGCACTCAGGCCTAATTAATAACTTTAGGCATGGTCTACAAGGAAATGGCCAAGAGATGGGTTCATGGAATCAAACCACCAATTTTAGAGTGTTCTTCTAATCTAAAAAATGATGTTTTTCCTTCACACCAAGTCCTGTACTTCCTTTAAATACATTACTTCATCAATTTGCATAAAATTTGGTCTAATACATGAGGGATATTAGACCTAGGAAGTATAATAGTACATCACCTTAACTTTCTCCCTAGCCATTTGGCACAAATTCCAATGACAAGATCTCAAGTTAGGGTAGTTTCTTTGGCCAAATCTTGATTTTGAGGGTTTCACAGGGCAGTGGTCAAGCAAATTCAATATCTTGAGTTCCGTGATTGCTAGAAACTTGAAACCAATTCCAATGCTTTGCAAATTAGTAGCTCTAGCTATCTAGTACAAAAAAGTTCACTTCCCAATAATGTAAGGTCGTATTGTATGGAAAAATCAATAAAACTTGTCCTGAAATAATAGATTTTATTGATTCCAAAGAGCAAGTACATATGTTTCTTCATGTTATCTCTCCCCTCAAGTGTCTATATCCTTTATACACCATTACAAATGGGTAGAACCACCCCATCATAGTTTTAGCCATTGGGAATAGTTTTTTTGAAAAAGTTGTCAACTTTTTGCAAAAGTTGCTAATGTAACTTTTGCAAATTTTTGCAACTTTTGCCATTTTGACAAACCTTCTTCCTAACTCAATTCTAACCATTCGCAAATGTTGTTCTAAGACTCAAAACACCTAAACTACCCTAACAAACATAAAATAAACCAAAATTCCACCTTTTGGACCAAATGATGCCCAGGTTCATATTGACATCTTGGGGTCTTGAATCCATTACATGGGTGGCTGGCCTTAAGGATATTTCTTAATCAATCCTAAGGCCTTATTACATTGAAAAAAACAAACACTTTAATTAGGTGTAATAAAAGACTCAATTGTAAGGTACAATGGCACTTTGGTTTGGTTTTAAGCCAAGTAACCATTTTTAACCAAGGAGTCATAATAGATGTGATTTTGAGTATTTTAATGATTTTAGGATGTCTTAGGTGGATTTAAGTTATTAAGACACCTTTGGACTATAGGTGTGCAAAAATTGCAAAGAAAATGCTAAAGTTGCTAAAATAGCAATTTTTGCAATAATAGTTGTCAAACTAAAAAGGAGGTTTTATGGTGTTCCAACCATTCAAATGGAAGTTATAACTATTGGAAGGCATTTATTTAAGATCCCTATGCATGGGAAAGGTCATTGTATAGATGATGGACCACATTGGTGAATAAAAAACTTAGATTTTCTACCTTTTTTACTATTTTTAAATTCCATATGACCTATATGGATTGGTGGTGGTACAAGTCTTACATGGTTGGATAGAGGGTTGAGTCAAGATTCCATTTCAATTAGTTTGAAGTCTTTATCTTAGATACATCAAAAGTTATATAAGTTTTAGTGTAGGTAGGTCATATTTACTCCAAATTTGAGGGTTTCAGCAAGATGGCCGCTTAACTTGCAAACCCATTATGGGATTTCAATGCCACTTTGTGGAATGAAAGTTAGGAGAGGGTTCTTTGAGATGGTAGAGATTTAGGGTTGTAGGAGCATGGCACCTATTTTTACCAGCAAGCCCTAGACTAAACATAATCTTATGTCTATTCTAGATTTGAAGGAAAAAGAAGGATCAGGCTCCCAAACTGATTAATCTAACCCAAGTGAAGGGTTTAGAAGTAAAATTTATATGTTTAGAAGAGATTCAAGGAGTTGAACCAAGTCTATGAACCAATTTGTTTGTTTTTTTCTTGTAACCCAACCTAAATGAGCCATTTAGGACTGTGCCACAAAGTGGCATAAGTTGATGTTGGAGCTGAGTTGGTGATTGATCTTTTCGAGTCTCTTAGGGTATGTTTAAGAGTGTTTAAAAGTGTAAAAATAGTTGGGGTTCATTTTCATGATTTGGGAGTTTGATCATGAAAACTAGGATCAACCCTAGTAAGAATGTTGGTAACTATTTACAAATTGATTGTTGGGTGTTAGAAAACTTTAAAGTTTGGTATTTCTTGCTAGATTAAGTCCATAGAAACCATTTTAATTAGAAAATTTGAGTGCTGAAACCATCCAAGAAGAATTTTCTATTTTAGGCCTATTGGTAATAGGGAGACCCTAAGTGTTGTAGTTGATCCAAGTTGTTTGAATGCCCTAGTTTTGAGGGTTGGGCCTATAGAGTGGAGTCCACTTGAAAGGTATATTCTATCTTGTCAAGAGCCCATTGGATGAGTCATTAATCTTTGAAGAAGGCCAGGTCTATGAACCCATTTTCACATACTTCCTTTGTAACCTAGCCTAATCTGGCCAATTAGGTCTGTGACTCAAAGTGGGTGTAAGTTGGTGTTGGAATAGAGTCTAAGTTTGATCTTTTGGAATCCCTAAGAGGTGGTTGAAGGGTGTCTAAAGAAGTGAAAATATAGTGTGGTCCTTTGAAAGGTTTGGGAGTTTGACTGAGAAAGCTAGGATTAGCCCTATTAGAAATGCTGGTGACAATTATACAAATCAGTTGTTGGGTGTTGGAGAACTTCAAAGTTTGGAGTTTCTTGTTGGATTAGGTTCATAGAAACCTTTTCTAATAGGAAATTTGAGTTCTAAACCCATTTAGGAAGAATTTTCCTTTTAGGCCTATTCAAAAGTGGAAAGAGGGCACAATTTGAGGCTTTGGTACCTAGAAACCTCTTGGAGTCAAATTAACTTCATATTGTGAAAGAAAATTTAGAATTATTTATCAAGAGATCTACTCATGTGATTAGTTCAATATTTATTAAGAGAGAAAGGAGGATTGATGAAGGAACTTCATAAAATTCTTCAAAGCTTTGGGTCAATAACCCTTATAGTTATATTTGTATTATTATTTAATGTATTATGGTTGGTTGGGGGGGGGGGGGGGGGGGGGTGTGATGCAGAGGTTAGGTATGAATAAGAAAAATGTTGGTTTCAATCCACAAGGATAGACCATACACCCAACTTCTACACTGTGATACAATGACAATGCTAATGGATCAACATTAATTCATACAACTAGACACTTAGCAACTTGAACTAGAAACCATGGATGATGGATTTTGACAAACTAAGACTCTTAGCATATTAAGGGGGTTCAACATAACACTAAAACCAGTAATCAAGGCCCAACAACAACCAAAACTCAGATTTCATAGTTCTATCTAAATAATGTAGCACTTAGCATTAATTCATGCAACTTCAAACTTGACTCAACTCCCCAAAAATGGTGGGTCCTCAAAAATAGATAAAAAAACCTAACTAAATAGATATACAAATAGATATATTCTAAATAAAAATGCAATCATTAATTAATAAATTCAATTTGGATGATGGATAATCAATGACACTTAATGGATCATCATAAATCCATACACCTTTACACTTGGCAACTTGACTCCACACCCAAGAATAGTGGATTTTCACAAACTAGGATTCTCAGCATGATAAGGGGTTCAACATGATAGTAAAAACAAAGGATCAAGGCCAAATAAAATACTAAAACATAGGTTTCTTGGCACTTTTCTAAAAATGCAGCAATTAAGGCTACTAGCAGGTCACAAGGAAAAATGTGCAATAAGTATGAAACCTTCCAAAGGACCTCCCAAAAAAATTAGCATTCTAACAAAGACGTAGTTTGAGGTGGTTGCACTCAAGGAACTCAAAAATTTGTACCCAAAAGATTGTAATTTTGGTGAAGCTTGGAAAGATTGTACATAACCTATTATACTCTACAAGACAAAGTGGTTGGATTTCATAATCAAGATGGAATGATTTACAAGGAAGTCAGTTGTGTGATCTTGGAAGTTCTATGAGAAAAAAATCTCATCAAGAATAAGCATATTGGATGATTGGTTGGACATTTTTGTGAGTGATAAAACCATTGCCTTGGTTTTTGAGATTTATTACTAGCTATATTTGTAGAAAGAAGTCAAGAAGTTTGTATAGAGTTACAAATTTTGTCAAATGATGAAAGGAGTGAAGTAGAAAATGGGGTTGTATCACCTATTACCTATACTAGAGAATTTGTGGAAGGATGTCAGCATGGATTTTGTTCTTAGTTTACGAAGGACTTAGCAACAACAAGATTCAATTTTTTTAGGTCCTAAAGGGCTTTCAATGATGGTAAATTTTATTCCTTGCAAGAAGACTAGTGATGTTGTTCATGTGCCAGAGGTTTTTTCAGAGAAGTGGTGAAATTGCATGATCTTCTAAAGAGAATAGTTTCAAATCGAGATACCAATTTTGTTAGGTATTTTTTGTGTATATTGTGGATGAAGTTGAAGACATATTTGAAGTTCATATCATCACATGATCTATAGACCAATGGACAAACAAAAGTTGTAAATCAAAGTTTTGGGAAACTTGGCGAGATTTTTGGTTGGAGATAAACCAAAAGGTTAAGATCTAATTTTACCATAGGAAAAATTTTCATATAACAATTATGTCAATATGAGTATTGGTAAATCACTATTCTAGATTTTCTATGGGAGTAGTCTTAGAAATTCTTTTGAATTAAGGCAGTTGGATGAAGGAGAGATAAGTATTGCTAAACTTGAGGATTTTGCTAAACATTTAATGGACATCCATGAGGAGGTGAGGAAGAAAATTCCAAAGATGAATACATGGTACAAGGCCAAGGTATATGTGAAAAGGATACCTATAAGGAATTTTAGGTTTGGTATGAAGTCGTGACTCATTCGATGAAGGAGCATTTTATAGGGGGTACATATAATAAGGGAAAAAGTAAGAAGTATGGACCATGTAAGATACTAAAAAAGCATGATTCTATAAACTCCTAGGAGGTATAGTTACATCTTGAATTGAATATTTTACTAGTATATAACATTTTTAATTTGACAAATTATCATGAAGGAGGTGATAGAGGTGAAGTTGCAGAAGCATAGTAGAGTATTCCATCAACTACTTTAGCCATGAAGGAGATTGAGGAGTGTTAATTTCTAAGCCTATGTTCCTAATTAGTTTCCAAACACTTAGTTATTTACTAGGAAAGATTACAAGTTCATAATTATGACTACATTATCTAATAAAGTTTGAGCATACAAATCTAATACTGAACAAGATAGTGATTCCTAAGTATTTAGTACCTATACAACCAGAAAATGGGCTAATGTCTAACATACTATAAGAAAATAACAAACTCAATAAACATAAATTAACACCCTCTATTCTACCATGAAATCCACATAAGAAAAAGGAAGAACACAAAGTTAAAACTCCCTTTTCACTTGTAGCTCTCATTTCCTTTCTTCTCCATGTAATATAGCTCCAATTGACTATAGTGCACACAATTTGGAAGAAAAGCCTATGGTACTGATAATGCTATGAGAATAATAGAAGATGTGATTTAAGCTTGAGAGAGAGAGAGGGAAAAAGACTAAGAATCTAGGGACCTAAAGGACTTAAGACTTAGGGACTCAAGGACTTAGGGACCTGAAGGACTTAGGGACACAAGGACCAAAAATGAGAGGAAGAATGCTCATTTTTATAATCGACATGAAAGATGAGAGCACTGGACTTGCCACCTTGGATATGGAATTTGGCAAGAGATTCCTTTGAGAATCCCTAATGCACATGATACAAGATGCCAAATATAGGATTGTATGATGCTTGGAAGTCAAATGTGGCTATAAATGGAAGAGGATCTATGATGTATCATGTGACAACTAAAACTCACTTAAAGCCAAGAATCTATGACAAAGAAGCCAAATATGGACATGCATAAGAAATAAGAATATATGGATTATGACATATCTTAGCCAAGTGTGAATGGAGAATCCATGATGTGTCATGCCCATGTGTCATAACGATGTCAATATTATGTGGAATATTTGAATTAAAAATCCATTATTCCACACAAATAGAAATTAACAAAAATGCAATTAATGGTGGAAAATATGACTTAGGAAATTGTGAATTTCTATGGTTTATGAATTATGAATCAATTAATTAAAAAAATTAATTAATTAATGATGATAATTAAGAAGAATAATTAGTAAACTAGCATAGGATAGGATTAAATTATAGTTTATTTAATCCTATAGAGAAAATTAGTAAATGATTGGCCAATTTGATTAAATAAGTGTGACAGTATCCTTTGACAAAATGTGATGATAATACAAATTGACTGGGGTGATGATAGATAGACCAAACTCATGTTCAAATTGATCAATTGATTGAAATGATAACATGCCAAGGACACATGACATAAATTAAGGACATGTAACAATTAACCGACATCATAAATGTTATAAAATTGAGATTGATTAATATGGTTGATCATAATAACATCAATATATGCTATTAATGTTACTAGGATAGTTTGATAATTTCATTATGATCAAACATTGAGGGACTCAAAAATTCCCATGATTGAATGACAAGAATGATAGTTTGACATAGCACTGAGGGCCATGACAGTACTAAGGTCATATTGATAGGTTTGATAGATTGATAGGTTTTTGAGGCACTTAGAGCCATGACAATGCCTAGGGTGGGAAAAATGATGATATATGTTTGACACATTTTGGGTTGATTAAGATTGATTTTGAGCGATTCTAAGTTGATTTGATATGATTCTAAGTTGACTTAAAATGGTTTCAAAATTATTTGCAATTGATGTGAAAGAGGATATGAATGATGAGATATGATCAAGTTGGCCAAACAATCAGAGTTAGTAGAGTGAGACAATGGGATGAGTTAGCATGAAAAAGTGATGAAAACATAGATGCAAACCATTTTTCAGTAGCTTCATTTTACCCCTCTTTGATACAATGTGATTTAGAGTGTTGTGTCAAAGAATGTTGGCAAAAAAGTCATAAAAGCATGCCCTAGTAATGGTGATATATATTGGTGCCCCCTTGATAAATTGACCAACATAGGCATATGATAGGTCAATTTCATTGACAATAAGAAGAAAAAACCATAGGAACTGACAAATCACAAATCAGAGCTAAAATGTGAAAGTTATAAGGTCCAAAGTGTAGAATGGGAGTTGATCAAGAGCCTAAGAATATTCTCATGGGTTACCACAAAATAATATAAATGATAGCTCAATTTTTTCATAATGAAGATATGAATCCAACTCAACTGACCGATTACAAATTAGAGTTGAAATGAAAAAGTTATGGCCTTCGGAGTGCAACATAGGGGCTTCAAGAGTAGTTATGGGCATCTTACTAACCCAAGTGTGCAATTGGTAAGCCCGAGTGTTTTATGGCAGTACTAAGTGCACCATGGGTGCACTTGGGAAGCCCAAGTGTGCTCTAAAAGTGTAGACTATGCCCTAGAAGGCTCTGGGGACCAAAATCAGCATGATTAGACTTAGAATGACCTTAAACTTTGTGTGCATGCCCAAAATGATGGAAAGATGTCATAACATTGGTGAAATTAGTCAAATTTAGTCAAAATTGGTCAAACAAATGTCAAAATAAGGTTAGAATAGGTGGAAAGCTAAAGAAGGTTGATAGATACTGTAGGATGATGTAGGAATGCAGGAATGCAAGATGAAGATGATTTGGTGTATCAGAATACATGATCACAGTTTTGGATGAAGAGGTCAATGATAGAAGACTAAAGAGATGTGATGAGGACCAATTCGAATGAGGTGAAGAATTTTTCTTTCAAAAAGTGCGCTATATGCCAAATAGAGCTTTATTTTGATATGGAAAATGGAATGCAACGCATCATGGCATTTAGGGCCAGAGTGTATATGCAAACCTTTTGCATAAACAAGCATGAAGTAGATAGAAAATAACCTTGTCCTTCCTGAGGCATATGTACATGCCCTAGGCTCTCAAAGGTACATTGTAACAAATAGAAAATAAAAGATGACCATGAACCATCCTGACCACTCTCATAGATCATTTTATATCATCAAGTGGCATAGGAACATGATTGAAGAAAAGAAAAGAAAAAATAAATCACTCACTAAACAACATGAGCCAATAGCTATTCTTGTCCATTATTACTTTCCTTTTAGTATTTTAGGTCTTCAAATAGTGTTTGATAGGTTGATCATGTGGTTGTTTTGTTTGTGGATTCAGTTGATAGGTTCATAGTGACATGATGGATTGATTATTGGTTCACATTGCTCAGATAAGTGTGATTGTCATTGAAGTGTGTTGATTTGAGTTTCAATCTACAAAGTGAAAGTGTTTACACAAAAGGAGTGATAATCTACAGTGACTATTTACAAGGTTTATTACACATTTTTGGTGGGTTTTGTGACTTTTAGGCTTTTGGGGATATTTGATGTTTTTGTGTGACTAGTTTCTTTCAAGATATTTTATGATTTTTAGGATTTACTTTAGGACATTTTATGATGTTCAGGGATTTTTTAGGACATTTTATGATTTTAAATGATTATTTTAGGATTTTTTATGATTTTTAGTGATTATTTTAGGATAGATTACGATTTTGTAGGATTTGTTCAAGATCATTTTTGAATTTTTAAGATTTTTTCAGGGTCATACTTTAATTTTTAGGATTTTTTTCAAGATCATATTTGAAATTTTAGGATTTTTTAGGATCATAAAGGATTTTAAATGTTAGCTCCAATCTGATATTTAATAAATCCAATGGATAAGATGTGTTTAGGAACATGCCCCCAGTTCAAATTCAAACTCATGCACCATGTAGGTAATATGCCCCCAGACAAGATGTAGAGTATGTATAGATGGGTGGCACTTAGATAAGATAATAATGGACATTAACTAGTTTGTAGGCCATGATCAAGGACTAGGGATGTCCTGCAATATGAAGGATATGATTAGGGAATCACAAAAAGGGGGGAAAACTAGATGAAATCCTGATAGATGGAGGAGCAACAACTAATTACACATGATGCCTATCTGCTAGGTTTTTACCTTGGTACTTGCTCAAAGTGCCTATTTGGTAGGTTTTCACATTTGGATAAAAAATTTCTCTTGACTCAAATTTTTGTGCCAAGATGCCTATTTGCCAAGTTTTCATCAAGACATCTATTTTTTCATGACTTTTTTTCACTTTTTTCTTTTCTTCTTTTTCAAGATTTTTGCCATTTTAAAAATATTTTTCAAGACTTTTAGACAAAATCAAGAACATTGATGACAAATGCTAAGAAGACATTTTTTGTTGGTGTTGCTAGTTAATAATCTTTGGACCCACAACTAACCATAACTATGGAGTCATTCCTAGTTTGTAGCTAAGATCAAACCACTAGAAATACCTTGAGATATACCATTGTGTACCATATGTAAGATAGTGTCTACCTCTTGTGAATCAAGGCGTCTAAGGATAAATGGGTCAACGGATTCTTTGTATGGGATGTCATTGATAATGACATATGAAAAGGGTTGTTGGATAAAGATTTGATCTTTAGTGTTGGGAAAATTAGGTAGCTAGATTTGGGGATAAACAACTGGATATAAGGGAGGATTAAGAGGATTGAGACCAATGACCTTCTACATGAAGGCTAATTGAGAGAGCTCAAAAAGACTTTGTGATATGTTAAACACTAGAACACTTATATTCATGGCATCATCTTTTTTACTTTGTATCCTTGGGGGCCTCTTAGCTTTTGATTTTTCATGGTCTAATGCAACCTTTTGATTTTCACCAAGAGACCTACTTTTGTCATTTTTTCTCTTTTTTCTTTGAAACTAGAAGGTGGAGTTATCTCTCCAAAATGTTCCAATGTGTTCACTTTAGGAGAAATTGCTTCTTTATGATCACCAACTTTAATGCCTTCATAGATTCCAAAGTCTATTGTGAGAGCATCATCATTGTCGAATCAATAAAAAATTGGTGGTCCGCACTAGCCCCAAACCAATAGCTTAGGATAACTTGAGGGGATGTCATCATTAGTTTTGAATAGGCTTTGGTCAAAGGTATATATATGGATATCTAATTCAGTGGTATAATTGGGGCCATGTTTACAAGCTAGAGGATTGTTGGTTTCAATTTGGATATCCTTAGATGCCTTATCATCATTTGAAACATCCATAGTATTGCACATAAGTATTGTAGTACTAGGAGGACCTATTTTTAATGGTTTGAATCCAAGCCCCAAAATAGGAGGTCATCCTTTTGTAGTGATAAGTTCAATTATTCCTTGTTTCTAACATCCAAGACTGCTATAGCCATCATAGCCTTTTTTTTTAATTATAGTAAACCCAAGCCCATAATTGCTAGAAGATATCAAAGTGGGTTTTTGTTCTTCTTTTTCTTTCTCAATTATGCATAGAGATGTATTCTCATTGATAGAAGTGACATTTTGTGTACTAATCTCATGATGTTGGTCTTGCAATAGTTGTGATTTACCATAAGATTGGGGAGAAAGTGGTGACTCCCTAATGTGGGATACTTGAGATAGAAAGTACTCTTTGTTGGAAATATAGATGGAGTAATAGAGAGGGGGGATGAATCAGTTGCTACAAAAACAAATCCATAGATCCCTAAGATGTCTTATAAATTGGTTACTATTGTCACTCGACAGCCACACAAAAACGTGATGTAACTCAGTAGATGTATTGTATGTTAACTTATTACTAATCTTTAAAAATTTAGAGTTATTATCATGCATGCATAAAGAAATAACATGAACAAATAAAACACCAGATTTAACATGGAAAACCAATATGGGAAAAACCACCAAGTAACTAGCTACTAATTTTCACTCTTCTGAAGTGAGCCTTGTTAGGAATCAACCTTGTTAAAGGTTACAAAACACATTGTTAGGTGTGAGCTTGTTAGAGGATTTGATCACCCTGCTAGGAGTGGCCTTGCTAGAGGACTTTAGAACAATTCAATAGAATTGTCACCTTGTTAGAGGATTTACAAAATGGCTATTAAACCAACTCTATTACGAGATTTGGAAATCACTGCTACATTGGTGAGAAAGTAACAATGAGTTGACCTGAATGAGATGCAACTAAATTACTGATATAGATCTCTATTCTGCTTGACTAGATCTTCTTTGATCAAATACAATTCTGCTACTCCTCAAGCATATTTAATCCTTCTTCAAAATTCACTCACACTTTCCTCTTCTCACAATCAACACACTTGCATGCTCGCTCATTTCACTTTAGATTTCACAACTTGACCTTTTATTTATACCTTACATATTGTCAAGTCAGCTCATTTACAAGTTACAATTATCAATAATCATTACATTAGTTGGCTACAAATATTACATGAAATAATTAAACTATATTTCCCAAAACAATGAAATCCTTCATTGGCCGACCATGCTCGGTAGACATTGCTCCAAAAATGATTTCTAGTGTTAACCAACTGAAGCTTGGTGAACACTACAATCTCTACAAAATCCTTTGGAGAACAAGTGAACTTGGTAAACACTAACTTTCCTTCACTAAACTTGTGAGCTCAGTAGAAACTAACTTCTGCAATAGAAACCTTTGACATACGAGTGAGGTTAGTAGAAACTATTTCCATAGGGTATTTTCAAGAATGCTCAGTAGACTCTAGAATTTTCTTTGGTGACCAACTGAGCTTAGTAGACTCTATCTATTGACTGATATGACATTTTTGTAACATCAAAGACAACACACAATTGAACAATTGTATCCAACACTCTTCACACCCTTTGTCTTCAATATTTAGCTTTTCCTTGGCCTTACTAAGGATTATATCAGCATCCACATACTTAGAGGAATATATGGGTTATGGTTCATTGTTTCTTAGGACTTGGTATGCAATAGCATCTCTTAGATTAGCACAAAAATAGAAAGGATTTGGATCACTAGTGATGGTAGCCTCCATATTGTTGTAAGGAAACTTTTGACATAGATGATATTTAGATAGCACAACTTTCATAAGATGGATCCAAGGGTGTCCTAGTATCATGTTGCAATTCATTTTGATATCTAGGACTTGGAATAATGTGTCTTTAGAAGCTAGACCAACTCTAATGGGTAATATGATGATGCCCTTGGAGAAGTGTGAATGTCATCATCATAGGTATTTATTGTGATTCTATGAGAGGGATCTACATCATCCTTAGAATAATCCAAACCCTTGACAACCATAAGAGTACAAATGTTCACTCCTGCTCCTCCATCTATCAAGACACATTTGACCTTGGCATTATGGATAAAGACTTTTACATGAAGGGGATAAATGTGGTTGGGTTTGTCTATAAGAATATCTTGAGAGGAAAAAGTGATATGTTGTGATGTGGATAGGGTCCCAACCATGGCTTGCAATTGGGCAACATCAATGTTATCTAGGACTACTAACTCTTTAAGGGCTTGATCTAATATCTTTTAATTTTTGGGGGATGCACAAAGTAGGTCCAAGATGGATATATGCACAGGGGTATTTCCAAGCTATTCAACAAGGCTATAATTAGATAAAGTAGGAGCATTATGTCTACTAGGAGGTGTAGGTCTAGTAGAGGCAGTAAGTCTAGATAGAGGTCCAGGTAGGGTGATCTTGGTATGACATGCAGTGATAGCAGAATGAGGGTCTTTAGCCTTTAAGGTGAATGTGGATACATGGGAATTAGACTCATTGAAATAGTTGATGGTGTAGTCATATCTAGTACATATGTAATTCACATTAGTTTGTGAGTTTGAGTTTGAACTGGAGGCCTTCTCATTGTCATGGTTACCTAAAGGATCTTTAAAAATAATGTGATTAGAATTTGATTCTAGTAATGATGGATCAATTGTGTTCACACCATCATCAATAAGTTCTTGTATTGCATGTTTTAGCTAGAAACATGATGAGGTCTTATGTCCTTTGGTGTGGTGGTAATCACAAAAAAAATTGTTGTCCCACTAAGAGGCTTTGGTTAGTGGTTCATCCTTGATTGGGGGTAACTACAAGAAGTTGTTACTAAGTAATTGTTGAAGTGCAGTTTCAAGAGGTATCCCCAAGGGTGTGAATTTTATATCTTTTTTTCTAGGATGTATTTGAGGTGCATTCTATGCGAAAGTCTTAGTTTTCTATTGTGGAGGTGGTTTTTGATTGGGAGTTTGTGAATTTGTAGGGTTTGCACCTTTCAAAGTCAATTGAGGTTTCAATATGCCAATTTTTTGTGCATCCACAATGCCATCATTAGTCACATTTTTGGTTTTAGAGAAAAAATTTGCCTTGTCATTAGAAAATTTTGTGTTTGTGTTTTCCTTGTTCATTTTGAGGACTCTCTTATAGATAAGAGCATCTTCAATACTAGTCCCTCTTTTCATTATTTTGGAGAAGGTGCTTTGAATTTTGATCTTGAGTTCATTCATAATGTTGAAGGAAAAGTGGGAGATGGACTTATCTGTGAGTTTCAACTAATGTTTTATGGTACCATGAAGTTTGGATTACTATTCAAGTGCATGCCCACCTAGAGAATGAGGGAACAATTTCATGAGGTAGGTGGGCTCATCACTAAATCTGGTACAAGAGGCATAAGATTTCCTAATGTGATCCATGGGGTTTCCTTTTCCTTGGTTATTTTTGAATGTTGGAGCCTCAAAGTGTTTTGGGAATGGAGGCATGTACAAACTTTTATCAAATGGATTAGGATGTAAGTCACATTCTATATAGAGAGCCTATTTCTTTTGGACTCCCAATTCCTCAACTTGTTTGGAAAGTTTTTTGAATTGTTGTAGTAACTCTTCATTAGGGTTTTGCATGATAGTTTTCTCTTCGAGTATTTTATGTCTATGAGTAAATCATTTGCTATGACAGGAAATATGTCTACTCAATTCTGACATTTCTATGTCTCAAGAGTTAGGTGATGTGTCACTAGGTGGTGGAGTTATGTTAGTACCTTGAAGATAAAAGGGTCACTATTGTGATAGATGTTGGGGTACTTGTTGTGGTATTTGATGCCATATTTGAGATGGTATTGAATGGAATTGTTGTACCATGTGTTGTTCTGGTAGTTGTTGTGCCATTTGTTGTCATAGTTGTTGTGCCATTTGTTGAGTTTTTTGTGACACATGCTGGTGTTGTAACAAATGTTGTTTATACGTAATTTGTTGCTTGAGGAATCTTTGGTATTCCAACTATTATTTTAGTTACTCTTGTTGTTTAGAAAATATGGGTTGTTGTTATTGGAATTGCTATTGATACATTACATGTAAGTCAAGTGGATTTACATTGGATTGTGTTTTAGGGATGCTGGATGCTTGCACCACTTGAGGTTGTTGTTGTAGTGGTTGATATTGTTGTTGATATGTCGAATGTGGGATAAGTGGATTTAAACTTGGTTTTGGATTAGAGACATTGAATCTTTGTACCACTATAGGTTGATGTTGCCATGGGAGTTGATTATGTCCTTGAGAATTGAACATTATGTTTGGGTTATTATTTTGGTATCTTTGCATATTAGATGTTTCTCCTTGGGACATCATATTGACATGACAATAAGATGTGTTTCTTTTGGGAATGGGTGTAATGTCAATAAAACTTTTCCTTTGTATGTCCATAGGGATTGTTGAAATTGATGTTTCACATGTTGTACTCATGAGAGGCTCCATAACATTTGATTCCATAACATTTGGAAGAATTAGGATCAAAGGTATACTTTGTTCATTTTCCTCCAAAGGAGGTATGATTAGCATCCCTAGAGTATAATTCCCTTTAGGCATGTCTTGTTTTTTCATCATGTGATTAAGATCAAGTCTTAATGTCCTTTTGGGATATCTACAAAGAGTTTTATTTCCCTTTATTGGTTGTGGTTCATCAAACAAGGGATTAATGTTGACGTGTTAACATGTACTTTGGAGGATTTTGATGGTTGATTCTTGATGGGATCTATTGCCCCACTTTTCATTCTATATCCATTTTGCAAAATGGAAAAGATATTGTGTCTTAGTCTAGTTTGGGTATGTCAAAGTCTAGTTCTTTTCCCTCAGGTGAAAATTTTCTCCATCTAGTTTTCCACCTTTCCTTTCTCCCACATTACATAACTGGGTGGGTTTTCCTTGTTGTTGTGAGTTTGTGGGTAGTCTAGAACTTAATTTGATGGAGATTATTGTGTTTCATAATGACTTTCACAAAGTTATTTTTGAGAATGAACTTGTTCATATCTTATCATGGTTTACACATCAAGAAAAATGAAGCTTGCGGAGAATCAAACATGCCTTCTCCTCGATGGGTTTTTGACCTATGAAGGCGATTTTCTACAGAGGTTAGTAAATGTGGTTGGCAAATTAAAACAAGAAGAGAATGATTCTTTCAATGGATAAGCCTTACTTTCATCATAGCATTCTACCTTAGAAAACATCTAGAATTCATCATGGTGCTTAGAATCACTTTAAGCAGAAAACTTTAAAATGACTTCTCCATGGTGGGCTTTCAACCCATGAAGTCAATTTTCCATCAAAGGCATTTGTAAAAAGTTGAATGAAGAAGTGGACCCTCTTTTGATCCTTGCAGTCCTTTTGTGATTTTTTGAACTCAAAGAAAAGGCTAACCCAAGAGTTAGAAGGTAAATAGAGCTTTAGCAAAAAACTGAAGATCACTTTCTCCTCATTGAGTTTTTGCCTTGTGAAGGTGATTTTCTACTTCATGAAGAAATTGACTTTGGAAGTAAATTGGGTACACAAATTGCACATAACATGCCTTAAGATGAAAATGGGAACAAGCTAATCATGGTTGGAGAAGTGTAGTGGGTAGAATCTATTTGACCTGATATTTCTTTATGGAGTACTCCATTCTTAATTCTCTGGAACTAGGTGAAAAGTGTGAAAGTAAGTGTGTAATAAAGGAAAGTTACTATTGGGCCAACAAAAATAGTGAAAAGAAATGGAAAAGTTTGTTAGAAACTCCTACATTTACTAATCCAATGGATTTGTCCTTTAATTCACTCATGTGGCATGGATCTTGAAGATTAACGAGTGAATTAGGATTTCTATATAGAGAGAAACATAACAGGTTTTCAAATTACAGCTTTTTCTTGAACTATTATGCTGTTGAATTATATAATATTTTCAAAGCCCTTATACTTGCAAATTCTACTCTCTACACTGCTTTCAATTTCAAGGTTTCAATTCATTTCTACCTTAGATAAAATGGCAACTAGATTTGCCAGTTTCAATGGGTTGAATGGAATCAAATCTAGATTACAGAGTCTCGCAGAAACCTCACTCCATTTCTTTGACATTTAAGATTTTCAAAGGAGAATGAGGTTAGAGCCAATTCACCCTATAACTAAGAAGCTTTGAGGAAGTGGGCTAGTGGAAGTAGCTAGATTTTTGGTGGCAGTTTAAGCTCCTAAGTTTATTGTTTAATGTATAAATCATTACAATCATGATACCTGACAAATTTTGCTACTCAATCATATAGTTTTAATTTCTCTTGATAGGAAAATGGTGCTAAATTGCCTCTAAGTTCCAAAACGAGAAGAGTTCTCTAAGATGATAGAAGGATGAGCCATGTCTAAGTTTTCCTTGAAGAAAATGGTGTGGAGAAAAGAGATTATGAGGTTCTGGTTCCAAAAGCCATAGGGCGCTAAGAGTAGGGTTCCTAAGACTCTATTCAACACTGATCTCAAGCTTGAGATTGTAGACATTCTAGTTCTCTTACATAGATTGACAAGTGAGGTAGAAGCACTTAATTTCATTGAACAATATTTCCTTTTGTTAAAAATTATATGTCCAGATACACATTATGTTGATTGGGCCTATGAGGTAAGTGAACATTTGTGTGGAGCCCTTAGCATGGCATAGTTTCACAATACCTTTTACATGTCTTCTTTCCTAATTTATATGTTAGCTTCTCTATAATTGTGGCTAGGCCTTTCCAGAATAGAGAACTTCCTTGATGATTTGAAAAGCTATGAATTTTATCCATGCTTGCAATTTTAGAATAGCTATATAGAATATGTTAGAGTTAATGATGCATTTACAATGAGAACTTGTAGTGAACTCCAAGGATTCCAAGAGAGGAGGTTCATCCCAAAGGAAATGGCAGCTATCAATCAGTTTGGTAGCTATTTTGTTTAGTTCTCATCCTTTTCATATTTGCATCTTGCAGCTTTCGACAAATTTCCTTTGAAGCTGCCCAGATACCCAAGTGATTTGATTGTGTTGATAGAGATCATGAGGCAAATGATCCAGGTGAACATGTTAAGCACAATCTTGAAGAAAAAAGGGTATGAATTCCCTATGAAAGTTGGAGCTTACAGTTGTCAGTCTTGTTCTGATGCTAAAAATACACTCAAGGCATTTTAGAATAAGTACAAGTTGGAGAAATATGAGGTCATGAGACCTATGTTCAATCCAAATCGATATGCAAGAGAGGTGTTACATATTGGTAGTGTGATCAAACATGTTACCATTATCAAAGATTATTGGGCAGACTATAGAGATGAGCTTGAAAGTAGAGATCATGCTTTTTCTAGGCTCACAATAGAGAAACTCAAAACATATAGTATTGACTTTGATTTAGAAGGCTTAGAGGATGATGGTTAAAATATGAATAGCAATACATATTTGACTAAGTTAAGGGGAATTCCTATCAGTTGTAAGCCATATGTAGATGTTGAGAAAAGTATTGATATCATGATGGCCCAGATCATCAAGAGAATTAGGAAATGGGTTGAGTGGACAACCAAGAAAAGTTAGAGTAAAGGTGCAGCCACTCAAGCTTCTCCAGTAGCTACAATGCCTACTTCATCTTAGAGTGCTACACCAGGCATGACCATAGCCTCCACTCAAGGTCTAGCTCAACCTTCAGGTGGAGGGGATCAACCTCTAGACAAGAATGTCCCTATAGCTAAGACTTGTCATGATGTTTCCCTCCCAAACATAGGAACCCAGACTGGTGCTTAGGAAAAGAAGGTGGAGGAACCAAAGGATAGCAAGACTGCCTCAATTCCAACCCCCCATATCACACCAATTCCATCACCTCATGTTTCCCCAATTCCTTCTACCCACACTAATCCAACTCCTTCTCCTCATTGTAGCCCTATTCTATCCACAACTGCTACACTTTTGCAACCAAGTGGGTCTTCAATATAGATAGTAGACTTAGGAGATGGAAAGAGTAGTAGTAGTGACTCCGCTAAGTTGAATGAAGTAGTAAAGAAGACTCTAGAAGTGGATAAAGGTTAGAGATCCTCTAAGCTCATCTCCCAATATCCAAAGAATCCTTTCTATTTAGTTGCTATGATAGTTACCAGAGCTAAGAGGAAGATGTTCAGCATAGAATCACTCGAAATAGCCTCCAAGTTAATAGGTACTGACTCCTAGTTGGAGGATACTCTTGAGAGAAAGAGAAAAAGGAAGGATGAGAGAACTTCTACTAAAGATATTGTATCTCTTACTATCTATTTTAGATCTACATTGACCAGAGTTAAGAACCAAAAGACCTTTTCCATACTTGAGCAAGATCTTGAAACAGGTCATCTAACAATGGAGATTACCAAGCCCAACAAGGGAGGGAAAATTGAGGACATGATAGCCAAAGATTTTACTCTACATTTTGTGGATCTTGGTGAATCAAGGCATGATACCAAGGTTGGCTTATGGAAGTCAACTAATGAGGTGATCGAAGGGTAGCTAGAGAGTATTAAGTTGTCTAAGACTAAGATGAAGGCTTAGATAGAAGAACAAAACAAATTAATTAGACAACTAGACACTCCACTAAAAGCCATCTCAATAGCATCAGTGACTAAAAATCCTACTATTGTGAAGTTTAGGCCCTCATATCTCAACTCCAAGAAGATAAGAATTATGCCTAGCTTGGTAAAGAATGGATCAAGAAGCTCAAATTAGAAGGAGCGACAATTGTGCAGCAGATTGGTAATATTGTCTTAAAATTGGAAACATAAAAACATAACATTATATCAAATAGTAATACTATGGCTAGAGAAAGCATGAAATGTGATGATTGCATCTCCCTTTTGAAGATGATCATCTAAATGAAGGCCAAGGAAGTGGTGGAAGCTAAAATCTTACCAAAGGGGGATGAGCCTTTGTTCAAGTGTCTTCAACGCATTCAATTTAAAACTAAGATGATCTAGTCTATAGAGAAAGGGCTCAAAGAAATAGAGGATAAGGTGAAGAAGACACAAGACAGGGGATTTGAACTTTTGAGTGGATTACATATAGACTCACAAACTAGTGGCCAAGGAAAAGCACTTATTGGAGTCAATGTTATGAAGGAGAACTTTCCTAGATTTCTAGATAGTTTGTCTGATATAAACTTCTATAGTCAAGACAGGGTCACTAAGCTATAGGCACTTAGTGGATGCATACATATGGCCAAAGAGGAACTTCCAAATCAATCCAATGTTGTGAAAGAATTGACTAGAGAGAATTCTCAGTGCCTCTTAAAGTATACCAATATCCACGTACTTAGGCATGAAGAGCTTATTTCCATCATAGTTGCCGCCAAAACCTATAGAGAAAAAGTAGAAAAAGGGAAGAAGTTGAAGTGATTCACATTTTTCCTCCTTCTTTTGTTTTATTATGTAATTATTGTAATACAAAAAATTGGTGCCTTGCCATTTGTCACTTTTGAGAAGATGAATTGATTGAGCTTCTATTGTAACCATCATCTAGAAATTGTATATGTATTAGATTGAAAGATTAATAAAAGGTTGGAAAATTTTCAAAGTGAAATATTTTTTGTTCCAGAGACAATTGAATGGTATTTTATGTCAATTATTTTCTATTCCAGTCGCTGTTAGATCTAGTCTTATGTTTTCTCTTTTGTTTGAGTTGAAACAAGGAAAGAACATAGTTTCACCTCCCCTATTCTGAAGCAATGAATGAATGTGATAGGTTTTGTTATTGTTCATTCAAAGAGAAATCCCTTGAGCATTCTCAGTTTATAATCATAGTTTAGATTCAAATTAGCTTAGTTTAGTATTAGTTATTATTTGGCTAAGTGTTATGAATTCATAAGATGTGTGAATGCATAAACTTGTTTTGATATTCAAAAATTTCTATTCACCTAAGTTAGAGTCCATTTAGGTGTAGCTTGGTTATACCTCTTCCGTTTTCAGGCCAAGAACATACCCCCAAATTAAGCTTGGTTTTCCCATCTAAGACATTCCAAAGTGGAAAGGTGAAAATAAAAGCTAAAGCAGGATGCCTTCCCCTATTAGGAATCAAAATGCTAGTGCTTCACATTCTACCTATTAGTTATTTTCCCTACATAGAATTAATACTCCCCCAGTTGTTAATTTCTTACCATATATTGCGAGGACAATCATGGCTACTCCATGGGCTACAAAAATAGGGCCATTAGTGCTAAATGCTTATCATCCACTACTAGCTGGTTCAAGGAAGAATTTTTATCATGGATAGTGTAGCAGACTAGTTCTATCATGTAGATGATGGTTCAATAACTAAATATATTGAGAACGGCCTTCGAGACAAGGTTCATGACTATGGAAGATGAACATGCCCTATTAATATAGTTGACTTCAATTAAAAAGAAATCCTCTATGAGTATGAGAGATTTTTTTGCCAAGTTCAATAAGATTATTAGTAGAATCCCAACTGTTGATAGACCTATAGCTAGTAATTTGAAGAGTTTCTTCATCAGTGTGATGCCTCCAAATGTCAATTATGATTTGAGAAGAGCACATCCCATGGATTTAGTAGATGTACAAAAGAAGGAAATTGAACTCGAAGATGATTTGATTTCTACAGAAAAATGGAAGTGAGAACTTCAAACTAAAGGAAGTTCTAGTAATGCTACATCATTTGATGAGATGATTCAAAAATTATCAAATGAATTAATAGCAATAAAAAGGAAATTACCTAGGTTCGGTAATTCTTATTAGTGGAATGATCAAAATTTTCCTAGAAAGAACAATGATGGAAAATATTCACGGCTTGTAGGCTCACAACCTAGATTGTAGATTGAAGCAACACCAAAGAAAGGAAACATATGTGTCTTTCACTTGACCATAGATCATGATAGTGAGAGTTGTTTGGAGACTACTCGTATGATGCAGTTATTATCTACCAATGAATTGAACACTGCAACTCCTTGTTTAGAGACTAATTCATATTCAAATGGTGCCTCTAGAAATTTATTTTTAGAATATGAATTAGATTCTGAACCAAAAGGTGAATTTTATGCAACCATCAATGGAACTTCATACATAGTGTTTACTCGGGGCCAAAGATTGAAAAATCAATCCTCTAGTCATGCTCATAAGAATGATTCTAGTCCTTCAGCAAATAATGTACATATTGATCAAGGAGTATACTCTTCACAAAAGGGTAAGGACAAAATACCTTTTGATTTCATTCAATTCTATGAAGTATCAAAGATTCAAATTTCCCCTATAGATTATTTGAAGTCTCACCCTTCTGGGTTAAAGAGATCGGTAGACTAGTGTAAATGGAACACATCAGACTTGAATCATAGTGTGACCATTGAAAAAGAAGATGAAACCTTGACATCTGGTCTATTTAATTAAGAAGATTCTACTATTTTGGCAACATCTCCTAGGCAATAACCCAACCCATTTTATATTTCATTGTATATCAATGGGTGTAAGCTAAGCAACTGCAAAATAGATTCAAGTGCATTGGATAATATTATGCCCTACTCTATGGCCAAGGCCCTAGGTCTCAACCTCACTAAAGTGCATGGAAGATGTTATTTTATGGATTGTAAAAAATTCCCCTTGCTTCGGCAAATTAAAGATGCTCAAGTAGCCTTAGCTTGACATCCAGAAAAAAAGCTTTTATTAACCATTCTAGTAGCTGACATTCCAACGAGCTATGGACTACTTTTAACTAGAAATTTCTGTAAAGACTTAGGAGGAGAAATAAAGCTAGACTAGTCTTTGGCAGTGATACCTATTTGGAATAAGAAAGCCAAATTAGAACCCAAAGAAAAGGAAAAGTTTATAGTCTTGAAATTACATGATCCTAAAACTCAGATCCTATATCAAGAGTTGGAATTTGGCAACTACATGTTATTTACTAAAGAGGCCCTAGATGAACAAAGAGATGAAAATAAAAGTGGGAAAGTCCCTAATAAAATAAAGATGCAAAAGGCATATGGAAACTTGAATTTGATGGAAGTTGTGCCTCCTTGGGGTCTAGCATAGGTGTAGTGTTAATATCCCCAGAAGGAGAACCTAAACCCATGGCCTTCAAATAAGAATTTGGGAATACAAATAACACTACAAAGTATGATGCCTTATTACTAGGGATAATAACAACAAAAGAAAGAGGAATAAATATCCTAAAAGCTCAAGGTGATGTAGAACTCATTGTGAGACAAATAAAAGGATAATATTTTGTGAAAAATCACAAACTAAAGAATTATAGGAATAGAGTTTGGGATGAGATAGAAGGCCTAGACACCTTCTCTATTGAAGTAGTACTAAGGGAGATGAACACTAAGGCTGATTTTGTGGCAGTCTCCACCTCTCTATTACTTCCACATCCAAACTTCAAAGATAAAAAGTATCAGATTGAAATTGTGTATCAATCCTCTATTCTAGACAATGTAGAATCCTGGCAAGTCTTCAATATGATAAGAGTTTGCAATCATCCCTTGAAAATGATAAGTCTATTTTAAAACATGAATCTAGTGGAAGTGATCATGAAAGCTCCCATGTCAATTGGAAATAGAATCAAAATGGAGAAGTTCAATTGAAAAGTAATATTATTCCCCCATATTTTATGGCTTTAGAAAAACTATTTAATAGACATGATGCTTACATAAAGCAAAAGAAAGTAGAAAAGGGGCCCACCATGCATGAATATGAGGGAGTAAACATTAGAGATCCTCATGATTCTAAAATGATTAATATTGGGAAATGTTGTTCACCTGAATAGAAAGAAGCTGTAAGAAAATTATTCATAAAATATAGAGATGTTTTTTTCCTAGAGTTATGAAGATTTGAAAAGCTATCGAGGTGGAGAAGTGAAACATTAAATCCACACAAAACCTAATGTAGTTCCTTTTCAGAAAAAACAAAAGAATTATAATCCTAAGGTCATGGATGTCATTTTTTGGGAGTTAGATAAAATGTTAAATGTGAGGATCATCTATCCCATTCATCATTCCACCTAGATAGCTAACATAGTACCTGTCAAAAAAAAGAACAGAGAGATAAGGATCTGCATTGACTTTTTCAATTTGAACTAGGCATCTCTAAAGGATAACTTCACTCCTCCCAATATGGACTACTTACTACAAATGGTGGTAGGATCTAAAATGATGTCCATGCTTGATGGGTTCTCAAGATACAATCAGGTTGAAGTAGAAGAGAAGGATCAACATAAGATGGTATTCACCTCTCCTTGGGGTACATTTGCATATTGTAGAATCCCCTTTGGACTTATCAATGCTAGTGCTACATTCCAAATACGTATGAGCAAGATGTTCACTAATCTAAAGTACCAAATCATAGTTATATACCTAGATGACCTCAGCATATTCTCAAAAAAGAGGAAAGATCATATGGAAGACTTGAGGAAAATTTTACAAAGATCTTGAGAGCATGGAATCTCTCTTAATCCAAAGAAATCAGTTTTTTATGTGACAGAAGGAAATAAATTAGAATTAATCTAGAATGAGTGGAAGCCATTCAAAGATTATTTCCTTCAAATAAAATAAGAGTTAAATCATTCTTTGGGCAAGTGAATTTCCTCTGAAGGTTTGTGCTAGATATCATTGAAACCACTAAGCATATAGTGGATATGATGAAAGGGAATTCAAATTTCAAATGGAATGAGGATGGGAAAGCAGGCCTTTTAGGATATAAAAATTGCTAATGCCTTGGTATTATGTCATCCACATTATAAATGAGATTTCATCATTTTCTGAATATACTCTATCTACAATACTTATGAAAAATAATGATGGAGTACAAACTCCAATAGCTTTCATGAGCATACCTTTGAAAAATCATGAACTAAAATATTCATAGATTGAAAAGCATGCTTATTTAGTGGTCAAATCACTCAAAAAAAATTGATTCTATAACCTACATTCACATTCTATAGTTTTCATCCCAGATATAGTAGCAAAGAGTGTTTTAACACAACAAGATGTAGGTTGTAATGTTAGGGGAGCATGGGTAGAAAAAATATAGAAGTATGATATGTAAATCAAGCCTACCAAGATAATAAGGGGAAATGCCCTATGTAAGGTGATTGCAAAAAGAAAAATCACTGAAGAATTAGAAGGATTGGGGGATAAGCAATTGGTTTTAGCCGTAGGTCTCTATGATTCATGGTTTGAGAATTTTTTTATCTGCTAGCATATGGTGAATGTCCAGAAGGCCTAACTACAAGACAAAGAAGAGATCTTAAATTGAAAGTAGCTAAGTATGTGATTTGGGATGGAAAATTATTCAAAAAATCCATTGATGGCACTTTTCTTAAGTGCATGGACAAGCAACAACTAGAAAAGTTGTTGAGAACATTTCATGATGAAGCTTGTGGAGGACACTTTTCATCTTTAGTCATGGATTTTAAAATACTAAGGTAGTGCTATACTGGCCTGGGATGTTTAAAGATGCCTATGACTGGGTAGCAAGATGTGAGAAATGCAAGATGTTTTCTGGGCAACCTCAACTAGCTAGTCTATCGTTAAGACCTATCATCATCAAAGGACCTTTTCAACAATCGGGTCTTGACTTTATTGGTCCAATTAATCTAGCATCTAGTGCAAGTCACCAATATGTAATAACTACAACTGACTACTTCACTAAGTGGGTGGAAGCTAAACTGACCAAGGAAACTACTTCTGAGGTGGTACCAAAATTAATAAAAGAGAACATACTAGTCAGGTTTGGTGTTCCCATTAAATTAGTGATGGACAATGCAAGTTATTTCTCTTCAATTGAAATTATCAATTTCTATTTTGAGTATGGGATAACTATTGGTCATTCATCTAATTATTTCCCTCAAGGAAATGGTCAAGCCAAGTCTAGTAACAAGAATTTGATGAATATTGTTAAGAAATTGGTTTCAGATAATCAAAAGACTTGGCACAAAAAGATTCATGAAGCACACTGGGTAGATAGAGTGACACCTAAAAGGGCAATCATCATATCTCCTTTTGAATTGCTTTACAGGACCGAGGCTAATCCCCCCTTACCTCTGGAATTAGCCACAAATAAACTCAGAATAGTGATTGAAGATGATATTTATAAAGATGGTCTAGAGAAGAGGATTTTGTACCTAAACAAACTTGAAGAGGAAAGAGAGGAAATTTTATATCACATCACATAGCATCCAATGTGAGTGAAGGATCTGTTTGATAAGAAAGCAAGACCACAAAAATTCATGGTAGCAGATAGTGTGTTACTGTGGAATAAATGAAGCACTATGCATAAGAAGTTTGACACCTTGTGGAAAGGCCCATTCAAAATTCATCAAACATTTAAAAATAATTCTTTCAAGTTGGCATATGAAGATGGAGAAGTGTTTCCCTTGACCTACAATGGTTAGGATTTGAAACTTTACCAGATTGCAAACTAAGAACAAGTAACCCCTGTATTGTATTTTAGTTAGTTGTAGTTTCTTTCTATGTTTCCTTTAGTAGTTTTCCTTCCTTTGCCTTTATTTTCCTATTCTTTGCCTTGTTTTTTTTTTTTTTGCATTTCTACCTTTTATCTTCTTTGTGAAATCAAAGATTTTGAGCTCCTTGCTTGGGTATGCTCTACACAAGTCCCCAGTTAGATCCAGCTATTGCCCCACTTTTCATCCTATACCCATTTTGTAAAGAGGAACAGATCTTGTGTCTTAGTCTGGTCTAGGTATGTCCAACTCTAGTTCTTTCCCCTCAGGTGAAATTCTTCTCCATCAGGTTTTCCACCTTTCCCTTCTGCCACATGACATAACCGGGTGGGTTTTCCTTGTTGTCATGAGGTTGTGGGTAGTCTAGAACTTAATTCAATGGAGATTCTTATGTTTCATAATGATTTTCACAAAGTTATTTTCAAGGATGAACTTTTTCATGGCGTATCATGGTTTACACATAAAGAAAAATGAAGCTTGTAGAAAATAAAACATTGCCTTCTCCTCGACGAGTTTTCGACTCATGAAGGCAATTTTTTGCAGAGGTTAGTAAATGTGGTTTGCAGATTAAAACAAGAAGAGAATGAATCTTTCTATGGATAAGCCTTAATTTCATCATATTATTCTACCTTTGACAACATCCAAAATTCATCATGGTGCTCAAAATCACTTTAAGCGAAAAACTCTAAATGACTTCTCCATGGCAAGCTTTCGACCCATGAAGTCAATTTTTTACCAAAGGCATTTGTAAAAAAAAAAAGAATTAAAAAGTAGGCCCTCTTTTGATCCCCGTAATCCTTTTGTGATTTTTTGAACTCAGGGAAAAGGGTAACCAAGGAGTTAGAAGGTAAACATAGCTTTAGCAAAAAAATGAAGATCACTTTCTCCTTGGCAAGTTTTCTCCTCGTGAAGGTGATTTTCCACATTCATGAAGAAATTGAATTTATAAGTAAATTGGGTACACAAATTGCATGTAAAATGCCTTAAGATGATAATGGGAACAAACTAATTAGGGTTGTAGAAGTGTGGTGGGTAGAATCTAGTTGAGCGGACATTTCTTTATAGAGTACTCTGTTCTTAATTCTCTAGAACTAGGTGAAAAATGGGAAAGTAAGTGTGTAATGAAGGAAAGTTACCATTGGGCCAACAAAAATAGTGAAAAGACATGCAAAAGTCCTTTAGAAGCTCTTTCATTTACAAATCCAATTTATTTATCCTTTAATTCACTCATGTGTCATGGATCTTGAAGATTAAGAGGTGAATTAGGATTTCTATATAGAGAGAAACATAACCCTTTTTCAAATTAGCGCTTTTTGTTAAACTGTTATTCTGTTGAATTATAAAATATTTTCAAAGCCCTTATACTTATGAATTCTACTCTCTACATTGCTTTTAATTCATTTCTACCTCAGACAAAATAGCAACTAGATTCACATGGTTCAATGGGTTGAATGGAATCAAATCTACATTGCAGAGTGTCACAGACACCTCACTTCATTTCTTTGACATGCAAGATTTTTAAAGGAGGCCAAGGTTGGAGCCAATTCACCCTATAATTGAGAAGCTCCAAGGAAGTGGGCTAGTGGAGGTAGGTGGATTTCCAGTGGTGGTTCAAGCTCCTAAGTTGATTGTTGAATGTATAAATCATTACAATCCAAATACCGGACAAATTTTGTTGCCCAATCATACAATTTTAATCTCTATTGATAGGAAAATGGTGGTAAATTTCCTTTGAGTTCCAAAATGGGAAGAATTCTTTGAGTTGACAATAGGAGGAGCCATGTCTAAGTTTTCTTTGAAGAAAGTGGTGCGAAAAAAAGAGATTATGAGGTCTTGGTTCCAAAAACCGTGGGGCACTAAGAGTAAGGTTCCTAAGACTCTATTTGATACTGATCTCAAGCTCAAGATCATAGACATTCTAGTTCTCTTACATAGATTGAAAGGTGAGGTAGAAGCAATCAATTTTGTTGAGCAATATTTCTTTTTGGTACAAATTTTTTGTTTAGATATACATTATGTTGATTGGACCTATGAGGTAAGTGAACATCTATCCAGAGCCCTTAGAATGGAAATTTTTTACAATACCTTTTACATGTCTTTCCTAATTTATATGTTAGCTTTGCTACAATTGTGGCTAGGCCTTCCCAAAATAAAGAACTTCCCTATTGATCTGAAAAGCTATGAATTTTATGCATGCTTGCAATTATAGAATTGTTGTGTAGAATGTGTCAGAGTTAATGACGCATTTATAATGAGAATTTGTAGAAAACTCCTATGATGCTTGGAGAGGAGGTTAAACCTAGAGATAATGGTGGCCATCAGTTAGTTTGGTAGCTATTTTATTTAGTTCTAATCCTTTTCATATTTACATCTTGCAGCTTTCGACAGATTTCATTTGAAGCTATCCAGATACCCAAGTGATCTAATTGTGCTGATAGAGATCATGAGGCAAGTAATCTAGGTGAATGTGCTGAGTGCAATCTTGAAGAAGAAAGGGTATAAATTCCCTATGAGCTTGTAGTTGTGAGTCTCATTCTAATGCTAAAAATATGCTCAAGGCATTCAAGACTAAGTACAAGTTGGAGGAAAATGAGGTCGTGAGACCTATGTTCAATCCAAATGGATATGTGACAGAGGTGTTGCAGATTGGTAGTGTGATCAAACATGTTACCACTATCAAAGAATATTGGGAGAACTATAGAGATGAGCTCAAAGTCGAGATTGTTCTTTTGCTAGGCTCATAGTCGAGCAAATCAAAACGTATGGTATCAACTTTTATGTAGAAGGTTTGGAGGATGATGGTCAAAATATGTATAGCAATACATATTTGACTAAATTAAGGAGAATTCCTATCAGTTCTAAGCTGTATGTAGATGTTGAGGAAAGTCTCTCTATAATGATGGCTTGGATCATCAAGAGAATGGGGAAATGGGTTGAGTGGAAAACTAGGAAAAGCCGGTGTAAAGGAGCAGCCACTCAAGCTTCTCTAGCAATTGCAACACCTACTTCATCTAAGAGTGCTACACCAGGCATGACCATAGCCTCCACTCAAGGTCTAGCTCAACCTTCAGGTGGAGAGGATCAACCTATAGACATGAAAGCCCCTATAGCTAAGACCTATCATGATGGTTGCCTCCTAGTCTTAGGAACCTAGACTGGTGTTGCCGAAAAGAAGGTGGAAGAACCAAAGGATACCATGGTCACCTCAATTCCATCCCCCCATATCACACTAGTTCCATCACCTAATGTTTCCTCAATTCCTTCTCCTAACACTACTCCAATTCCTTCTCCTCATCATAGCCTTGTTCCTTAGCAAGTGTTACACTTCTACAACCAATTGGGTCTTTAATACAGATAGTAGACTTAGGAGATGGAAAGAGTAGTAGTAGTGAGTCCATTAAGTTAGATGAAGTAGTAAAGAAGAATGCAGAAGTGGATAAAGGTCAGAGTTCCTCTAAGCCCATCTCCCAAGATCTTAATAATCCTTTCTATTTAGTTGTTGTGATAGTTACCCCGGCTAAGAGGAAGATGTTTAGCATAGAATCACTCAAAATAGCCTCCAAGATGATAGGTATTAACTCCTGGTTGGAGGATACTATGGAGATAAAGAGTTAAAAGAAGAATGAGAGCAATTGTGCTAAAGATATTGTATCTCTTGCTATCTATTCTAGACCAACATTGACTAGAGTTAAGAAGTAGAAGACCTTGTCCATACATGGGCAAGATCCAGAAATAGGTCATCTAACAACTGAGATTGCCAAGCCAAACAAGGGAGGGTGGATTGAGGACATGATGGTCAAAGATTTTACTCTACATTCTATGGATCTTGGTGAAGTAAGGCATGATACCAAGGTTGGCTTATGGAAGTCAACCAATGGGTTGATCGAAGGGCAACTAGGGAGTCTTAAGTTGTCTAAGACTAAGATGAAGGCTAAGATAGAAGAACTAAGAAAATTCATTAGATATCTAGTCACTCCATTAGCAACCATCTCTGGAGTATCAGTAACTAAAAATCCTACTGCTATTGAAGTTTAGGCCCTCATCTCTCAACTCCAAGAAGATAGGCATTATGGCCAGATTGGTAAAGAATGGATCAAGAAGCTCAAATCAGAAGGAGCCACAATTGTGGAGCAAATTGGTAATGTTATCTTAAGATTGGAAATAGAAAAAGATAACATTATATCAAATAGTAATACTCTAGCTTGAGAAATTGTGAAATGTGATGATTGCATCTCCCTCTTGAAGATGATCATCCAAATGAAGGCCAAGGAAGTCATGGAAGCTAAAATCTTACCAAAGGGAGATGAGCCTCTATTCAAGTAGTTTCAAAGCATGTAGTTAAAACTGAGATGATCCAGTCTGTAGAGAAAGGGCTTAGAGAAATAGAGGATAAGGTGAAGAAGACACAGGAAAAAGGATTTGAACTTTTGAGGGGATTAGAGACAAACTCACAAACTAGTGGCCAAGGAAAAGCACATATTGGAGTCAATGTCATGAAGGAGAACTTTTCTAGAT
This sequence comes from Cupressus sempervirens, assembly GCA_028749045.1. Taxonomy (NCBI): domain Eukaryota; kingdom Viridiplantae; phylum Streptophyta; class Pinopsida; order Cupressales; family Cupressaceae; genus Cupressus; species Cupressus sempervirens. The sequence goes on along the minus strand of CM053790.1, from coordinate 56,650,569 downwards.
TTTTGGATAGCTTTTCTGATATAAACTTTCATAGTCAAGATAGGGTCACTGAACTATAGGAACTCAGTGGATGCATACATGTGGCCAAAGAGGAACTACCAAATGAATTCAATAATTTGAAAGAAATGACTAGAGAGCATTTTAAATGGCTCTTAAGGTATACCAATATGCATGTACCTAGGCATGGAGAGCTTATTTTGATAATAGTTACTACCAAAACCTATAGAGAAAAAGCAGAAAAAGGGATGAAGTCAAAGTGATTCACATTCTGCCTCCTTTTTTTGTTTTACTATGTATTTATTGTAATACAAAAAATTGATGCCTTGCCATTTTTAACTTTTGAGAAGATGAATCAATTGAACTTCCATTGTAGTGGTCATCTAGAAATTGTATATGTATGAGATTGAAAGATTAAGGAAATGTTGGAAAATTTTTGGTGTGAAGTACTTTTTTTTGCAGAGATAATTGAATGGTATTTTGCATCAATTATTTTTTGTTCTAGTTGTTGTTAGATCTAGCCTTATGTTTTCTCTTTTGTTTGAGTCAAAACGAGGAAAGAATAGAGTTTTAGCTCCCTTGTTTTGAATCAATGAATGAATGTGATAAGTGTTGTTATTGTTCATTCAAAGAGAAATCCCTTTACCATTCTCAGTTTACTAATCATAGTTCCTATTCAAATTAGCTTAGTTCAATATTAGTTATTATTTGGTTAAGTTTTATGAATTCATAAGATGTGTGAATGCATAAACCTATTTTGATATTCAAAAATTCCTATTTTCCTTAGTTAAAGTCTATTGAGGTCTAGCTTGGTTATACCTCTTCTATTCTCAGGTCAAGAACATACCCCCGAATTAGTTTACCTAGGAGGAAAACATAATTCATTGCAAATCTATTCTAGGAAGCTATACCTACCAATTTAGAGAGAAGCCAATTTATCCACAAATGGCTTTTCAACTGTTTGTAATTAGATATCATTCCAAGTCATACATTTAAAAGTTACAATTTGAAAGAACAAAATCTATTTACCAATAGAACCTTATAGGTGTCATTATTGTATTTAAAAACTCCAAAGGTTTTTTTCCATTATCTAAGTCCAAATTGATCATAGGTTGTATGGTTTTGAGTGTTGAATTAGTTTAATGTTTGGAATTAGGCCCCTCCAAGTTTGGGATGAATTTGACAATTTCTTAGGCTGCCAAAAGTTTAATGTTCTTTTGGAAGGTTTTGTCTTGATATTCCCTAGCCATTTCTTCATCCATGATGTTGTAATTAGTGTCATAGTGTCATAGTCATCACTTAAGTGTATACAACCTTGTTGTGCATTTTCTATGTTAGGGTTGGAGGTACTTTTTTTGGGTTCGCTAAATTTGAAGGAGTGTGTTTGTTCATCCTCAGCTGTGGTTGGTACACTTCCACTTCTAGGTGGTATTGGCACAAATATAGGTTCAAAGTTAGGACTTCATTGAACCATCCCATGTGTAGGAGAATTTTTTGGAGGAAATCTCATAGGATGTGTGTTTCTTAGGGTTTGTTGTGTCATCTCTTGATTATGGTGATCTTGTAGATACATGTTTAAGGGGTCCATAAGTAGAGGTTGTGCTGCCTCAATTTTGCCTTTGTCAAATGTTTGTTGGGATTTTTGGATTTTCTTTGGCCTTTGATGAGGTTTTGGTTGCATTTATCCTTCAAAGCACAAGGGGTTGTACAGTTATTTAGGCCTCTGATCTGATTGTGTCCTTGTAAGTGCTACCATGATACCTAAGGATGCAAATGCAATGGAGGAAAACCTAAATGTACTCCCTTCCTCCCACGTGTGCACCTAAACTGCCAACTATGCTCAGCCAGTACCAAGTGTACCCTTGGTGAGATTTGGGCCCTAAAGCTAAGTAGTTGGTAAGCATAAGGTATGAAGTTGGTAAACAGAGGTGTTAGGGTGACTAAAATGCAGAATGTGAATGATTTGAGTGATTTTGAGTGTTTTTTAAGGTTTAGAGATGAAATGCAAGCTATGGAAGTGTAGATTAGGGTTGTAAAACATAAGATGAAATTCCTAATTACCAAGTGTGCTCTAAGACTACCAACTATGCACTAAAACTACCAATTATGCACCTAAAGTGTGTAGTTGGTAAAACAGGGGTGTAGTTGGTAAAATAAGGCAAAACTTGGAAATCTGGAAGTGGGCATGCAAGATATGAATTTTTTTTTTGGATTTTCTAGGTGTTTAGGGATGTTATAAAGCCTAAGGAGGTGCCAAATTAACTAGGTTTTTGATATGCAAGATTCAAATGTCCTAGGAAAAGTATGCAAATGCAAATGTAAATGGCGCTTTGAAGTTTTATTTAAGGAGATGAAAATGACCTTATGGTATACAAAATGATGATTAGGGTTAGAATTTTGGAATTTGAAATGATGTTGCAAGATGACGTATGCAAGGTGGATTATGCAAGGGATGGTGTGCTAAGGTTGATAATGAAATTTGGGTTGTGCAAAATGAGGATAATTGATCAAGGAGACAAGTTGGTTGATAGACAAGATGATAGGGTTTGATGGTGGAAATGATGCTAGGGTTTTGAACGATGCAAGATGAGGGGGATATACCACTAGGGTAAGTCAAAGTGAAATTTAGAGGCACTATGAATATGATAATGCTAATGACAATGGTGTATGCAAGGTTTTGAATTTAGGTGAAATCCTTCAAAGGTGTTAACCTAAGAGTTTAACATTGTGACAATAGAGATAAAAGTAAAAGGATCAAAATGAAAAAGTCAAATCCATCTTGACATAGATAGAGTTTGAAAAAAGAAAATGATAAAAGAAATGAAAAAATGATTATGGTCAAGATCTGTTATCCATTAAGACAATGAAATACTCTAGGGTTCATACTTTCGTTCAAATTTTCAACTAAGTTGACAGGTTTTGGGTTCACAATGACATTGGGGTCGAAATGATGGTTATGTTGATTGGATATGCAATATGAAAAAGTCCTATGATGCAAAATGATGTTTGGGGTGAAGAATGAGGTTTTGGGTTATGTTCAAACTAAGAACCTATAGAGGCTCTTAGATGCAATTTTAGGGTCCTAGAATGTAGTTTAGAGGCCCAATATGGTCTTGTTGGTCACCAAGTGCATGATAATAGTGCCAAGTGCACTCCAATAGCACAAACTATGCCTATGGTGCACTTGGGGCTAGTTTGAGCATAGTTGGTAGTTTCATGGCATAGTTGGGAGACTGGGATGGATGTTTGTTGAATCTGAGTTGGGTAGTGGCTAAGTTGCTATGCCAAAGAGCTAGGATGTTGTGGTTGATATTATGATTTGATTAGAGATTCAAATTGAAGGTTATAGCCTAAGGAATGAAGCCTTAGATGATGAAAATGAAGGTTACAAGATGTAGAATGCAAATCAGGACATGCTAAGGCTAGGGGCCTATCCAGGTACCTAAGGAAACTAATGAAGTCTCAAAATGCTATTTGGAAGCCCAAACTAGGTTCTTAGACTATCAAGTGTGCTAAGATAGTAACAACTACACCCATCATGCATTTGGGGCTAGTTAGAGCATAGTTAGTAGTTTTTGAGTGCATTTGGGAAGCTAGGCTAAAATTGAGGTAATCTTGGGGTTCTGTGGTTTCCCTATTGATGTTCTAGAGAGCCATAGGGTAGAGGACAATGATAAGACCAGTATGAAGGCTTAGAATGATGTCTAAGACACCTAAAATGATGGTCAAAGTGTGCAATATGGAGGTTGGGTATGCAAAGATGCAAGATGCAAATTTTGAGGTTGAAATGCAAAGACTAAAGAATGCAAACTAAACCCTAATGAATGCAATATGAAAGATGAGGGATGTACAATGAGGACTAGAAGATGGAAGATGAAGCCTAGACGATGCAAGTAAAAGCTCAAAAAATGTTGAATGCAAGTGGATGCTATGTGAAAATGACATCTAAGTTATGTCAAGCACTTCTAGGGATGGTGTCTTCCATGTTTTCAAAGTTTTGAAGATTTTGGACAAAAGTTTGCAAAGTTTGAAAATGTTTATAATATTTTTATAATGTTTGAAGTTTTGACAAGCTTTGAATAGTATCCAAGGTGTAAATTTTCAAGTTGTCTTTGTTGGTGTAAATAAGTATTTACTATTTACACTTTACCTAAGTTTACTTAGGTTAATGCATTATTTTATTATTTATTTAGGTGAGACACTTAGGAGTTTGTGTACTCTTATGAAGTTTCACGTTGACAATACTAGAGTTTACAACATTAACTAAGTTGTCATGTAGACAACATAGTTATTCGCACTCCCATTTTAGAAAATGTTGTCTACAATATTATTTTGTGTGCTACACCATTATAGGCTTATCCTCTCATCATCACACTTACTCCTATACTTAATGGAGGATAACCCATATCTAGTGGACATGTGCCTAGTTGTATGACTTATCATGTTGCTAACTTCTATGCATTCTAACAGCATTCTATAGGCCTTTATATATAGGCACTTCTAGTGTAATTTCAAATCAATATTGAATGAATATATCATCATTCTAATCATACTCTCTTTGGTCTACTATTGTGCTTGTGTTTGAGTTACTTGGTCTTGGGTGAATTATGCCCTAAGGTAAATTCTTACATGGTATTAGAGCTCAAGGAGATTCTCAAGACATAGTGATTTGAGACCATTGTTGCTTCACCACCTCGACCTAGATTCGAAGAATCTACAAAAAATAGGAGCATCTAGAGCCAAAACAAACCTCACCACTACATTCACGATGTCAATTTAATGAAAATCAGCTATAAATTTGCCTATGTTGGGCTAAAGTTGATCATGAGGAAATTTTTTTTGCAAACTGGCACCCAAAGGCACTGATTTGGAACTTGGCTATGGTCTTTTATTTGATCTATTAATCTATTGTTTAGATCTAGATTAATTTATTCTCTACTTTTTCAAAAAAATTCAACCCTACAGACCCCTGTAGAGAATTTTTTTTTGCAAAACTAGGTAGTCACACCCCAGCCCTATAGAGAATATTTGGCAGAATATTCTTAATTAATTCATCAACCATTATATTCAAAATTTCTAGGCAATAGTCATAATCTAGCATTCAAATTCCATCAGTTACCAATATTTTGGCAAGAGCACCATACTGGCGACCAACTCCCTAAATTCTCGATGAACCAAAATATGGCCATCAGATATTTGACAACCACAACTTTGTCTTACTTTTCATTCAATGTTGTTGGTTGTAAGTTTTATTCAATCTACAGGGTCTCTTTCCCACCAATGTGGAACTGAAACATAGGCCACCTGCCATGTTTATAAAACCCACACCATAAAACAACTTTCCATCCCACAAAGTGTTTAATCTAGCCCCTGTACATTCTCCATCACTTGCCAACTCACAATGACTCACATGCCATGCAGTAGCGTGATAGTGCACCCAGTCAGTAGTTCTCCTTGTCCATAGGTCAAAGCTACCATGTTGGACATCAACTTCATAGTTAAAAGACCCTCCAAAGTAGTAGGCCACATAGACGTGCACAAAGATTGTAAGGCCACATAGCCCAATACCAATCAGCCATGTGTCAAACTAACACGTCGTCCACCAACTACTTGTACACTCTAAAGACACATGTTCATACACATCAATAATAGCAACTAGTCTAGTCAGCACCTACGTGAACAACCATACCTTACACATCAAATTTTTCCATACAATTTTGTACATGATGATGTCACACTGATGTCATCACAGGGCCTAAGTTTGCTGATGTCATCAAGATTAGGAGCCTAAATTTAATGACCATCTGACCATCATCTAGAATAAAAATAGAACTACAGTGATGACCATATGATTGTTAAATTTAACCCCATTTTTTGTTGATCCAACCCCTCTCCAGATTGATTTTTAATTTTGTAGTCCAATTGTTGGAGGCCATATCTCAGTCATCTAGACTCCAAATCAAGTGCAATTTTATTTTTTTTGGGTACAATATTCTAAAAATTTTAGTGGTGTAGTTCTATTCTAGTTTTGGTGCATGGATTTGTCAAAATTTTCATCTTTTGGTGACTATACCTATCTAATCCTACATTTTACAACTTCAAATCCCCTATATGGACTGATCTCAAAACAAAAATAGGTTCCATTTTTTTTGAAAGTGCATTATTTTATGTCTACTTTCTAGATCTGTAATTAGATTATATGGATGTTGTTGGAAATGATTGAAAAGCTCATAAATGAAGAGTAATGGAACTGGTAAAGAATCTTTTCAATCGTTATTTTGTCATTGATGTCAAACTTGCTACTTGTAGGAATGAAAATTGCTTTAGTGATCGAAATACTATAAGATGGTTGATTGACAAGGAGGTGGCAATCAACTAGATGTAACTAGAGTACCTAGAGAAAGGTTGAAATTATGATGTTGTAATGAAGTATAAGGATCAGCTAAGCCATTGATGAAATAGTGCATTGATGTCAGACACAGAGAATGGGCACACTAAAACACATCAAAGATGTAAGGTCTAGCTAAGTCATTTATAAAGCCTAACTAAGTTCATTAGAAAGAGCCGAGAAAGCTAGTTAGTGCCAAATAGATTCTCAATTGAAGCTGAACAAAGTTCAACTTAGTGTGTGCTGAGTGATCTTCAAGTGCCGAGTAGTCTTCAGCTGCCAAGTGAAGATCAGGTGCCAAGTAGTAGAAAAGATAATAGGTGCTGAATAAGTTTTCAAGTGCAAAGCAAGATATAAGTGTCGAGTGATATTAAAGTGCTAAGTGAATTACAAGAGCCAAGTTTCACAAAATTTCTTTAGGTGCTAAGCATCAGTAAATCAATAATGTCGAGTTGTTGCATTATTTTGAAAATCAAAGATTCACCAAATCTAAGCTGACATGGTAGTTATCTAGAATTCTATGAATTAGATAGAAGATAAGAATGATGAGTTGGTGGCATACAACACTATGTAAAATATTTTTGGCAAATAAAATTGGATTATAGATGAAGTTTCTAGATAAGAGCAAGATATGAGATAGATACATTGTATCCTACCTAATCTATTGAAACCCTAAAGTTGGAGAGAGAGAATCGATCAGGAAAGGTATTCTAGATCTCTATTTAAGGAATCATAAGGTCATGAAGCAAAGTAGAGAGGGTCAAGCATGAAAGCATGAAGTGCTGAAGAAGAAGACTCAAGGTGACGAAGCTTGAGATGACAAGCTTATAGAGCTACAGTGATTAAAGCCAAGAAAAGGATTGAATTGAAGTGTGATCTGTAATTTGCAGGATATGTTGTAAGTTGTATCAAATCAAAAGCCATTATTGTTACTCTCTAGAAATTGTAACAGTTAAAATAAATCCTATGGACTTAGGTTGGTTTAATAGCCATGTTGTAAATCCTTTAATAGGGTGACATTCCAAGTGAATGTTCCAAAGTCCTTTAACCAGGCCCATTCCTAACAGTATGGTGAAATCCTCTAACAACGTCACATTTAACAATGTGTTGTAGCCTTTAAGAGGGTAGGCTTTTAATAGGGCAGACCATCAGAAGTGATTGAAATCAATTCCAAAGTTATTTTGTGGGCATCATCCCTACTCCAGTTTTACCTTCTTATTCCTGGAAGGTTTCTGGGTTATCAAATTCTTAGTGTTATGGTGTGATGCATGTTTACTTTTCATAGTTGTTTAATGTTCAATTGCATGCATGATAATTTCAGTTATGCACCATTAAGGATTTGTAGAAAAAGTATTATTAGGGCATTTGGACCTTGGAATAACTGATTCACCCCCCGCCCTCCTCTCAATTATTCTAAAGAATTATAATAGATGTGTGGACAAAAGTTTCACTTTTAGAATTAGGTCCCTTTCTACATTGTAATACTTTCATATATCTTCAAAATTGTTGTATATTTGAGATACATTGCATTGTTCTAGTTTTAAGCTCCATAAGGAGGTTGCAAAAAAAAATATATAAGTCCACAAAGGCCAAAATTAGCAAGTGACCATTGTAAATGTACTACATCTAAAGTGTCGAAAGCATCTTTTCTGGGGTTGTTTCTTGATTGAATGAAAATGAGGGATGTTCTTGGTGTTGTGTTCCTCTTTTTTTAACAATTTTTCTTTCATTTTATACATCAAGGGAAATTTTAAGTCTCCAAAATTAGCTCCACATAACTATGCTACATGGTCCATTAAAATGTGGTGTCATTTAATGCATAAAGGAGTTTCTCAACATGTCAACGGTACCCTTCCTAAACCAACAAGTGATCAAGTATTTGCTAGTGAAATCACTAATTGGTAAATAATGAATAGGAAAGCCCTAGGTGATATGTGTTTGGGGGTTGAAGACAAGTTCATATATAAGATTTAGAAGTCTCATACATCCAAGGAAGCTTGGGATACCCTACAAAACCTATATGGTAAAGTGTCTGAGGAAGATGTTTTCAAAATTGAAGATGAGCTTGTCTCCTTAGATCCTAAGGCATTTTATTCCATACAAGATTTTATCATAAAGGTGAATGAATTAAGAATGAAACTAGATGACTGTGGGAGTCTAATTAAATATGGTAGGTTAATCTATCTCATTCATAATAAGTTTTCATCTAAGTACTCCACATTTATTTCTACTTATAACACCTCAAAGACTACATTAGGGTCTATGTATCAAAAAGTACCTTTTGATAATTATGCTAAACTATTAGATAAAGAAGAAAAGAAGTTGAAATCAATGGGGATTCTCAATTCACCTAAGTCAAAGGCATTGGTGGCCAATAATTAGGGTTCTCAAAATTCAGATGGTCAATCTTAAAATAAAGGAAAGGCCAAGAATAAGAAGTGGAAGAATAACAAATTAGACAATGCAGAAAAGACAACACCATAATCAAATCAACAATGCAAGTCTTCCTCAAATTAAAATAAGAAGGGGGACAATAATAAGGACAAGAAAAAGTGTGCTTATTGCAAGAAGATAAGTTGTGAAGAACATGATTGTTATCATAAAAAGATTGATGAGTTGAACACCATCATGAAGAAACATAATATTCCACTATCTAATGCTTACAAGGAGAAAGGATCTTCTTTAGATTCAAAGGGCAAAGGGCAAGAACTCATGGCAAACTCAAGTTCTTTAGAAAAATGGATTCTTGACTCAGGTGTCTCATATCATATGGGTTCTTCAAAAGGAGATTTATCTTCATTGAAGTAGTCAAAGGTACCGCACATCTTTGTAGAAGATGATACAAAAATGGAAGTTGAAGGGAAAGGAAATATGGAAATGGAAAATAGAGAGTTCAAATATGTTCTCTATGTTCCCAACCTAAGTTCTAATCTCCTCTCAATTTACCAAATCACTCACCTTGGAGATAGCCATAAAGTTGAGTTCCTTCATGACTCAATAAAGGTGCATAGTCTAAAAGATGATTCATTGGTTGTAGTAAGGAAAGTTAATCATGAAAAAAGGTTGTATTCTTTCTCCCATTTGTGCCCAAGTCTCCTTCACAAGCCTTGTTGACTCAATCCAATTATGGCATGAGTGGTTTGGTCATCTTTCCTTCCATTATCTTCAACAGCTTTGTTCACAAAACATGGCCAAAGGTCTACCTTCAATCAACTTTTTCATAGGTGAATGTTCAACAGATTCGGTCAATATGCATCTAGAGGAGAAGTTACATAAAGAGAAGTCTTCAAGAGCACCAGTTGTTCTTCAGTTTGGTTCACATGGTATTAGTAGGTCCTTTTGTAGTGACATCAGTTAGCTAGGGTTGCTACATACTTACTTTCACTGATGACTTTTCACAGTATACTTGGTTCTACTTTCTTCATCATAAGAATGAAGTACTGGATAAGTTTCTAGCCTTCAAGACTCATGTTGAATAGAAATCAAGGAAAGCCATCAAATCTTTAAGGATGGACAATGAAAGTAGATATGTGAACAAAAGAATTAAAGAATTTTGCAAACTTGAGGGTATTGATCTTAGGAATCCACTAGTATTCAATCTACACAAGATAGATATTGTAGCGTTGAGGATTCAAACTCTTAAGTCCATGGCAACTTGCATGATACAAACCAAGTCTCTAGATCCATCACTTGAAGTCAAAGAAATCAATAGTGCCAATCACATACTTAATAGGTCTCCTCATCTTGCCTTATATAGAAAGACTTCTTTTGAGGTATGGTGCAACACAAAACAAATTGTGACACACTTCAGAGTCTTTGGTTGTCCAGCATGGGCAAACATATCTTCTAGGGGATACAATACACCACCACCTTGGCCTTGTACCTTCATCAAATATGAAGAAAATGTTAAGGCATATAGACTTATGGATCCTAAGACACATCAATTTTTTGTGGAGAAGGATGTACACTTTGAGGAAAGTTCACCCAGCTTATCCTCTCATCCTCTCTACACATCATACATTGTGGAAACTAATTATAACATGAGTGATAGTTCTTTAACAGATTTAGATATGTGGGGTTCTATCAACAATTACAAATAGAGGTCACAACATCAGCACACTCAGCATGCATATATTTCCATAGTGATAGGTCCAACACAATAGGGTACACCTTGTCTTTCAACTCCAATAATAGAGGATGACTACATAGTAGATATTGAAAAAAAAATTGTGGAGTCATACATAGTAGATCTGGGGAACATCATTGATGATATACATCTTCTCTTTGACAAAGAAGATCCTTCTTTAGTTGTTTTGAGGGCTCACTCTAATCCTCATGTCCACTCTCTACATAATTGATCTTCACAAGTTGATGAAATTGTGGATCCTTATGTACAGTAGTTGTAGGAGGTCTCTTTGTCATTTGAGGAGATAGTTTTTTCTTTGGGACATGTTTTACATCCATCGTTGCTAGATCTACAATCATTCTTTTTAGCAGTATTGGGAGGAGCAACTATTAGCATTGAGACATGAATAGTTGACCAAGTTTTAGAGACCACATATATCTATGGGATTCTTTCCACACACAAGGGGAGCATCTCATTTGTACCTCTATCATTATTTCTTCCAAAGGTGAGGAACATTATTCAACAACATTGGATCAAGTTATACATTAGAGCAACTCTCACTAATTAACACTCTTCATTTTGGGGGGAGACTACCTTGTCTCTCTTGTACGAGGGACCTTTTCCTCTTTTGGGATAGTGTTCTTCTCACATTTCTCTATTGTATATACTTGATGTATGCCATAATGGGGCATCTTGATTACTCCATCCATCCATGCATCTTATTTTTCATCTCTCTTTTTGGGGGAGGGTTTTTCCCCTAAGGTTTTCCCTCTTTCTTTGCTTTATGAGAGATTGCATTTCATTATGTAAATGGGTACCTAACATGGCCTAGTAGTCGGGACCCATTATGCATTTCATCCTAGCTTTAGTAAACTTAAGTACATTACCCTATGTTGCACTTAAAAGGGGGTGTTGGTGTAAATAAGTATTTACTATTTACACTTTACTTTACTTTACTTAGGTTAATGCATTATTTTATTATATTGCATTATTTTATTATTTATTTAGGTGAGACACTTAGGATTTTGCATCATTAACTGAGTTGTCATGTAGACAGCATAATTATTCACACTCCCATTTTAGAAAATGTTGTCTACAACATTATTTTTTGTGCTACACTATTGTAAGCTTATCTTCTCATCATCACACTTACTCCCGTGCTTAATGGAGGATAACCCATATCTAGTGGACATGTGCCTAGTTGTATGATTTATCATGTTGTTGACTTCTATACATTCCAAAGGCCTTTATATACAAGCACTCCTAGTGTGCTTTCAAATCAATATCGAATGAATATACCATCATTTTGATCATACTCTCTTTGGTTTGTTGTTGTGCTTGTGTTTGAGTTCCTTGGTCTTGGGTGAATTATACCCTAAGGAAAATTCTTATAGTCTTTTATCTTGATTAATGTTTTACATGCACATAAGACACAATAAGAAAAGATTAGCTATTGTTAAAAGGGAAAAGACACACCTGAACCTAGGTTTTAGGACTGTATCCACTAAATTCCTACTTGAACCAAAGTTTATTCATGCTTATCTAGAGTAGACAACTTAGAATCTTTACACTATAGGCTCTCCCTTATAGTAAACTTACTTCTCGGGGCTACCAAGATCTGCTTCCCAAGAGGCATGACTTCCCAAGGGACAATTTTCTCTACTAAGGACCATGAGAATGTAGGATTTTTTCACGGGCATGGGTGACCCCTTGAGCCAGTGGATAGAAAGGTTTTTGGCCACTAAAACAAGGTTTTTAGTTAGGGCATTCTATTCAACAAGTGAATGATAAACTTCCTCAGAAGGTCTCCTAGCCCCAAGAAGTAGGGTTTGACGGACCACTAGGGTATTGGAGGAGAGCTATAATGTAAAAATACCACCTTCAAGGCATTAATTGTGTCAAGTTTTATATAGCAGTTGGAATATTGACCTAGCTTTGGCCTGTTACCACTCTGAAGTTGTCCCCTAGCATATCCAATATTGGATATCTTGGTCAAGGTAGGCTTCTCCATAAAAGTCACATGGATTTCTCTTATACCCAAGATACACAAATGGTGAGGGGAGACAATATGTCCATGTAACTCCTAGGGTTTTAAACACCATAGACACAATAATCAAAATAGAAAAAGTTCATTTTATGCACCAAATGAAGTGTTATTTAATCTAGGAAATCCACACACATAGTTTAGACAAGCACATAGGGTCTTTGACACTGACTTACAAACAAGCATTAGTAGTTTGTAATGATTATGTCTTCATCCAAATAGACCATGAGTAACAAAAAACATCTAATCTAGGTCCTAGAAAGAAACACAAGTAGATGCAGATTTTGAGTGAAGTATGTGCTTTCTATGAACCAACTATGCTCTGACAGAGTAGACTATGCCCTAGAAGGCCAGAATGACCTAGGACGCCTCCAAATGCACTCAAATAGTGCCAAAAATGCTCATGGTGCACTTGGGTCCTAGAATGGTGTAGTTGGTAGTTTATAGGAATAGTTGGGAGGCTAGTTGCAAGTTGTGGGGAAATGAACCCTAAATAATACCCAGAAACTAAAATTTTGAAATCTACCCCCACAAGTGCACTCAGATAGTGTAGACAACACCTATGGTGTAGTTGGGGCATAGAAGGGTACAATCACTAGTTTCTAAGTGCAGTTGGTAAGCTAGGAACAATAGATGTGGGTTATGGTGACTCCTAGGACCCTAAAACTACCTCCTAAAGGTCCCAAGTGTGCTCTGATAGAGAAAAATGCACCCTAGGATAAAAAGCCAACAAAATTCATAAAAAAAGAGAGCATATACTCATGTTACTAAAACCCCCAAATAATCTAGATGGGATAAGGGAGTGCAGATAGTCATTATACCCTTCCAAGTGAGCTCCTCCCCTACACCTACAAGCACAAACACAAGAAATCCAAGTTAGTTAAGCATGTTCAGATCAGGTTCACCAATTGTAGTACCAAAAAGTGTGCTAATGTTTAGCATACTATGATAAAATCAAAAACTTAATAAACATACATTGAAACCCTCTAGTCTACCATGAAAGCCAAAAAAACAAAAGGAAGAACACAAAGTTAAAACTCCCTCTTTCACTTGTAGCTCCCATGTCCTTCTTTCTTATCCATGTAATATAGCTCCAATTGACTATAGTGTACACAATTTGGAAGTAAATCCTATGGTAATGATAATGCTATGAGAATACTAGAAGATGTGATTTAAGCTTGAGAGAGAGAGAAAGAGAGGGAAAAAGACTAAGAAGCTAGGGACCTAAAGGACTTAAGACTTAGGGGCTCAAGAAGTTAGGGACCTAAAGGACTTGAAGGACTTTGGGACTCAAGGACCAGAAGTGAGAGGAAGAATTCTTATTTTATAATCAAATTGAAAGATGAGAGCATTGGACTTTTCACCTTGGATATGCAACTTGGCAAGAGATTCCTTTGAGAATCCATGATGTACATGGCACAAGATGCCAAATGTAGGATTGTATGATACTTGGAAGTTAAAGTTGGCTATAAATGGAAGAGGATATATGATGCATCATGTGACACCTCAAACCACTTAAGACCAAGAATCTATGAAAAGGAATCCAAATATGGACATGCATAAGGAATAAGAATATATGGATAATGACATATCTTAGCCAAGTGTCAATGGAGAATCCATGATGTGTTATGCCCATGTGTCACAATTATGTCAGTATTATGTGGAATATTTGAATTAAAAAATTGTTATTCCACACAAATAAAAAATAGTGAAAATGGAATTAATGGTGGAAAATATGACTTAGGAAATTGTGAATTTCTATGGTTTGTGAATGATGAATCAATTAATTAATAAAATTAATTAATTGAGGATGATAATTAGGAAGAATAATTAGTAAAATGACATAGGATTAAATTATGGGTTATTTAATCCTATAGAGAATATTAGTAAATGATTGGCCAATTTGATTAAATAGGTGCAATAGTATCCTTTGATGAAATGTGATGATAATGTAGATTGACTAGGACACATGACATGAATTAAGGACATATAACACTTAATTGACATCATAAATGCTATAGTATCAAGATTGATTAATATGGTCAATCATAATAACATCAAAAAATGTTATCAATGTCATATTAGGATGGTTTGATAATGTCATGATCTAACATTGAGGGACTCAACAATGTCCATGATCAAATGACAAAAATGATGGTTTTACCTAGCACTAAAAGCCATGATAGTACTAAGGTCAGATTGATAGGTTTTTGAGGCACTAAGAGCCATGATAATGCCTAGGGTGGGACAAATGATGATAGATGTTTCACACATTCTAGGTTGAGTAAGACTGATTCTAAGTTGATTTGGGGTGATTCCAAGTTGATTTGATATGATTCTAAGTTGATTTAAAATGGTTTTGAAATGATTTGCAATTTATGTGAAAGAGGATATGAATGATGAGATATGATCAAGTTGGCCAGAATATCAAAGTTAGTAGAATGAGAAAATGGGATGAATCAATATGAAAATGTGATGAAACTATAGTTGCGAACCATTTTGAGTGTCTATAGTAGCAATCAAGTAGATGAATGAGCCAAGCTTGTTGAAAAGTTACTAAATTCCAAGAAAATAGGTATATAGAAGCCAAGTAACAGCATGAAGAAATATACATGACTAACCATTAGTCATTCAAGTGTCAAGTAGTTTAGTGTTGACATGTAAGTTTGTAATGGCATAAACACATGTAAATTGTTTTGGCCAACTTTTACATAACATTCAATATTTGAAGAGCTAGCTAAAATGTTGACCATGCATCATTGTAGAAGGTATTGATCCCAAGGCATGTGATTCAACCAATCAAAATATAGTATAGAAATGGGAAAGGATGATGAAGTATAAGTCATCAATCAAGATCTATAACCTTCATGGAATGTCTATTTAAGGAGGATTCTAACCCTAGAGTCATAGAGGAGGAAGAAAGAATGAAAAGTATCATTATGTGCATGTAAAGGAGTCAAGATGAAGTTTTCAAAGATAGAGTACATAGAGAGAAATTAGAGTAGTGCAGGACTGAACAAAGTTATTAGATTAGGATATCATATCATAGAGACAAAAAAGAAGAGAGGCAAGATTAGCTTGTAGAAAAAACTAAGGGTTAGGTACTAAGTCAGTTATTGTTAATTGAGATAGGGTAAATCTCTTAACAAAGTGGTCCTAATAGGCCTATGTAAACCTCCTAACATATTTTTTACTTCATTGTGAGTGCAAAATCATTTAACAACATGATACCTACTAGCCTCTTAATATTTTAGCATAATAGACCCATTACATGGTAGATTATATCTTATCATTAAACATTGTAACCCTAATAGGTTAAATTTATTGTTGCAATAGTAAATATTTATGGTTTTCATCCCCACCCTAATTTTACCTTCATCTTCAAGTGTTTTTGGGCAACCAAATCATTGTGTTATGTGTTGAACTCTTTATGGATTTGGTGTATTTCATTTATGTTTTAGCATTTTAGTTTTAATGATAGATCTATGAGATAAATTAGGTATGGATTTATGTTATTGGTTTTGAAGACAAAATTTTAAGATCCTAATTACTTCCCCCACCCACACCCTCCCCCCTCCAAGTATCTTGTTTCCCATATATTTATTCCAACAAAGGAGATATTGGACAATCATGTTAGAAGGAGCACGAGAAACAAAGCATATAAAGAGTATCTAGTCATGTGGAAAGGGAGACTAGAAGAAGATCCATCATGGCTAGCGAGGGAGGAAATTGACTATCTTGATTTTCCTCTTACTACCTAAGATGTGATAGGCTCAATTCTCAAATTATCCTGGGTATCTAATGTAGGAGCATTCTGGGTGTAAGAGAAACCTTGCATCACCCAAAAATATTTCCTTTTTATTTGTTGAATAAGGGTTGTCTTAGTATAGAGTTACTATTTCAAAAGGATTTCTACTTAGTAAACCAATTATACTAGCATAAAATGCCATAATTTAAGAGGTGTATGTTCATCTTGGATATATGAACCTACCAATTGAGGCTTAGTTCCATATCATGAGAATTTGTAAATTTATTGTAGATTTTTGGCCTGTAATTTTGGTACAAAAAATTCATGATTAGTTTTGAAGGCCTTAGTGTTGGAAATATAGTCAATTATATGTATTAATGGATTTCATTTATGGAAACACATACTCAACATTTCATTTATGAATTTAGAGACCAAAAATTGTCTAAGTATTAGATAATTTGAGGGAGTATAGTATACAGATCTTATCAATATAGAAAATGCATAGAGAGTTAAGCTTATGTGTAGTTGAGGAAAGGTTGTAACATGTTCATGATGATATTTCCTAGTGTGCATGTGTGTATGGTTAATATAGCCCCAGTTACAATAAGTTTAATTGTGCTAGTATTTAATAGTGTAGAACAAAGCATTGTAGAAAACAAATTTGTATTATTTTACAAATTATTTTGATTTCAAAATAATTACTAAGTCATTTTAAGCTAACTATGTGAATATTATTTTTTACTATGTCAAGTGTGTGAAGATATAGAAGTTGATAGAGCAACAATTTGTGAATGTGCAAGGTATAAGTAAAGATCTTATGGTGTGCAAATAGTGTGTAAGTGTATTGGGCAGCAAATAGATGTGATGTGCAGATACTGTGGAAGTCACATGATGATGTGACATGTGAAATATTGTGAGAACCATTTATAAGGCTTACGTGATGCAAAATCTGACGTAAAGATCAGAGCAGGTGTGGGCTACAAAAGCAAGCAAGTATTGTATGTATATCTATTCCTTGAAGGAACTGAATTGTATAATTGCATTTTAAGACAATGGGCTCTTCTTACATACATTATAATTGTTCTAGAAACTCCTAATAGGGTTGATGCTTCTAACAAGGACTCAAGACACTATATGTACTTCATAGACTCCTAATAGGGCCAATATCCTTAACTGGATCCTATTGTTAAGCGAATCATCTAGTGGGTATCATCTCCACTAGGGTTTTCCCTTGGCCAAGGTTTCCCTAGTTAACAAATAATAGTTTTATGAGTTCTCTATGTGTATGGTTATATTTACTATTCAACATTGTTGGTTTACTTTCATATGCAAGTTATAAACGAATTAACAATATTTAGTTGTGGGAAAAAGTTTGTAGAATATTGATTCACCCCCCCTCTTAGTATTATTTATTTTTAACAATTGGTATCTATTAGTGTAGTTTTTTATTTTTCCTATTTTGCTAGGTTTTTCTTACACTTTTAACAATCTCGCTTAGGTTAATAAAGCATGTCTTATTAGGTGAATGGTCGTGAGGTGTCACCTTCCTACATGTGAGCATCCATTAGCTATCTTGGGAAGATACTTTGCTATCTTTACTCCAATAGATGGTTGCTCCTCATTGGTTGGTGTTGCCACCTCCTCCCTCTTCCTAGCCTATATAAGCATCCTACTTGGCTTGTATTTGTATCTCTTGTTTTTGCATCCTCTTAATGCTATTTTGCTTCTAGCATTTGCATTACTCTCTTGGAGACTAACTCTATGTTGCTATTTTGATTTTGTATCATTAGCATTCATAGTTTAGATATTTACTCTTTGTACTAGTTTTCTAGGTTATTAATCTTTTTAGATTCTAACATGGTATCAGAGCTTTTCTATGTGCAAGAGTAGATTTTAGTTTCCTTATTTGAGAGATTCGAGGGGGGGGGGTAGCTAATAAACATAATTGTAGTTTTTTGAAAAACAAAGTATGCTCTTCTCTTGCATCTTTGGATGATCCTGAGAATCAAAAAAGTTTTGACAAAAATGATTTTTCTCTGGGGTTTCAATCTCAAATCTAACAACCAACTTGCATATTTGGAGTTTTCAATCAGTATTGCAAGTTCCAACATGCCATTGATGGAATTAGGAAGCTGATCCAACATTTGCATGTCATATTTTGGTTACTGGGGTCATTTTTTGATTTTTGGAGCCATTTTTTACTGTTAAAGACATCTAATTTACACTACAGCAACATCTTCTATACATCAACAAGAAAAACGCTTTCTAGATTTTGTTCACAGCCCTAAAAAACCATCTGGGTATCTTTTAGATTTTGCATGCAAGCTGTATATTTTGTAGAATTGAGCATGCAAAGCTACAACCATACCCCTCTCCATTGGCAGTCGTAGATTTGAACGCAGTTTTCAAATGTCTCATTCTTGCTCATACGGACTCCGATTTTGATGATTCTTGTTATGAAGTTGGCTATTTTTTTGTGCTCTATCCATTAGTGGAGTTGTTTTTTTAATTTTCATGCATGAATTTTTTAGAAATTGCAGATTCTCAGTCGTGACTATGCACAGTTCTCATTTTGGAAACTTCAGAGGATCATAACTTTCTCATATAACCTCGTATCGAGGCAATTCTTTTTTTGGAAGTGCATGATTTTTAGAGTAGAGTGCAGTGGTGCTATTTGTTTCCTTGATTATTGTGCCCAAGTTTCACTTTTAGCATATGCTCTTCATGAGGAGGCCCTACCAGTTTTTCTTCCATAACTTGAGCATACGGACGTATTTTTTCGATCCGAAAAATGCATCAGAAAGTTGGTTCTGAGATAGAAATGATGGTATAGGTTTTTTTAATTTTTGCTACAGTCTAGTTTTCTATTTTGGCAGTCAAAGCTAAATGTTCTATTTTGCCTTCCGAGACCCATATCTCGCTCATTCAGACTCTTTTCTGGGCTCGCCAGATATCGTTGGAAAGATGGTTCTATGAGTTATTCAGTTGCAGAGGTCTTTTATCTAGATTTTGCTCTAGGTTCTTTCTCCTTCGAGTTTTGCACTTTCGCACTCTAGCAGATTACATGGATTCTATTGCTCCTGGAATCTCTTCTTCTGTTCTTTTGGCTCACTCTTCTTTCTGACTTCTGAGCATTGTATGCTTCTATTCTATTGCATTCCTTTTTTTGTAAACACACTGAGATAAAGTGCCTACTTTTGCATATCTGGGATCTTGTACACCTTGTGTTTGTTTGTACTCGCACTTAGTTATAAAGTGCCATGGGGGGTCATGATGTTTTGCCATTTTGTCCTCATCCACCTTTGTCAAGTGAATTTTTCTTCCACGACATTAGCCCATGTAGTGTGTCGATGACATCACCCTTTATCCTGTGCTTGTACTTCTATTGCACTATTGGTGTTCCTGATTCTTCTTCTTGCAGATGTTTTTGGCATTGCATTTTAGTGTTCCTATCACCCCTCTCCCTGTTCAAAATTATGGGGGGGTTCACTTGTTGGCTCTATTGCTTCTTTGGTTTGGTTGAGTGATCTACGTATTCAATTTTTGTTCCTATGTACTAAGCGGATGCAGTGGCTAGGCACCTATGCATTTCGGTGAGATGGTTCATCTACTATATAGACACTCATTCATTCCTACCTTTGGAGGTCACCTCTTCGATTGATCAACTCTTCAGACTTTGTCTTCTCTACCTGGTCATGCATTATTTCAATGGGGGTTCCAGCAGTTTCTTCTGACAGTGTTTGCAGCTTCATTCTTCGAAGATGCTTCATGCTCTTTTTTGTTCCTCTCTTTGGGAAATCTCCTAGATTGGAGGCTTAGTTTTCTTCATCTAGTTCTTTTTCTTGTATTGGGTACCTGATCAGGCCTTGTTGGTGGGACTCATTTTCCTTCTTTCATAGCTTTGCTAGGTTAGCATCCACCTAAGCTTCGCTTATGGGGGGGTGTTAGTGTAGTTTTTTATTTTTCCTATTTTGCTAGGCTTTTCCTACACTTTTAATAATCTCGCTTAGGTTAATAAAGCATGTCTTATTAGGTGAATGGTTGTGAGGTGTCACCTTCCTACATGTGAGCATCCATTAGCTATCTTGGGAAGATACTTTGCTATCTTTAGTCCGATAGATGGTTGCTCCTCATTGGTTGGTGTTGCCACCTCCTCCCTCTTCCTAGCCTATATAAGCATGCTACCTGGCTTGTATTTGTATCTCTTGTTTTTGCATCCTCTTAATGCTATTTTGCTTCTAGCATTTGCATTACTCTCTTGGAGACTAACTCTATGTTGCTATTTTGATTTTGTATCATTTGCATTCATAGTTTAGATATTTACTCTTTGCACTAGTTTTCTAGGTTATTAATCTTTTCAGATTCTAACAGTATCAAAGCCAAGTTTCTTTGTAGATGCTTAACAACTTAAGTAAGATCCTAGTGAATATGGAATAGTTAAAGAAGAATCTTAAAGAAGCTCATGAACAGATTGACCTTCTTACTAAAGAGAGAGACAACTTTAAAGATAGATACAAAGATGCAAATGTTTACATTGGCAAACTAAAATATGGCAAGGAATCTTTTGCATAAACTAGTGTTAATGATGATATAGAAAATCTAAAGAAAGAGAATTAGATCTTGAAACATGAGCTGAAAATTATTGAGATTAAGTTGAGTCTTAAGACTAGTGGCAATAAGAGTGAACTTGATCTAAAATCTAAGAATGTAGACCTTAGATCCCAATTAAGTCAAGGGACATCTGAATTAGATTCTATCAAGATAGAGCATGTAGATTTGGAAAAATACAATATCATCATAAAATGAAAATTTATATAAGCAAAAAAATAGTTAAAGAAACTTTACACAAGTTCTAATAAAATTGATGAACAAATATTTCATCAAAGACCTTCTTATGACAAGACAGGCCTTGGATATGTTCTTGGAGAGAAGTCAACAAAGAAAGATGAGATTAGGATAGAACTAGATTTTGTAGTAGAAATCTCTAAGTAAAAGTTCAAGTGGTCTAATGAAGTTTAGAAAATTGAATTGACAAAGAAATTTGATGAACTTAGAACAATAGAGCAAGTTGAAGAACCTAAGCAAGATGATTCATCCAAATAGATAAGACATAAATTCAAAGGTAGATGTGTCACATGTAATGAAGTTGAACATATGGGGGGAGATTATACAGGTAAGTCTTTTAAACTAATTACTAATTTCTATTGTTATGATTGTCATGGTTATGAACGTAAGCTACTAGAATGTAAGAAACCTAAGTTTTTTTATGATAATAAGAATAGTA
Organism: Cupressus sempervirens; assembly: GCA_028749045.1. NCBI lineage: Eukaryota > Viridiplantae > Streptophyta > Pinopsida > Cupressales > Cupressaceae > Cupressus > Cupressus sempervirens. The sequence goes on along the minus strand of CM053790.1, from coordinate 56,628,982 downwards.
GAATGTTTAGGAATACTAACCATGTAGGTAATTGACAAAGTATATAACAAAGAAGATTGAATGATGGAGAGAAACCTAATGGTGAAAGGAAATAGTTTTTTTGTTAGAAATATATAATCTTGGACATATTGCAAGGAATTTTAGAGCATTTAATAGTTAGAATGGAAACAATCAAAGGAGGAATGCACCTCTATGTCAGTTATGCAATAACTTTGGACAAACAACAAGGTTTTGTAGAATAGATAGAGGGAACATAAAAAAGAACCCTAATCATAGAAGGAACGATAGGAATGATAGAAGGAATGAAAATGGAGGCAACAATAGTTAGAAAGAAGTAGTCAAGGAACATATGGAGGAATTCAAAGAAGAATTTTTGAAGGCTTGTAATCCAAGGAGCTCACATAAAGTATTGGAAGAGCAATTCTTTGATGCAATTGATGGAAAGTTGAAGTCATAAACTGCTTGTAACTCAACCTACCTAAATTAAGCTAATATAGTAAGAAGTAGAGCATTAATGGTCAGAATTGATGTTAGAGAGTGAGTTAGAGATTCTGTAGTTAACTAAAGGCAGAAGTCATAGAAAGAAGGCTATATTTTAGTGTACAAATCTTAATGTGATTGTAGTAAAAAGGAATTGTAAGATCAAGGTCACTAGTAAATAGAGAATATTCTAAGTCTATGGTAGATATGCATTTATTGCATAGTACAATTTGAAATGATTTAAGGATCACAAACAAGATTTGATGTATCATTTGTTCATATAAAGTGTCTTGAGTGACTTAAAAATAAATTTGATAGAAATTGAAGTGTGAAGAAAGTTTTTGAAGTTAGAAGTTAAAGAAGCCCTAAAATTTTGAAATTGAGGTATTTTATGAAATATTCAATCCAAATTCTTGAAGTATTTACAATTATTGAAGAATGCCTAGTCAAAGAGTGTATGATGTTAGTGATGGACCAAGGTATTAGTTTAAGAAACACCCATTTGTTTCTTTACTAGATGATCCTGTAGGTACATTTTTGCAAGTACTGGAAAATATGTTACATGTAGAGGATATAAGGAATTATATACATTGCAAAATTGAGAGTATAGGTGATGAGGAGATTTACAAGTACTTAGGAGTCATGTGTAATACTGACTTATCCCTAAAATCTAGGTAAGTGCATCTTGAATATTTGAATTTGGTGAAGTATATGTTCTACATAGAATTCGACAATCATGAGTGGACCCCAATTATACTAAGTAGAGTTCATAATGATATGTTATAGTTAGGTGATGTATAGATTCTCATTGATAATGACCTAATCCACAAGGTCATAGGATTCAAAAATGATGGTTGTAATATTGTTAATGAGAAAACTGCTAGGAAATTAGTGGAGACAAACCTAAAAACTAAGTTCGATGGAAGAAATATGAGGGTTAATCCTATTTCAGATAAAGCAATTAAGTTGACTAAAATCTTAGGGTACAAATTGAACCATGGATCAAGGGTAAACTCTATACTAGTTGGATTCATTCATACAACATATGTGATATATGTTAAAAGGAGAAAAGTTAATTTGTGCGACATTGTCAGAGTGCAACTTTTGGACAATATTGCAAAGATAAAGAAAACTAAGAGTGCAATATTTTTATTTGAGTCCATATTGACTCATTTATTCTTTTATGTTACTAAGAAGTTTCCTTGAGAAATCAATTGGGATAGCAATGAGTGCGCAATGAAGATAGTACCTCAAAGCTACAAATCTAAACCTAAGAATGTTAGAGACATTGATATTGATAGAATGATTAAGCATTTTTAGTCTAAGATGAAATTGAGGTAAATGATACCTCCCCTATGGTAGAGAAGTATAAGGATGAATTGTTCTTCATGGTGGAAACTAATAACATATGCATGGAAATAGTGATACCTAGAGTGTAGTTCATTAAGCCTATGGGCTATGAAATGAGCACAGAACTTATTGAAGGGTATGTGTAGATCATACTCAAGTCTAAATAGGATACAAAATATCCTAGATGAGGGAAATATTATGAAAGGTCAAGAATTGTAGAGTATAAGGTCCAAAACAAGGAGAGAAAAAAGAAAATAGAGAAGGAGATAGATTCCATGCTCAAGGAATCTGACATGCCAAGACAAGAATTCAATGAGATAAACTGAATTGTACTAGAGATAAAGACTAGTGGGTAGATATAAGTGTTGGCAAAAATACCTATTATAGCGAAAGGACCTTCAAAAGGTGTAACAATGGAAAAACCATCTATGCAAGCTCCCATCGCACCATATGTAGTAGTTACACAAGTGCAACCTATAAGAGCAAGGTATTAGAAATCAACAAGATAGTCAGAGGTGGAAGAACCTACTATGGAAAGGAAGCCAAGAATATGGGTGAAGGTTAAGCAAGAACCTACACCCCAAGTAAAGAAACAAGTGAAGCAGATCAACAATAGGCCTGGCAAAAAAAAGAAATGCATGAAAGTGAGAATTTATGAAAGCTCAAAGAATGATGATGAAGATAAAGCTATTGAGAAAGATGCACAAGAAACCAAGACACCCACAAGAAAGAAAGCATGGAAAACTAAGGTAGAAAAATCTAAACATGCAAATTATAAATGGTGACAATTATATTTAGTGTTAAACTAAGGTAGAAATAAAAATTGCATGCAAATATAACTAATTTTAGAAAATAGTAAATCACACATAAGAGAACACAAGACACCAAGATTTAATGTGGTTCACCCAATCCCTAGGCTACATCCACCAATAGAAAATTCAATATTATTATGAACCAGTGATTACAACCTAATTACAATCTGTAATCCCTTATAGCTCAATACTACCACAAGAACCAATTTTTACTTCACACCTTATGAAAATCCCTAACCCTTTGCCTTTTTATACAAGCTTTTTGTTGCTTACAAAATTAGGGCTAGAATAATAGATAAATAGTAGTTGATGCCTTTTAAAATATAAGTTCATTTTTTTGGTTTTGGGGGGGCTACCACAAAAAATCTCCATGGGGTTGTTTCCCCTTGATCCCACCCTACACTATGATAGGGAGTGCACCTGGGGTGCTTCCTTAAGAACCTACAATAGTGCCACCCCTTGACCCCATCTTGGGGGCACTACCCCCAAACCCCCATAGAAATAATCTAGAGGGAAACCACCCTAAATAAACCTTTGAGTTTGATTAGGCTTCACATCACAACAATCTCCCACTTGAAAACTGATCAAACTCCACAATAATAACCTCCCACTTGGAGACTAATCATAACATGAATAAACAATTATCTCCCACTAGAATATTAAACCACCCTGGGCTCTATTGTTCTATTAGTCTATTCAGTCTAGAAGACCAATAGAAGCTAAAGAGGAGTGAAAATTCTCCCTTGTAACTACCTTTGTAAAATTATTTGTTGGATTATAATTTGTATGTATCTTCTCCAACTTTAACTATCCATCATCCAAAATTAACTGTAGCTATTTTGTCTTTGAATGTAGAGTTGAATTCTTTGTAAGATGAATGGCATTCTATCTATCTATGAAAAAATAATTATCCCTCTATGGTTGTCACAATTCTTCCATGAAGAACTAAAGACATATCATCTCATTGGCTACCTCTATAGTGGATAAAGCATTAACCTGTTGTAATCGAGAAACCCAATTCAGTGCTACCCCACCAATAGTAAATACATAACCTGCAATATTTTAATTGGTATCAATATCCTCTACCAAATATGAGTCAATATATCCCTATAAAGAAATAGTAGAGCCCCCAAAGTGTAAAGATTTACTAGATGTTCCTCTCAAATATCTAAGAATCCATTTAACTACATTCCAATGCTCAGTTCTTGGATGACTCATATACTTGCTAACAACTCCCATTACATGTGGAATATCTAGCCTAGTACATACCATAGCATACATTAAGCTTCCTATAGCTGAAGCATAGGGTAGCTTAGACATATTGTCCTCCTATTCATGTTTCTTGGGAGACATCTCCTTAGATAACTTCAAATGACTAAGTAAAGGTGTGCTAACAGCTTTAGCATTGTCTATAGAGAAACATTGCAACTCCTCAATATAATCAACTTGAGATAATGCCAATTTTATTTTATTACTATCTCTACAAATTTTCATACCAAAGATTTGTTTTGCTACCCGCAAATCCTTTATAGAAAATTCACATGCTAACTAGCATTTCAGCATCTTAATATGATTCATGTTAGACACAACTACAAGCATATTATCAACATATAAACATAAAATAATGTAGCTATTAGCATCCAACCTCTTAAAATAAAAACAATGATTTGAATGACACCTGCTATGTCCATGCTCATGCATAAACCTATCAAATTTTACATACCATTGCTAAGGTGCTTGCTTCAAGCCATATAGAATTTTCTTCAATCTGAACACTAAGTTTTCCTTACCTTTGACCTCAAATCTATGTTGATATATATATATATATATCTCTTCATCCAAATCATCATGAAGGAAGTATTTTTTAACATCAAGCTACTCTAAATGCAAATCTTCAATAGCCACAATACTTAAAATAATGAAAATAGAAGTCATCTTAATAATAGGAGAGAATACCTCATCAAATCCAATTCCTTTTTCTATGAAAATCCTTTTACAAATAACTAGGCTTTAAATATTTTCTTACCTCCATCCTCTTCTTTTAACCTATAAACCCATTTATTTTGTAAAGTCCTTTTACTTGCAGACAACTTACATGAATCCTATGCCTTATTTTTTAGCAAAGAGTCCATCTCTTCTTTCATTACAAACTCCCACTAAATCATTGTATCCACCTACACATCTTCATCATAACACTCATGTTTACCAGCATCAATAAGTGAAATAGAGTACATCATCTCTTTTAGTATCATCCAACACTACATAATCATTTTCTTTCTTCTCATGTTGCTACAACAAATCTTTGTACAAGACTTTCTCATTGAATATAACATCCCTACTTCTTACAATTTTACAATTTTTAAAATACCAAAGCTTATGAAAAGACTCATTAATACCATATCCAATTAATACACATTTCTTTTACTTAGCTTCTAGCTTGGTTCCATTTCAAAATCTATATTAACAAATGCTTCACAACTGAAGGTTTTGAGAAAAGGATAACTCACATTCTTAATAGTTCATGCTTCTTTTGGAATACCACAACCCAAAGGAGTAGAGGGACCCCTATTAATCAAGTATATAATAGTATTGATAGCCTCCACCCACATGTTTAAGGGCAACCCAACATACAACCTCATGCTTTTTGCAAACTCTATTATAGTCATGTTCATGTGTTTAGACACTCCATTTTCCTTTGGAATCCTTGGAATAGTTTTCTATCAATGAACACCATTAGCATATCAATAATATTCAAATTCATAACTCCAATATCCACTACCATTATCAGATCTAAGACATATTAATTTCTTTCCAATCCCATTTTCAACCAAGCATTTTCATTTCATAGAAGTTTGAAATACATCAAATTTTCGTTGAAGGAAATAAACCCATACTTTTCTAGTTACATCATTAATAAATGTAACATAATAATGAGAGCCACCATGGGAAGATATCTGAGCTAGTCCCCATACATCTATATGAACAAGCTCTAATCTCTCACTTCTCTTTTCCTTCCTAGTCTTCACAAAACTCACTCTCCTTTTTTTTCCATACACAAAACTTTCATAGAAATACATATTTGCACATTTTAGACTTGGTAAAACTTTCTTTGAATGAAGTATTTTCATACCTTTCTCACTCATGTGCCCAAGTTTTTTGTGCCATAGAATTTTATCAAAATCTATAGTAGCTATTTGTTCTCCCTGCTCAACTATAGCAACTATTCCTAAAAAATCATTTTTCACTGAAATAATCAAAGTAGAAGGAACAATATAACCTGTATAAAGATATAAGGTGCCTACTTTCACACCTTTTTCTACCACAAGGTAACCTTTTGAAACCTTCCAATTTTTATCATTAAAATTAACTACACAACCCTCATCATTGAATTGTCATACTGAAATTACATTCCTACTCAGCCTTGGAACATGTCTTACCTCATCTAGTAGCCAATGATTCCCATTTTGCAACTTAATCTTAACTTTTCTTTTCCCAACAATCTGACAAGGTTCATTATCCCCCATCTAAACAAGCTTAAAATCCCCTTGGACATAATCAATCAAATAACCTCTATAAGGTGTAGCATGAAATGAAGCACCAAAATCTAAAACCCATGAATCCTCATCACTTTCTAAAGACAGAAGCAAAGCATCCTCTTTGAATTTATTATTTACCAAATTTGCCTCCTTGTTCCCTTTTGGTTTATCTCCTTCATTTCTCTTTTGATTCCAATGGTCTTTCTTCTTATGCCCTATTTTAGGTCATAGTACCATCAATCTCTTGGTCCTCTAGATTGAGACATCTTCCCCTTTGACTTTCCTTTCGATTTCTTACAATTTTTAGAATTATTTCCTCTCTCAGTCATTCTACCTCTACTTTGTGCCTTTAAAGCACTTCCTGATGTAGATCCACATAAGGATTTCCTATTATTTTCCTCACTCAAAATAACACCAATCACATCATCAAATTTTAGGGTACTAGATCCAAAAATAGAATTAGTCATAACCATTACCAAGCTATTCCAGCTTTTAGGCAAAGAACACAAAATCAAGAGAGCCCTAATTTCTTCATCAAAATTAATACCCATAGAAGATAACTGACTAGCAACAATATTAAACTCATTTAAATGATCTACAAAAAATCCACCTTCTTCCATTTTCATATTAAATAAACACTTCACGAGAAATAACTTATTTCAATGAGAGGACTTTTTATGCAATTTTGATAGGATTTCCATCATTCTTTTGTCATCTTCACTTTTTTTAATTTTAAATGTTATTGATGGTGCCAAGTATAATAGAATGCTTCCAAGTGCCTTTCTATCTAAAATCTCCCTATCCTCATTCGACATAGTTCCTTGTTTCTTGGATTTTCCTTCCAATGGCTTCCATAAATCCTTCTGATAATGATAGTCTTCCATTTTCATCTTCCATAATTGAAAGTTTTGCACATTAAACTTCTTCACCTTTAGCTTACCCTTGTCTACCATAGCTCCACTCAACTGTAACACTCCCACTCAAATGTGAGACCTTCCTATAGAGGATCATTAAAAAAATAAAAAATGACAACAGTCTGGCTAAAATAAATGATGACCATCTAGCTCTAATACCACTTATTAGGAATAACCTCAAACAAAAATAATAGTTACATGCAAATATAACCAATACTAGAAAATTGTAGATCACACATAAGAGAACACAAGACACCAAGATTTAATGTGGTTCACCCAATCCTTAGGCTATGTCCACCAATAGCAAGTTCAATATTATTATGATCCAGTGATTGTAGACTCATTACAATCTATAATCCCTTATAGCTCCATACTACTGCAAGAACCAAATTTTGCATCACACCTTATGAAAATTCCTAACCCTAAGCCTTTTTATACAAGCTTTTTGCTACTTACAAAATTAGGGCTAGAATAATAGAAAAATAGTTCATACAAGATTTTTGTCACATTTTGCCCCAAGACCCCGCAAGGGCATTGTCCCTCGACCCCATCTTGCGGGTGCTACCCCCATAGAAATAATCTAGAGAGAAATCATGTAGAATAAACCTCTGAGTTTCATTAGGCTCCACATTACAACATTTGGTTGAATAAATTTTATAGTATGTATAACAATATGGATAGGAGGCAATTAGATAATGCCTTAATTAGAAATATGATTATGAGAAATAAAATATTTGATATTATTCAAAATAAGATTCTAGAAGACCTATTTAATAGGTTGATCAATAGGAAGAGAGGGCTAGTAGAAGAAGATCTAAATATAAGGAATTCATCCATAAACAACTTATGTGATGTTAGATCAAAAGAAGGATTTGAGACAATTTTGAAGGGTATTGAGCCCTTGTTGAGGAACAAAAGAAAATAAACTCTTCTTATGTAGGAAATTATGAGGAGGTTAGGAAAGAAAAAGAGGAGGCTATAATGAAATATATGTCCTTAGTACCTAAGGAGAGTGCAAAAACAAAGGATGATAGTCTAGTGTATGTACAGGTAGATACACCTTCCAATGAAGAGGAAGAGGTAGAAGGGACACAAAAAGCACTATCTCCACCTTACATTATTATTAGTACTAAATCCATGCAAGTGGATAGCATGAACATAGCTATGGAGACAAAGGAGAATCTGTTTGTAGCATATGGGGCAAATATTGTTGTCAATATCATTACCTATACTAGTTTTGATGATGATGAGGAAGAGAAAAAGAAGAAGGAAGAAGAAGAAAAGGAGAGAAGAAAACTTGAAGAAAAGAAAAGGAAGGAAGATGAAGAAAAGAAGATGAAATTAGACTAGGAAAAGAAGAGGAAAGAAGAATAGGAGAAGAAGAGGAAAAGAAAAAGTTAGTGGAAGAAAACAAGAAGATGAAAGAGGCTAAAAGAAGAGTGCATAGAAATAGATGAGAAAGACTATTGTATCTTTAGTAGTATTAGTAGTTGGAACATCAAAAAATAGTACCTATTACATCCAATGATGAAGACCAGAAAGAGCTATTGGGTACTTTAAGAAAATTGTTTGAGAAAAATAAATCTATAAAGTCTTTAGAGAAGACTCTTCTTGAAATCTTGAACTGCATGCAAAAGATAATTTCTACAACTGTAGCTAATCTAGACTTGGAAGCTAAGGAAAAAGATTTGGTGAAGACCTTTGATGGGAAATTCGCAACCATAGCTGAAGTATCAACAGTGCAAGCATAGAGCAATCATGATGCAACACAATTTAACACAATGTGCACCAATGTGTGCAATGATTTAGAGGTAGTTGATGGAAACATCAAGGAGTTGACATGGTCTATTGCTGAAGGTAAGAATTTATATGGACAGTTTGAAATATCTTATACTTAGTTATCTGATTTTTATATAGAGATCAAAGGCCATATGAGTGAGCTTCAGTCACTCACTACAAGATTGCAGCAAACTAGGATCAGAATTGAAGATTCTAAGAATGACATTGAGAAGATCCATAATGCTATCAAAAGCATTGAATTTGAAAAGGAGAAGGTTATAATAATATTCTCTATTCTCAAAAAATATCTAGCACGCAAAGTTGTAATTTTGCAGAGGCAATTGGAGGAATGTATTTCAACAAATAATTCCTATGAAAAATTTGACTATACCGACTTGAGCATAGTTGAAGTGACATCCTATGCACTTTGCACATTTATTAATATATTAGACATAGTCAAAGAAAACTAGAAGAAGGACTTTGACAAGCTAAAGATTGATTTTGCAGATTGCATATCCAAAATGATGAGCTGATCATCAACAGGCAATAGTTTTTACAATACACTTTTTGATTTTGACACCTTTGCCATTGATATCAAAGGGGGAGTATTATGTAGAGAAAATTGTATAAATGTAAATATATATGTAAGGGGGAGCTTATTTATATATCAATGTAAAGGAGTGATAAGGAATGTAATGATCCATTAAAACATGAATAAAATTGTTATGTTTTGAAGGAAATTTGTGCACATAGTTATTTTATTTGCTTTTATTTTGTATGACATCATTTTGGGACTTAGCCAATTTTTGAAAAAAATTCCATCAATGAAAAAGCGGGATATTTTTGGAAATATAATTAGTTAGATGTATTGATGGTTGTCATTTATGGCAATATATACTAAGCATTTCATTTATGTAATTAAAGACAAAAAATTGTCTCAATATTAGATAGTTGGTAGAAGTACAGTGTATAGATCTTATCAATATGGACCATGCATAGAGAGTTAAGATTATGTGCAATTGAGGAAAGGTTGTAACATTTTCATGATGACACACTAATACATTTGGTACCAAATTGCAATGACAATGTTGTTGCAATTTGGTACCAAATGTATTAGTGACATGTACCAATGCACATATGTGTACGATCACTACAACATAAGTTATAGTAAGTTTAACTATGCTAGCATTTAATATTGTAGAACAAAGCATTGTAGAAAACAAAGTTGTATGACTTTAGGAATTATTTTGATTTCAAAATAATTTCTAAGTCATGTCAAGTTGACTATGTGAATATTATTTTATATTATGTCAAGCATGTGAAGACATCGAAGCTGACTAAACAACAATTTGTGAATGTGCAAGGTATAAGTAAAGATTTTATGTTACACAAATAGTGTGTGTTGCACAATGAATAGATGTGATGCATAGATACCATGGAAGTTGCATGATTATATGTTACATGCAAACTATTGTGAGAACCATTTGCAAGTCTTATGTGATGTGAAATTTGATGTAACTTGATTAGGACAAGTGTGAGTTACAACAGCCAAAAAGTATTGTATGCATATCTATTCTATGAAGGAACTGAATTGTATAATTGCATGTTAGGGAAATGGGTTCTTCTTGCATACATTGTAATTTTTATAGAAACTCCTAATAGTGTTAAGGCTTTTAACATGTCCTAGACTAATAGGGTCAATATCATTAACCAAATCCTATTTTTTAGTGAATCATCTAGTGGGTATCATCCCCACTAGGGTTTTCCCTAGTTAACAAATAATGGTTTTATGAGTTCTCTATGTGTATGGTTATATTTACTATTTAGCATTGTTGGTTTACTTTCATAAGAAATTTATAAAGTAATTAACAATATTCAGTTGTGGGCAAAAGTTTGTAAAATATTGATTCACACCCCCTACCTTGATATTATCTATTTCTAACACTTAGAGGCCCTAGATAGACTCCAAAATGGATTTTATTATATCTTGAACAATTCAAGCCCTATACAAAAAAGGTCAAGGGTTTCAAAATGGGCCTATAATAGCCAATCAAATAAATGGTTTTTAAGTTATGGTCATTTGAAGTTGGGAGGTCAAAGTACAAACCTGTGTCACCCTTTTGTGAAGAGAAAAGCTAAAAAAAGTATAATTGTTCACCTTCAATGATATAAAATTGGTAAATTCTTATTTAGAATTTGAAAATGAAGTAAACTAATGAAATGTGTAAAAATTGATCAAGTTTAGGACTATGATTTTTAACAATTATTTAGGTTAAGAATTGATATATTTTCATAATTTTTTATTAATAATTTTTTAGTTGCTAAAAAATGCTAAAAATTAGGGGTCTAGTTCCCACCACAACACTATATGGAAATAAACTTATGTCTCTTTGATCTTAGACTATGTTATAGATAGCATATATACCTAGAACATTCAAAAATAAAATAATTCTTTGGACTTATATTTTCACTTTTATAATCATTCAAAGTTCAACACACCTGAAATCAATAGTTTTTATCTCCCACCACATTTTTTCAAAATAAATCTATTCTAATCAAAATAAAAATTATGCATTCTAGAAGTGGAGACTCTTCTCTAGAACATCATATAAGTGTTAAATTTTTATGATATGATTTTCTATTTTTTTATTTCTCAAAATTGATATATTTTCAAGTGTTAAAATATGTGCTTGTAGAATATTTTAATTATCATGTAAATCATATTTTTTAATATTTTGAGAAACTAGGAAGAAAATTTTAAAAGATAGTAGTTTACATCATCTTCAAATTCTTAATAATTTTGTAGAAATAGGTTTTTGAAAGTGATATTTCTTTCACAATGCTGATTTTAGTGTCAAAGTTGGCCAAAATGTGGGACATACTATTGTAGGACCACTCTATTGTGGATAGGCTTGCATAAAAGGGTCACTTTATCAAATGCATAATTTATTAGATTGTCATTGATTTTCTGCTTAAGGTAGTATTTGTGTAAATCACTAAAGATATTTCCAAATGGAAAATTATGAAACTAACAATTAATCTTATGATGACAAGAAAGGATGATTACTTACCTTATATCTGGAGATTTGGATTTTCACTTTTTCTTCAATTCCCATTTTCTTCTATGCTTAAAATATATGTGCTCATAAGCTCTACTTTGATTTTGATTATTTAGTTGTGGCTCTATTTGGTGGTGTTTGTTTGACTTGTATCATGGCCTAGGAATTACACCCAATAGAGATAAATATCCATGAGGAGTTAAAAAAAAATACTCTAAAGTTTGAAATATTACCCAAGATGAACATATAGATATATATGTGGAAAACATGTACGTTCATAACCTTGACCCTTCTTAGAACATTTATGAGTTGTGAGTTGATCTAAAAGTGATCATTGGAAAAGTTTCTTTTTTTGTTTCCATATAAAGTGTCATTGGTTTGATGGGTTTGTTAACGAAGAGTAAGGAAATGCCCAACAACTCAAAGGAAAATCATAAGGAGGATTTAAAGAATTTCCTTTACTTTGGAAAATAAAGTTACAAGAATTCGAAACAACTTCAACAAAGAGGAGTTTCTTAGTTAATGAAAGGTCATTACATTCATTCATCAACTTTATCTTGCTAGAAGGTATGTTTAAGCATATTCATTGCTATATATTTCCTCTGCTATATAGTTTTCATAGATGCATTAATTCTAATTTTCCTTTTTGGATTTTTCCCTTGTTGGTTTAGTCTATGACTAACTTCAAGGCCAAGGTGGGATTCTCCTTCATGTGGGCCTTATCCAACATTTCCACAAATTTTCCTTAGCCTTATGCTTCAAATGAACCCTTCACTATCTTTCTTGATCAAGAAAATTAACCAAACTTTTACCTCTATCTAGCCTTAGGCTAAAGGTCCTACTATCCCCCCTCCCTTGGGAATAAACTTATTATTCTTCTTGGAAAATAAAAGTACAAAGCTTGGAGACTTAATATCCCTAAGGATGAAAAAGTTGACATTTTTTATTATTATTCCACTTCCTAATCTATGGATTTGGCTTGGACCCAAGATAATTGCATTGAAAAATCCCCTTCTTTTATATTCTCCCCTCTTCTCCCTAGGTCTAGTCTTCTTGCTCTAAGTTACCCAGAACCCTTGTTAGTGCGTATTGTTGTTAGTGTGTATTATCAAGAGACACTCAATTAGAAGGTGGATGGACTATGTGTTTTTTTAAAATAGACAATATGTGGCCTGCAAATGGCTCATCCTCCAACTTCATATTTCTAGGAGGATAATCAATAGGTTAGCATTTGTGGTGGAATAAATAGGATTGTGGACTAGACAAAGAGGAAAGGCATGATGAAATCTTATGGGAAGATATTGATAATTAAACACAATGAAGATCAACCAATCCCCAATGAGGATGTCTAACCATATATAAAGAGTAAGCCACAACAAAAATGCACTAAGAAACATAGAAATAATGAACACAATATGGAAGAATATCATTATAAATTATCAACAAAGAGGTCTACAAATGTATTTTTTTAATAGGGAAATGTGTTTTGTAGTGGCCTTGAAACCCTCTAGAAAAGAGAACAAAAGCAACAATATAGAAAAAAGGAGACATCACTAGTAGCCAAAATCGAGCTACAAAAGGAAAAAAAAACAAATAAATAGCATAACCAGAAGACACAAATGAGACTAGAAGAAGAACATCAAGAAGGATTGGTGTAGGAGCACCTAAGATCTAGGCTTAAGGTCTTAGTCAATTTGGCTTTTAGATGGTCCTAGTGAACCATTATAAAATAAGGGCTAAGTATAAAGTCCTAAGGTGTGTGTTTTGTGAGAAATGAGTAAATTAGTGGGTGTAACATGACCAAGGGTCTATTTAGGCTCCTAGTTACTTATTTTGTGTGTTTAGGCTAGCTTAGTGCATTGGTTGACCAAGAGTTGACGAGTTTCTCTCAAATTGAAAATTATGTAATAGTAAATTTTGAGTCATATGGAACTCATATGAAAAGTTTTGTACTCCTATGTTACCTAAAATACCAAGTTGCAAAAGTTGCATTTTGACAACATTGCAAATTTGTCTAAAAGTTAAACAAACTGATCATTTGATAAGTAGGAGATAATTTCTGTAGCAAGTCAAATTATGATATTGCTATTAGGATTTAGTTGTGTAATTTTGAGTCAAACTCATTGTCCCATGTTTCATGAGTAGTGATTCAACATGATCAGACTTAATAATCGATGAGCTTAAGGGGCTCTCTAATGAATGGTTCATAAGCCATGACACTTGGTGAAGGTTTTGCAAATGGGGTTGCAAGCTTTGGGTTTAACCATGGAGGAAACTTTGTAGTTAAGTGCACTCAGGCTAGAGTAGTACTGGGATGGGTGACCTCCAGGGAAGTCTCAATTCTTCACCCCTATGAGCATCACCTAGATCCAATGAGTGCTAAGCATTTCATTTATTCTTGTGAGAGACAGATTCATGTTGAATAACTACTCATGAAACATGGGTCAATGAGTTTGACTCAAAATCCCATAGTTAAATCCTGATAGCAATATCATAATAAAACTGATCATTTTCAGTTATGGGATCCACACAAAAGGTGGACACGTGTGAAGGATGACTATTTAATATTCAAAAATTTCTAGGAGAAGGTTTGGTGTGCTTATTTTATGAATTCAAGTTGAGAAAGAACAAGTTCTTTAGCATTCTTCCTCACAGTCATTTAACTTGGCCATTGAATCGAATGTGAATGTTTTGATTTGGTTGAGTTTCCCTCATGATAGGATAGGTGGATTGATTATTATTTTTCAATGTTGATTTTTATTCTTGAAGTGCATTGTAGATAGGGTTTTTTTAATTCATTCTATTTTTGCTAAGTCACTATCCTATTTTGAGGTGATCTAGAAAAATATCTTTCTTGAATTCCACTAGTCAGATCATCATGACCCTTTGGAATCAAGAATAGAATCCTATACATATGCAATTTTGAGTTTTAGTAATGAGGTTTTCTATTTTTACAAGCATTCCCTAGGAAACCTTATCATGCCCAATTAGGTGATTCATGCTACTAGAGTGCTTGGAAGAAGGTGAGTTGGATTGGGGTGTGCCAGTCAATGTATTGGAGATGTGGAGAAAGGTATGATGCAAATTTATGTTAGTTTGGATTAATGGGTGAATTCAATTTCTTTGTGTTTTGAAGATCGAATGTGAAATAATGCAATCAAGTCTCAAAAAGCCCTTAAAATTAGGAAGGATATTTTCCTATAGAGCTGTATAGATAAATTGAAGACCTAAAACCTAAAGATGTTGGATACAATTTCCTAATTATGTATTGTCTTTGATGTTACACAAATGTCATATACGTTGTTAGTCAGTGCTTATTGAGCTCACTTGGTTAGCTAGACAATTTTCCTTGTCTACCAAGCATTCCTAAAGATTACTCTACAGAGACCGTGTCTATCAAGCTCACTCAAGTGTCAAAGGAATTTAGGGAAGAAATAGTGTTAACTGAGTTCTCATGGCTAGTAAGGGAAATTTGGATAGAGTCAGTGCTCATCGAGTTCACTTGGTTGCCAAAGGATTTTTGCAAGTTCGCAGTGTTAACCAAGCCTATTGGTTAACATAGGAAATCATCTCAGAACTAATATTTACTAAGTAGGGTTGACCATTAATGGATTTTGTTGTTTTTGACATAAGAAGCTTAATTATTTTAAGTATTGTTCCTAGATAACTATGGTCATGATTATTGGTTATTGTAATTTGTAATTGAGCTGAATTGACAATCTAGATGGTATAAATGAAAGGTCAAGTTGAGATTTTTAGTGTGCATGTGAAATGTGCTAATTGAATTGAGAAAGAAAGAGTAAGAGTGAACCTGAAGGACAAACAGGTATCCTTGTGGATTAGAAAAGTGTTATTCGATCAAGAAGGATCAAGTATGAAGTAGAATAGAGATTTGTAATCATAAATTCAATTGCATCACAATCAGGTCATTTCATTGTTACTTTCTTACCATTATAGCAATGATTTAAATCTCTTAACAGAGTTGGTTTAACATCTAGTTGTAAATCCTCTAACTAGGTGATAATTTCATTAAATTATTTTAAGATCTCTTGCAAGTCTACTCCTTACAGGGTGATCAAATCCTCTAACAAGGTCACACCTAACAGTATGTAACCTTTAACCAAGTTGTCTCCTAATAGGGCTCACTTCAGAAGAGTGAAAATAGTAACTAGTTACATTGGTGGTTTTTCCCATATTGGGTTTCCATGTTAAATCCTAGTGTCTCATGTGTTTATGTTATTTCACTTATTCTTTCAAATTAATCATTGTGAATGTTTAAGATCAACTAAAAGTGATTCACACTCTGCATCTACTGAGTCACAACATTTTATGTGTGTTTACTGAGTAACAATAGCAATAAGTTTTCTCAGTCTAAATTTTATTGTTGACATCTAAGGGATCTAGGATTTATTTCAGTGGTAACTGATTCACCCCACCTCTCAGTTACTCCTATATTTCCAACAATTGGTATCAAAGCTCTTGGTGCTTGTAGGAAAGGTTTCAAGGACCTAAGCTAAAGATCAAGATGTCTTATAAGAGATAAAATCCAAAGATTAATAGAGACAACTTTTTAGCATGGTAGGGACTCATGAGACTTCATCTGGCTTGCATTTGTGGTTCAAGATTGAAATACCTTGATAAAGAATACACAACTACCACTAGTACATTATTTGTTGGAGACATTGCTGAGAAAAGGAACCAAAGCACCATGATAATTGATATTGCATCTGCTCTTAACTATGATGAATTTGATGATATCAAGGACTACAAAAGTATATTTGGTATGTGGAACAAGATAAAGGAAATCTATGGTGGTGATGACAATATGAGGAGAGCCAAATTAGAAAGACTTAGAGGATAGTTTGATCAAATGAGAATGAGAGCAGATGAAAATGTTGCCGAATATGTAGAAAGAAACAAAGCCAGTGTTAGTGCAATCAGAGCATCTAGAGGAGAAATCAAGGATGAAACTATTGTAAGTAAAGTTCTTAGAACATTACTTCATATCTATGCAATTAGGGTATCTACTATTCAAGAAAAGAGGTGTGAGTCAAATCATAAGATAATTTTGGATACCTTAGTAGGAAGATTGACAACTTTAAAGCTAGATAAGTATGATAATTATGTTCTAGCTTCCAAGAATATTGAATTTGCATTTGAAGCCAAACTTTCACTTAAGCAGAAACGCAAGAAAATAAAGGACATTCAATCAGAAAGTAAAGAAGAATTAGAGAAAATTTTTGATAGTAATCTTGAAGTTGTTGAAGCTTTACTTGCAAGGAAATATTCTAGAGGTAGAGGAAAATACAAGGGTAAAGTTCCCCTAATTTGTTCTTCATGTAAAGAAATTAGTCATATTGCTGCCAGGTACCCAAACAAAGAAAGCAAGGATGAGAAGAAAAGCCACAAGTGCAATGACAAGAAGGATTTCAAAAATTACAAGTCATTCAAGCACATAGGTAAGAAGACTTGTTTTATGACTAAAGATTTTGATAATAGTGAAGATGAGATAGCATACATTGCTATGAAAGATGAATCTGATGAAGAAGAAGATAAGATGGCACTTATCTTTCATATTAGTAAGAATTACATGGATCATAGACAATGGATGTTCACATCATGACTGGAGACAAAATAAAGTTTGAATATTTTGAAGACTATGATGGTGGTAATGTAAGGTTTGGAAACAATGAACCTTTTTGCATAAAAGGGAAAGGTCGAATCTCATTAACCAATGAACTTGTATGTGACAATGCCTATTGGGTTGAAGGACTAAAACATAATTTGTTGAGTGTGGCACAACTAATCAACATTGGTCTCAAAGTGGAATTCATGCATGGCAAGGCAAGACTATTGGATGAAAAAGGTAATCTAATTAGATTAGGAAAACAAACAAGAGGTAACTTATTTTATCTTGATCTTGGTGATTGTTCAAGATAAGAAAATTCAGAAAAGTGAGAGATATTCCTAGTTTGAAGAAACTAGATGTTGGTTTATGCAAGAATTGTTAGATTGGAAAAATGGGAAAGACTAGTTTAAAAAAAAAAAAACTATCACTCTGAAGATGTCTTAGAAATTGTGCATACTAACCTATGTGGACCCATTGGAATAGAAAGCTATAGTGGACAAAAATTATTTATTCTTTTTGTTGATGACTATTCAAGAATAATGACTATCATGTATCTTAGAGAAAAGTCAGAAGCATTTAAGAAACTCAAATGGTATCTAGCAAGAATAGAAAAGGAAATAGGGAAAAGATTGAAATTCTTAATATTAGACGGAGGTGGTGAATTCATCTCCAATGAATTCAATAACTTTTTCATTGAAAGAGGGATTAAAAGACAAGTATCAACCCCTAGTACTCCTGAGTATAATGGAATAGCTGAAAGAAGAAATAGATCTATGATGGATTGTGAAAGAACTCCAATGATTGAAAAGAATGTTGCTATCAAATACTAGAAGGAAGCCATCAACACTGTAGTTGATACTTTGAACCAAGTACAGTTGAAGAAGGACTTATGTGAAACTCCCTATGAATTATGGTATGGCTATAAACCTAATGTAAGTTACCTAAAAGTATTTGGAAGCAAATGTTATATCTTAAAAGAGTCTAGAAAAGGAAATTTTGATGTAAAAGATGATAAAGGTATATTCTCAAGATATTCTTGCAAAAGTAAGGCATATAGATTTTTAATTTTGTCTACTCATAAAATCATAGAAAGTGCACATGTGAGAATTGATGAGTTTGTAGAAAGGAGTGAAGAAGAAAGAAAAAAGGAACTAGAAGATTATAGGAGATTTTTTTACATCGAACTTGATACATTGCCAGACACATCTATCAATAAGTAAACTTCTACTCTTGAGTCTTCCTCAATTACTGAGTTGCAAGAAGTTCAAACCGATTCACAAGGACTCGAGTCACATTTTGAAGCTACCGAGCCAATGCCTACAGAGTCTGAACAACTAGATCCAAAAATTAAAATTCAAAATGAAGATAGTGCAATTCATTCAAAAGGAAAAGAACCTATATTGGCTAAATAGGGCAGAAGCCATTATACACCTAATCAGATTATTGGAGATAAATTAGAAGGTACTATGACAAGAAGTAAGCTAAAAGGTACATGTTTACTTGCTAAATTTAAACCTAGAAATGTTAAAGATGCATCAAAAAATGAAAGTTGTATTGAGGCTATGAATGAAGAAATAGAACAAATAGAGAAGAAAAAAACTTGGGCTCTTGTTCCCAAGCCTAAAGATAAAAATCTGATTGGAACAAAATGGGTATTCAGAAATAAGCTGAATGAAGATGGACAAATATCAAGAAACAAAGCAAGATTGGTGTGTAAAGGATATTCTAAAGAAGAAGGAATTGATTATGGTGAGACTTTTGCTCCTTTTGTAAGATTAGAAGGTGTTAGGACTCTAATTGTGTATGTTTCTCATAGAGGATTCAAAGTATATTAGATGGATGTTAAATATGAATTTCTCAATGGTATTCTTGATGAAGAAGTCTACATTGAGAAACAAGAAGGTTTTTTTGATCTAGAAAAAAGGGACATGGTCTGAAAAATACACAAAGCATTGTATGGTCTGAAACAAGATCCTAGAGCATGGTATGAAAAGTTGCACAACTACCTTATAGAGATTGGTTTTTAGAGAACTAATGATAATAGTAGTTTGTACCTCAAGGAAGGACTAGATAACAAGATTGTATTGGTAGAAATATTTGTGGATGACACTCTATTTACATGTAATGATGATCTATGCAAAGAATTTTTAGAACAAATGAAAAAAGAGTTTGAAATGCTCATGTTTGGTGAGATAAAATTCTTTGTTGGACTTTAGATACAACAAAGCAAGAATGATATCTACATTACTCAATCTAATTATATCAAAGAGATACTAGTTGGAACCCCCATGTGTATTGGATTAAATCTTACCAAAGATGATGATTCAAAAGAGGTAGATCATACCTTATGCAGATCAATGATTAGAAAATTATAGTATATAATTCATACAAGGCTTGATATTGCTTTAGTAGTTGGGATAGTGGGAAAATTCTCAACTAAACAAAAGAAAATCATATGATGGCAATCAAAAGAATTTTTAGATATCTAAAAGGTATTGAAGACTCTAGCTTATGGTACAAACTTGGAGGAAACTTAGACCTAAAGGTATTCACAGATGCTAATTGGGTAGGAAATGTTGATGATAGAAAGAGTACAAGTGGTGGGGCATTCTTTCTTGGTAAAAGGTTGGTATCTTGGACAAAAAAAAAAGAAAAATTGCACATTCCAATCTATAACAAAAGAAAAATATGTTACAACAACAATGAATTGTTCTAATATTTTTTGGTTTAAATAGTTGTTGGAAAACATGAAGGTTGAGATCAAAGAACCAATTTTCATGTATTTTGATAACACCAGCATAATTAACATATCAAAGAATCTAGTGATGCATTCCAAAACTAAGCACATTACTATAAAATATCATTTTGTCAGAGAATTGGTGCAAGTTAAAGAAATTAGATTGGAATATATTCACACAAAAGAATAGATTGTCGACATATTCACCAAGCCATTACCTAAGGATACATTTATATATCTAAGAGGAAAGTTAGGGGGCATTCCCTTATATGAAGTTCACTAAATAAAGTTCTAGTGATGCATCAATAGGAATCAAGTTGAAAATCAATCAGTTGATGCACCATAGTCAAAGGGAATATTGCATATGAATTAGTACTCAAGGTACATTGATACTAATTTGGTATGTGTTGTCTTTGGCATGCGTTGTTGAAGAGGGAGAAGATTATTGTCATATCTTTCTGAAATTTGTTTATATCTTTCTGAAGGTGAAGTATACTATCATAGAAGTTATGTAATTCTTTCACATAGGGAGATTACTACATGAAAGAAGAAGCTTTTTTGGTAAAAATCTAAGACGGAAAAACTTTCTATCAAAGGAAGTCTTGTTCTCAAATTTTATTGTGCTATGACATGTTGTGTTGTCATCAATGCTAAAGAGGGAGATTGTTGGATATAATTGCCTAATTGTTTGTTGTCTTTAATGTTACACAAATGTCATATCAATTATCAGTCAATGCTTACCAAGCTCACTTGGTCAGCTAGAGAGTTTTCCTTGTCTATTGAGCATTCCTAAATATTACTTTGTGAAGATAGTGTCTATTGAGCTCACTCTAGCATTGAATGAATTCAGGTAGGAAACAATAGTAACCAAGCTATCATGGTTAGCAAAGGAAAGTTGGATTGAGTCAGTGTTCACCAAGTTCACTTGGTTGCTAGAGGATTTTTGCAAGCTCATAGTGTTAACCAAGCTTCTATTGGTTAATGCAAGAAATCATCTCAGAATTAGTATTTACTGAGCAAGGTCAGCCAATAATGGATTTTGTTGTTTTGACACAAGAAGCTTAATTATTTTAAGTATTGTTTCTAGCCGACTATGGTGATGATTATTGGTTATTGTAATTTGTAATTGAGTTGACTTGAAAATTTGGATGGTATAAATGAAAGGTCAAATTGAGATTCTTAGTGTCTGTGCAAAATGTGCTAATTGAATTAAGAAAGAAAGACTAAGAGCGAACCTAAAGGACAAGAAGATATCCTTGTGGAGTAGAAAAGTGTTATTCAATCAAGAAGGACCAAGTATAAAGTAGAATAGAGATCTATAATCAACAATTCAATTGCATCACAATTAGGTCATTTCATTGTTACTTTCTTATCATTGTAGCAATGATCTAAATCTCTTAACAGAGTTGGTTTAATCGCCAATTGTAAATCCTCTAACAAGGTGAAAAATCCATTGAATTGTTTTAAGACCTCTTGCAAGGCCACTCCTTACAAGGTGATCAAATCCTCTAACAAGGTCACACCTACTAGTGTGTTTTGTAACCTTTAATCAGGTTGGCTCCTAACATTGCTCACTTCAGAAGAGTGAAAATAGTAACTAGTTACATTGGTGGTTTTTCCCATATTGGATTTCCATGTTAAATCCCGGTGTCTCATGTGTTCATGTTTTTTCTCTTATGCTTGCAAATTAATTACTGTGAATGTTTAAGATCAATTAAAACTAATTCACACTCTAAATTTACCAAGTTCAACATTTTTGTGCATTTATCAAGTAATAGCAACAATCAGATTTCTCAGTCTAAATTTTATTGTTGACATCTAAGGGATCTAGGATTTATTTTAGTGGTAACCAATTCAGCCCCCCTCTCAATTACTCCTTCTATATTTCTAACAAAAACATCGTAAAGGTATCCAAAATGGGTATTAGGATCATCAATTCTATTTGGTGGTTGTTTACAAGTCATGGTTCATACCAAAAAAACCTAGACAAAAGGCCTAATTGGGGGTTTTAGGGCTACTAGGCCTAGTAGGGGAAATTGATGGATTAGTGAAGTGGGTTTGTGGGACAAAGTCCAAGATCACTCGAGAAGTGTATAGCTAGTTTATAGAAGCCTAATTGGAGGTGTGGGGATTCTAAATATGTAGATGTCCCCTTTCTTTATGGCAAGAGCTGCATAGTAGGAAGACGAGGTTGGGTTTTAGGAGTAGAGCTGGGACATCAAATTGATGAATTAGCGCTTGTAGAAGGGGATAGGAGAGAGAAATAACCTTGGGAATAGGAACATAAGGTATCCCTATAGGCTTAAGAGAAGCCTTGAAAGGTTTGGTAAGTAGACCTAACCTAAAAGTGTGGACCTAGTTACATCAGGGACCTAACCAATCTTCTTGATCAACTTAATTGCATGCTCCTCTAGTAGGTCCATCTTCTCAACCACTTTTTTGTTTTGTATTATACCCAAGGAGGCCCCAACAATAATTTTCCTTATCATGGCCCTAGTCCCTTCCTTGTTATCAAGAACAATCTCCTAATCATTAGTGATAGAGATAATGGTTTTCTCCCATGGACTTCTAGTTTGTTGATGAGAATTTTTGCTTGCTGATTGAAACTTTAAGGATTTTATAGCTAGGTAAAAGTACAAAGCTATGTCACCTTTCAAGTTGACTTATCAGAACGACTAAATTTGAGTATTTCTATCTAAAAATTAATTTTGTTCAAATATATGATCTAGATAAATTCATTCTAGCAAAGTTGTATATGGTATCACACTTTCCAATTGGAAATGTCTATTAAATGCATGTTTTATACTAGTTTGTATCCAATTACTAAAGAAATATAATTATTTCAAAAAATTAAATTTTTAATAACTCTTACTATATTTATGATACATATTTTAATAACTTATAAACACCATTTTATAGAGTTCAAAGTCAAGAATATTCTTATATAGAGTTTATAGTGTTTTAATTAAATATAGTACCTTATAATTAAAAAAATCTATAAGCACATATTTTAACACTTGAAAAGATGTCAATTTTGAGAAAGAGAAAAATATTAAATCATATCAAAAAAATTTAAAACTTACATGATGTTCTAGAGGAGAAAGTCCTCTTCTAGAATGTATAGTTTTTATTCTAGTTAGAATAGATTTGTTTTGAAAAATGTGGTGGGAGATGAAAACTATCAATTTTAGGTGATTTGAACTTTGAATGATTATAAAAGTAAAAATATAATTCTAAAGCCAATTTTTATTTTGGAATGTTCTAGATATATATATTATCTATAAAATAGTCTGAGATCAAAAGGAAATAAATTTATTTTCATACAGTTTTGTGGTGGGAACTAGACCCCTAATTTTTCAGTGTTTTTCAGCAACTAAAAAGTTATCTATAAAAATTATCAAAATATATCAATTCTTATTCCAAATAATTGTTAAAAATTATAATCCTAAAGTTGATCAATTTCTACATATTTCATTAGTTTACTTCATTTTCAAATTCTAAACAACAGTACAAGTTTTATATCATTGAAGGTAAACAATTATAGTTTTGTTAGCCTTTTCCTTTGCAAAAGGGTGACATAGGTTTGTGATTTGATCCAACTTTGATATGGTATACTCCTAAGGGTGCTTTCAATGCTATTAACTCTATTATCTAGCTCTAGTACCTAAGCCTTCAATCTACAGAAATTATCCATATCTATGAGAAAGCCCATAGCTGTATTGTCACCCCCAAAAGCATCCTGAATGTTGTCTTTCTCAATATTCCCTTCCAAAATCCCCATCCTTTTTTCAAGTTGATTTCCTAGTGGAATTGTTAGAAATAGGAATTTTTTTTTTGGGGCGGGGGGGGGGGGGGGGGGGGGGGGGGGGGGGGCATTAATCAGTAATCTACAAAATTTAGTTGCCAACTAGATATTGTTTATTACTTTAAACCATACATAACAAATTAAACAAGTAATTCTGAATAGTAACACTAACCATGCACAAAGATAACTCATAACACCATATTTTGTTAACTAGGGAAACCTTGGCCAAGGGAAAATCCTAGTGGAGATGATACCCACTAGATAATATATTGATATATAAGTTCATTGTTAGAGGATTGACCCTATTAGGAGTTGTGGTAAAGTAGATGCAAGATGAGCTCACTACTCAAAGAAGTAATTAGACTTCTAATATATAGGTATTGTAACTTCTTTCTTGACTGATCTCTGATCTTCAGCTTGATCTTGGATCACAAAAATAGTTTTACAAAACTTCACATACATCACTTTCACAGAAAGTTTGTATATCACAATACATCACTTTCTTGCTTAACTAACACACACTTGAATTTTCAAGATGTCCTTTGCATAAATACCATGGCTTTGCAAAAATTTTTACTAGGTCAACTAAGACCATAATATACTTTTACAACTTACAGTAGACATCTAGGATGTTGGCCCTAATTGGTCAAGTAATTATTTTGTGAACAAAATAATTCCTTAACTTTAATTATGTTGTCCTATTTCATTGGTAAAACATGAATATCTCTTGTACATATCATCTATATTAACTTCTAAGGTTATGCACATCATCATCAACATGTATACTATCTCCATCAAACTTTGCTAGTCATAATATGATGTCACTAACAAGTTACATACAAAACAATACACTAATGTAAACTAAATTCATACTTAGACAATTTTTCGAGTACCAAAAGCTAAGTATCTTTATTTATAAGGTTTCTAGTAAGCATGTACATCATGTGTTTCCATAAATGACAACAATTACATATCTTCATTAGTCAGTTGTCAACAATCTCCCCCTTTGGCATTGGCTAAGTATCAAAAACTTGTAAAAAATAATATAGTAACATTATCTATTATAACTTTTCCATCTTCCATATGCTCTCCCTTCCAATATGATTTCATACCTTACAATTTTATCTTTACCTGATTTACAATTTTCTTATGCATTTTCTCCCCCCTTTGACATCAATGATAAAGGTATGCCAAAAGACTATGAAAAACTTTATTCTTCTACCTTAACCTGATAGTATCTTCATGCAATTATCAAAACTTACCTTTAGATTGGTTAAACCTTTTGTCCATGTATCCTTGGTCATTTTAGAAAAGGTGAGAATTGCACATAAGGCATATGATGCAATCTCACTTGCATTAAGATCAGAGTATAAAAAGTTTGAGTAGCTGTCCTTAGCTTTGACACACTCCTCCAATTGTCTCTCAACAATAGATATTTTCAAAGTAATAGACTCTCTGAAATTTGATAACCTCTTCAAAATTTGATCTTTTCAAAGTTCTAGTTTCCTGTTATCATGATGAATATTGGCTACTTGTCCTTCAAAGTCATCAATCTTATTGTCAACATCCTTGGCCAATGTATGAGATAGGGTACACTTGATGTAAAATACCTTTCCATCCTATTGACATTTTTGAAGTTCTTTGATACAAGTATCAATACTTAGCAAATCATTCTTGATGTTCTGACAAATAGTGCTAAATAAATTAGCATCATGTCAAATATGTGCCTTTGATTCTGTAACATTCAAAAAATTTGTAAATTCTTCACAAAAATATTTTAGCACTACCTGTGCCCTCTATTTAGGATCTAGCTCCATGTACTAGACTACCACAGTACTATGTAATTTGTCAATAACCTACATCAATGTTCTTTGTAGGATCTACACTACCTTGTTCTTCTCAAGAAGTTTTGGCAAAGATGAGATCAAGTTAGTTTGATCATCATTATCAATTGTCAGGATAGCAAGTGAAAGTGGAGTAGATGAACTAGAAGGTTTAGATTCATCTTTCCTTTGCTTCTTTTCAACTACCTCTTTGACTCTTCTTTCTTCTTTTTGTTTCTCTTCTTTTTCATTTCTTTCTTTTTCTCTCTTTTCTTCCTCCTCTATTATCTTCTTCTAGTATTTTCTTTTTATTTTCTTCTTCAACTATTCTTTTCTTTTCTTCCTCAACCTTTATTTTCATTTCATCTTCGAGCAATTTCTACTTGGCCTCTTCTATTTTCCTCTTCTCTTCCTCTAATAGCTTGTTTTCCTCTTCAATTTGTTTCAATTAATCTTTAGTAACATTGGCTTGAGATTAAAACCATTATAAACTATCAAAAGGATTAGTAACATCAATATTAATGGTAACATTGGTCTGATCAATTTGCATTGTTTCAGGTCACTTACTAACACTTTCAAGGTTCTAGGTGTTTGTGAATGTGCTACCTTAGACTCTGTCATCATCTAACTTATAGCCACCAAAGTTTCACTTCTTATCTTATCCTTCTCACCCACCATAAACAAAAATGGTCTCACCTCATTTCTTAAGTAAGATGCTAGATTGTTCAACAATCTCTTGAGTTCTTCTTCATCAGTAGTCTTGCATATTGTCCTAATCATAGGCTTCTAAAGTTCTATTTCCCCTTCTTGAGCTAGTGCTTTCTTTTCTATGAGTCTTTCGTAGACTTTCTTATTTACCATGCCTTCAATATCCTTGATTTTTAGATTGTTAGATATTATGTATCTCATAGTAGAGATATCAATCTAATCTTTCTTAATATTATTATGCACGTCATAAAATTTGTTCATCTGAACAAAGTTCCCTTCATTAGCAATAGCAAAATAAATCTTCTCTATCTTCGGTTTCCAGGTCTACCGAGCTTTTCTTGCTGACTATTTAGAAGTAGTAACTCTCTATGCCTATTTATCTAATTGTTTTTGTTTTTGTTCTTTACTAGATTCAACAATTTTCAAGAATGTCTTTTGTCTCTTTCTTGGCCCAGTGGCTTGTTGCTTGACCTTTTTTTTCTTGGTGGTCACAACTTCCACTAACCTTTCAAATTTCTTCCTTGGCTCACTTGATTGTACATCTAACGCTGCTGCATAAGGAATGATTTGTCCTATAGATGTCTTTGCAATAGATACTAAAGTTTGCCCATTCAAATACCTTGTTTCATAGTCTGTCTAACTTCCTGTGACTCACTTTCTACCATAACAACCTCTATTAAAGATTTCTACATTATTGTCTCTATCTTCTTGTGAGATGCCTTCTCTAAGGATGCCTGGTGAGCTGATTAGATGATTTCTTCATAAGTCCCAAATCTTTACTTAGCTTAGTCCTCATATTTCAACAATAAATTAATGTATCCAACTACTACTTTATCACTTAATTCATAACCTAAGGGATCAAGAAATATTTCCCAAGGTTCTACTGCTTGAATATAAGTAAAATCTATATCAACCATAACACATATATATCTTCTTTAAATCTTTCTACAATTGCAAGTGCAATTCTAAATCTTTGTCTCATCTCATTCTGGAATGTTTTCATTATCAAATTCCCATTATCCATGATTTTATCTATTGGATGTCTTCTACATACATCTATGATTTTCTCCATTGTACATCTTTCACTACTCATAATCTCTATGACTGAAAAATATGGAAATCTCTTAAGTACATGAAATAATATAGATTGATCAGTGAATAAAATCTAAACACACCATTCTTGGTCCTCTTGATTTTCTCAAAGTCTTCAAGAAGTTGCATTCTTTGAATTTTAATAAGGCTAACTTGTTTCTTCTCAACACATATCGTGTAGGCTACATAGATGAATTCGACTAACAATTCATCAATCTTAGAAATTGCAACATATAGAGTAGGCAATGATTCTACTCAAAAATCTTACATTACTTTGTTTAATGGTGATGATCACCATGTCCTTTCCATTAAAAATTGCTTTTGTGTAGCTCTCAACTTTCTTCTTAACTAGGTTCACACCAATAGGTACACTACCTTGTTTGTTAAGATCAATTAACTCATGAATAAGGTTAGCTAAAATATCAATTGCATTATCTTCCATGTCCATAGTTTTCCATAATGAATTCTACTTAGTATGATTTGTGTCCATTCATTGGTGTCCAATTTCCAATAGAAATGATATTTGAAAAGATCTAGTTCCTTCAAATATTGAAATATGGGTTTTACAGTCATATCATGGTTAAAGAAAAATACCTTATCTTTGTTCAAATACTTGCTCCCAATAGATTCAAACTAGTTGTTAAGATAACTTTCTATATCTTCCAAATACACTACATTGTTCAGAGTAATGCATAATGTTGAATTAGGGTTTCCTTCACTAATACATTTGGTACCAAATTGCAATGGCACTGCCATTGCAATTTGGTACCAAATGTATTAGTGATTCTACAGGTTTTATGGAAAAAATCTTCAATTTTGGTCTCTCCTCATTCTCAACATTATGAAATACTGACATATCCATGATTCTATCAAATATAAACTTTTTTGATTAAATTATATGAATAAATGATAAAATACCTTTGCAAAAATAGGGTTTGCTTCAAAATCACCTTGTCAAGTCACTTCTAAGTGCTATATGCATCTGATGTAATCATAATGAAGTGGTAATTAAGTCTATACTCCATTTTATTCCTTCAACTCAAACTTGTATTAATTATGTACTTTGCAAACACAAAAAAGGCTACCAATTACTTTCTAATATCAAATATCTACTCAAGATCTTCTATTTCATCTTCAGATGCTACCTAAAGTTTACCATATCTTCCATACATCATAACAATACTCCAAGAATATTTGCTCCATGAAATTCTCTATAAAAACATAGTTTTCATCTTCTACTAAAGAATTAACTTTCTCTATAATAAAATTAATGCTTAATTCCTTCATAACTAGTTTACATATGATCCAAATTTCAAGCAAGATTAGATACTATCTAAACTTATCTTGATACACTTTTTCCCAACTTCACTACCTCTAGGTTGATCTCTAGATAAAGTTTCAAATTTTGGTGTTGTGAACAAGCTTAATTCAACTTAATTGAATTGAACTCGATTACTAACTTCAATCTTCCTATCTCATCATCGTCTAACTTTTTCTTCTGAGATGTCTAATTCTTTTATAAATGCCTCATTAAGTTCTTTTCAAAGTTCACTGACTATATCTCTAAGTTCCTTATTGTCTTTCTTAGTTTTGGAGTTCTTCTCATGGTTTCTTTTATCATTTCTGATGTTTCTTCCATCATTCCTTCTATTTCCAAATTTTTTGTCTATTTTTCAATACTTTGTTGAGTTTTTGAAGTTGTTGCATAGATGACATACTAGAGTTCTAGTTCTAGGATTCTATTGATCATCAGGTGCATGATGATTCTAAACTATGTGTCCAAAGTTGTTACACTTATAACACACAATGTATCTTATTTCTTCATAAGGTCTTCCTTCTCTTAATAGATTTTCTTCTATTTGTGAGGTTGATATTTCTAGACATTCTACTATTCCTTCTATTTTTATCATATTTAGGTTTCCTACAATAATTTTCTCTATGATCCATACCATGACAGCTATGACAATAAAAATTTGTAAAATGATTAAATGACTTATTTTTACAATCTCTTTTCATATGACCTATTTCATTACATGAAAAACATGTACCTCTAAATTAATACTTGGTTTCCTTAGGAGATTCAACTTGCTTTAGTTCATCCAATATCTCAACTTCCTTGTCTTGTCTAACTTCTTTAGGTTTATCAAAAGATTGACTAGATTCAATCTTATGATATGATTTATCTTTTTCTTTTGGATCTAATCTAATTTGAGGTTTGTTTGTAGACATGTTAAATAGATAACAAAGACTAGTCTTATAAAAAGTAGGTCTTTGTATTGACATTGAATAAACAAGCTTTTCTGTGCTAGAATAAAGCTTCTCAAATTGTTTCTTGCACTAAGTTAATTCACCTTTCACAATAGTGTTGTACTTATGAAGTTCTTCATGATCTTCTTTCAATGTTTCAAATTCAAATTTCTCCTTTCTTACATTTGTTCTAACATTTGTTCTAACATCAGTATTCTTAGTCTTCAAATTAGTTTCAACTTTTTTGGGATAACTCTTCAAGGTTAACTTTAGATTGGTAATCTTCAATTCATGCTTCAAAATCTTGAACTCTATCTTTAGCTTGAATAATCACCATCACTAGTTTCTAATTCAATAGATTCAGGATTGGATTTGAGATGTTCAATCTTATCCTTCAATTGTCCAATGTATAATTTGGAGTCTTCATATTTGTCCTTCAGCTTATCTCTATCTATAGTAAGGAGATCAATTTGTTCAACTACCTCTTCAAGGTTCTTCATCAACTATTCCATATCCATAGGGATCTAACTCAAGCTATTCAGCCTCTTCTGAGTAACTATGCTTTGATACCAATTGTTAGAAATAAGAATTACTGGTGGGAGAGGGGGAGGGGGTGAATTAGTAATCTACAAACTTTAATCACTAACTAGATATTTTTTATTACTTTCAACCATACATAAAAAAACTAAGCAAGTAATGTTGAACAGTAATACTAACCATGCACAAAGATAACTCATAACACCATATTTTGTTAACTAGGGAAACCTTGGCCTAGGGAAAATCCTAGTGGGGATGATACCCATTGGATAATATATTGATATATAAGTTCCTTGTTAGATGATGGACCCTATTAGGAGTCAATGAGAAAATTTAGTATAGAAAGTCCCTATTAGGAGTTGTGGTAACATAGATGCAAGATAAGCCCATTGCCCAAACATGCACTTACTATTACAAGAAGAGCTCACTGCCCAAAAAAGTAATTATAAATTTGGTATATAGCTATTGTAACTTCTTTCTTGACCAATCTCTGATCTTTAGCTCAATCTCAAATCAAAAAAATAATTTTACAAAACTTTGCATATATTGCTTTCATAGAAAGTTAGCATATCACAATACATCACTTGCTTGTGCAACTGACACACATTTGAATTTGCAAAATTTCCTTTGCATAAATACCACACCTTTACACAAATTGTTGATAGGTCAACTAAGAGCATAATATACTTTTCCAACTTAAACATCTAGGATGTTAGCCCTAATTGGACAAGTAATTATTTTGTAAACAAAATAATTTCTTTCCTTTAATTCCACTGTCCTATTTCATTAGTAAAACATGAATCTCTTTTCATACTATCTATAATGACTTTTGAGGTTATACATGTCATCATCAAAATGTATACTATCTCCAAAAAACTTCACTGGTCATAATATGGTTTCAGTAACAAGTTACATACAAAACAATACACTATTGTAAACCAAATTCATACTTAGACAATTTTCTGAGTACCAAAAGCTAAGTATCTTTATTTCTAAGGTTTCTTGTAAGCATGTACATCATGTGTTGCCATAAATGACAACAAATATATATCTTCATTAGCCAATTGTCAACAAGAACAACCATTTGATAGACCTAAATTTTTCCAAGAATCTATTTTTGGCATTGTTTAAAATATTCATATCCTCCTTATTGTTGTTACTATGAATGATCAAGGCAAGATGAATTAACAGTTGGAGGTCCACATTACCCATCTCCACCTCACCAAATTTTAGGTCAATCTTCTCTCTTGCAATTCCTAGCCTAACTTTTTCCATGCTCATATTTTTCCAAACCATCTTTCTACATTTGAGAGGGGAAAATTCCCTTTAGAAAATTTGTCCTTGTCAATATATGTGGGCCTAGGATCAGAATCATGATCCTCTAGAGTGGAGGCAGCCCTATAATAATTTTTTATAAAGTCCAGTGGGGAAAAAAATCTTTGACCACCTTTAGGGCTCTTTTATTAGATTTTGGTTTCCTCTTGGCTCAATTGATAGATTTGTTAGTACCTTTTTCTCCTATGTCTGTGTCCATCTTATCACCATTGTCTTCATACTCATTCGACTAAATAACAACCTTAATTCACTTTTTGGGCACACATTTTTTGCCATACTTTAAAACCTACCTCCATATTTTCTAAATGGGTATGTGTAGGATCATGGTCAAAAAAAATATGGCCTTAAATGGTAGTGAAAATCAACAAATCTGAGTTATGTCAACTTGACGCATTATTCTAAAGTAGTTATAAATTATATATCAAAAAGTTGTATGAAACTAGTCTATATGAAATTGAATTTATTTTATAAACTACTAGGCCTTATATGGAGAAAGGATTATTTTATTTGTTACAAGTTTTGTATTTTAATGTAGTAGTACAAGAATTTTAGGGGAAAAAAGTAGGTATATGTCTAACCACCTAAATCAAAATCAAATGATAATTATTTTAAATATAATTATAGATATAAGAATTAGACCCATGCTTGGATGTGATGAATCTTTTTGGGTATTTTAATTCCAATTAAATAATTAAATATGAACTTTCTTATATAATTTTTTTAGAATAAAAAAATCCCATGTCTAGCTACCTTAACTAATTGAAAACTTTACAATATTTTTTTTATTATACTAGGCAAAGCATAGAATGTGACACAACTTTTGGCTTTCAAAAATGTTATACCACTTGAAAGTTATAACTATTTTTTAAGCAGTATGTCAATCAACACTTTATAGAGATTTTATTAGAAATTAAATAAGAAATACTTATTGAACTCATAATTTGACAATAGTTATATCTATGGAATCTTGAGAGTGTTCTCAAGAAACCCTTTTTGTTTGATTGAATTTGGATAAAAAAATTGTTTGTAGATGGCCACTTGAAGTCTCAATGTTAGGAAATGATGGCTCAAACATATTTTTGAGGGGACCAAACAATTTTGGTAAATACCAAGCCTAATTGAATACTTCAAATGTGTCAGCAAAAAACAAAAAATTTAATTTGAGATATTGGGGACCAATTGTACATTTTAAACCAAAAGTCTTACAAACATATTTAAATATATTACATATTTAAGATATAATGATATTTGAATACTATTATTATTTTATCATTATATATTATATAATAAATTTTATTGTTATAATATTATATATGGTATTATATATGATTAGATAGTATATTAGGATCATACTACTATATATTATTATATAGTATTATATATTATCTATACTATTATAAATTTATTAGATATATATAATATTAAAATAATATTTTAAAATATACTACTATAATATATATTTTATAATAGTATTAGAAATTATTACATAGTATGTTCGAAGGGGTCCTAGGACCCCTAGGGACATATGATGTGATGATATGAGTTGAAGGGTAGTAGGTTACCTTCAACCCATATGATCAATTACAGTATGTCCCTAGGGGTTGTAGGATCCCTAGGGACACATGTCATGATGAAATGGGTCAAAGGGGGTCATAGGTTAGACTATGGCCCCCTTCGACCCATATGATTAATTACAATATATCCAAACACATGTTGTGATGAAATGGATCGAAGGGGGTCATAGGTTAGCCTATCACCCCATCAGACCCATATGATCAATTTCAATATATCCCTAGGTGTCCTAAGACCCTCAGGAACACAAGTCATGATGAAATGGGTTGAAGGGGATCGTATATTAGCCTACAACCCTATGTGACCAATATGATTGATTACAATATGTCCCTAGGGGTCCTAGGGCCCCTAGGGATACATGTCATAATGAAATGGGTCCAAGGGGTTGTAGGTTAACCTACAACCCCATTCAACCCATATAATCAATTACAATATGTCCCTAGGGGTCCTAAGACCCTTAGGGATACATGTCATGATGAAATGGGTTAAATGGGGTTGTAGGTTAGCATACGACCCCATTCAACCCATATGATTGATTACTGTTGGTGTAAATAAGTATATACTTCTTACACTTTACTTTACGTAAGATAATTCATATCCATATTACTTTTCATGTAGACACCTAGGAGTGCATATTCATATAAGTTATCATGTAGACAACACAGTAGTTTGCACTCCAATTAAGAACATGTTGTCTACTACATCTTTTTATGAGATACACCTTTACATTCTTATCCTCTCATTATTGTACATAAATTCATGTACAATGGAGTATAATCCACTCTTGGTGGACATGTGCTTAGTTGGTGTTAGGATAAACCACAAACAGAAATAAAAACTACATGAAAATATAACCAATAACTAAAAAAATAATAGATCACACAGAAATGAACACAAGGCACCAAGATTTAATGTGGTTCACCCAATCCCTGGGCTACATCCACCAAACAGCAAGTCCGATCTTATTACAATCCAGTGATTACAACTTGATTACAATCTGTAATCCCTTACAACTCAATACCGCTGCAAGAACCTATTTTGCATCACAACATAATGAAAAATACCTAACCCTAAGCCCTTTTATACAAGTATTAAACCACTTTAGGGTTATAACATGTCGGCCATAATATGTCGGCTACCATGTCGGCCATAGCCCAAATTTTTTTTTATGAAGTATGTACAGTACTTTCCTGATCAGTCACCACAATCTAACAATCTCCCACTTGGGGACTGATCGGGCTCCACACTAAACAACAATCTCCCACTTGGAGACTGATCCTGTAGCAATACCACTACCACATGGGGCTCTCACTGGAGCAAACCACCCTAGACTCTACTGTTCTTTTATTCATGTTCAGTCTAAAAGACCAACCAAAGCTGAAGAGGAGTTCAACTTCTCCCTTGTTAAAACCTTTGTCAACATATCTGTTGGATTGTCATTGGTATGTATCTTTTCCAGCTTTAACTATCCATCCTCCAAAACTAACCGAATAAAATGGTACCGCAACTGTATGTCCCAATTCTTCCAAGAAGAACTAAATCCATATCATCTCCTTGGCTGCCTCTATAGTAGCAACATACTCTGCCTCTATAGTGGATAGAGCATTAATCTTCTGTAATCGAGAAACCCAGCTCATAGCTGCCCCACCAACAGTAAAGACATAACCTGTAGTACTCCACCTGGTATCAATATCCCATCCAAATCTGAGTCAACATAGCCCTGTTAATCAGTAGTAGAGCCCCCAAAGTGTAAACACTTATTGGATGTTCCTCTCAAATATCTGACAATCCACTTGACAGCATTCCAATGCTCAAATCCTGGATGACTCATATACCTGCTAACGACTCCCACTGCATGTACAATATCTAGCCTAGTGCATACCATAGCATACATCAAGCTTCCTATAGCTGAAGCATAGGGTACCTTGGACATCTTATCCTCCTCTTCCTGTGTCTTGGGACACATTTCCTTAGTCAATTTCGAATGACTGGGTAAAGGTGTGCTGACAGCTTTAGCATTCTCCATAGAGAAATGTTGCAACACCTTCTCAACATAATCAGCTTGAGATAGCGTCAATGTTCTGTTCTTCCTATCTCTACAAATCTTCATACCAAGGATTTTTTTTGCTGCCCCCAAATCCTTCATAGCAAATGCATGTGCTAATTGGCGTTTCAGCCCCTTAATATGATCCATGTTAGACCTAGCTACAAGCATATCATCAACACATAAACATAAAATAATGTAGCTATCATCATCCAACCTCTTAAAATAAACACAGTAATCTGAATGACACCTGTTATATCCATGCTCATGCATAAAACTGTCAAATTTCAGATACCATTGCCAAGGTGCTTGCTTCAAGCCATATAAACTTTTCTTCAATTTGCACACTAAGTTCTCCTTACCTTTGACCTCAAAACTTGTGGCTGAGCCATATATATTTCTTCATCCAAATCACCATGAAGAAAGGCTATTTTAACATCCATCTACTCTAAATGCAAATCTTCAGTAGCCACAAGACCTAAAATAGTACGAATAGAAGTTATTTTAACAACAGGAGAAAATATCTCATCAAAATCAATTCCCCCTTTTTGTGCAAATCCTTTTACAACTAACCTGGCCTTAAAATTTTTCTTACCTCCTTCCTCTCTTTCAACTTGTAAACCCACTTATTCTGTAAATCCTTTTTACCTGCAAGCAACTTGCACAAATCCCATGTCTTATTTTTTAGCAAAGAGTCCATTTCATCTTTCATTGTAGACTCCCACTAAATCTTAGTATCCACCTGCACAGCTTCATCATAACTTTCAAGTTCACCAGCATCAATAAGTAAAATAGAATATAAAGAGGGAGAAAACCTTTGTGGAGGTCTAATTTTCCTAGTTGACCATCTAACATTCACTGGTGTGTGTGGGATTTTTCTGTTGCAGTTGTTGCACATCATGAGTAATGGCTAGAACATTAGTTTTTGGAGTATCATCCAGCACTACATAATCATCTTCTTTCTTCTGATGTTGTTGCAACAGATCTTTGTACAACACTTTCTCATTGAATATGACATCCCGACTTCTAACAATTTTAAGATTTTCAAAATCCCAATTATAGGGCCCATTTGCCATTGCACCAAAAGCCATGACTATTAATGAACATGGAACACCACATAATTAACCACCTATGGGTAGGGGAGCACGTCACATCACCCAACAATCTCCCCCTCGATGCGCATACCAAGTGCTTATGCAGGTTGGGAAGGCACCAGGGAGATTTGAACCCATGACCAGGCCAAAACCAGGCTCTGATACCACTTGTTAGGATAAACCACAGACAGAAATAAAAACTACATGCAAATATAACCAATAACTAAAAAAATAATAGATCACACAGAAATGAACACAAGGCACCAAGATTTAACGTGGTTCACCCAATCCCTGGGCTATGTCCACCAAATAGCAAGTTTGATCTTATTACAATCCAGTGATTACAACTTGATTACAATCTGTAATCCCTTACAGCTCAATACCACCGCAAGAACCAATTTTGCATCACAACATAATGAAAAATACCCAACCCTAAGCCCTTTTATACAAGTATTAAACCGCTTTAGGGTTATAACATGTCAGCCATATGTCGGCCATAATATGTCAGCTACCATGTCAGCCACTATTTATGAAGTATGTACAGTACTTTCTTGATCAGTCACCACAATCTAATAGTTGGTAATCTTATCTCTTTGTTGACTCATAGTCATATCAATTGCCTTTATATACAAGGCTCTTCTATGATGTATTCATCCAATCATCTGATATCCATTCTCATTTGATCATATCTTGTCTCTCTTGTGCTATCTCTTGAGCTTCATTCTCACCTCAAAAAAATTCTTACATGATATCAGAGCTATACCAAATTCTTACATGGTATCAACGCCATAGGACTTTCATTGCATAACCATTGGAGAGATTATTTTTGTAGGTCAAGATTGGAGCATGTTGGTAAAATCAGATGTTGGCATCATATTCAAAAGGTCAAAAAACCCCTAAATCAACTTTTATTTCATCAAAATTGGACATCTGAGGTGAAATCTAGTCAATTTTTTTGGAGGTGCGACAACGGTGATTCAGGCAAAATAATTACGAAGGTGATTTTTAAACAATGATATCTTTGTCATATAGACTCCTTTTTTTGAGCAATTTTTTTTTTTTGTTTTGGGGCAAAATTTTGTGATCTACACATTGCTACAAGTTGTTTGCAATCCCTATTCCTAAATTTTTCTAAAAATTGCAAATCCCAATTTTTGCAACTTCAAAGGCTTAGTTTGAGCTCATCTGGACACATATTTAGGTGCTATGTTTTTTGAAAGTATATAATTTTTTTTCTACTTTCCAAATTTGGTATCAGTTTTGGGTAATTTTGAGTAGACATAGTACTTTCAAAATTTGGTCATTTTTGGCCTATTTTGGCATTGGAAACTAATTAGATCCATGAGAGATCTTGTGTGTTATATTGTTGAGTCTGATATAGATTCACTTTATTTTTTTGTAACTATCAAAATCTAAAGTCCATTTTGATTCATTTTGACAAGTGGTAGTTTTATATGCACTAAGTATAAAGTGCCAAAATCATCTATTTTGGGGGGTCCTTTTATTATGTGATTTGGGGGGGAGGGTGTCTTGAGTGTTTTCTCTTCTCTTTCTCTTGTGTTGTTTTATTTTGCTTCATGGGTTCTCCTAGGTTTTTCCTTTAAACTCCACATGATTATGCTACATGGAAAATTAGAGCATGGAGTAAAATGATGGAAAAAGGTTTAATTGATTATGTTGATGGAACTATGGTTGCACCATATGGTCCTAATAAACTAAATGAATGGAATCATAACAATAAGGTTGCTTGGTACTTTAAGGAAGTATGTACATGAAGATCTTATCTTCCATATTGATAATTGTAAAATAGTAAAGGAACCATTGGATAAGTTGTCTAGCTCATATGAAAAAGTTGACAAAGCTAAGGGTTTTGAACTTAATGAAAATCCCATGTCATTAGATCCAAAGGAGTTTGACACAATTCAAGACTATATCACCAAGGCACATGGGCTAAGGTCAATGCTTAAGGATTGTGGAATTACCATAGAGGATGAAAAATTGATCTATAATTTCATGAGAAAACTTCCTCCAAAGTATGCATCATTTGTTCTGAGCTTCAACACTCACAAGTTGACCTTGGGTTCTTCCTACACCCTGCCTTCATTTAATTCATTCACAAAGATGTTGATGGTAGGGCAATCAAATTTGATCATCATGGGCATTCTCAAGTCTTCAAAGTCCAAAGCATTGGTGGTTAGTAAATGGAATCAGGGAAAAGGGTCTAACAAGAAGCAAAAATCATGGCAACAAAATTCACAACAAGAGAAAGAACACTCAACCTCCTCACCACAAGAAAACTCCAACAATAAGGGAAAATCATCCAAGAAGGAGTTTCTTACTTGTGCATATTGCAAGAAGAATGGACATGAAGAACATCATTGTTATAAGAAGGAGATAGATGAACTCAAGAATCTTCTTAAGAAGAATCATATTGGTCTACCATCAAGAATAATCACTTCATTCTCTTCTTCACATTCAAATTTTGATAAAGGAAAGGATCACAATGATCAAGCCTTAGTATCTACTTCAAGTAAAGATTCAAGGAGATGATTTCTAAATTCAAGGGCTTCTCATCATATGGCATCTTCATAGTCTATGTTTTCATCATTTGATCCTTGACAAACTCCACCTATTTTGATGGGAAATCATACTTACATGAATGTGATTGGGAAAGGAACTATTGATAAAGGGGAGGGATACTTCAAAGATGTGTTGTGTGTACCTCACCTGAGTCATAATCTTCTTTCCATCTATCAGCTCACTCATGGAGATAGAGGAAGGACTGTGGAATTCACACCTAATTCATTTTTTATCAAAGACTTGCAGACTAGACAAATCATTTCTATAGGGGTAGTTGATCATCCATCTTGGCTATACTACTAATGTTTTTCTCATGATGATGACAGTGATTTCTCACTCTCTTCTTCAATAGATTTTGATTGCACTTCAAGTGTTGATTCAAACATTGAGGAGAACTTTGGCTACTTGAACTTGGGTGTTATCACATGTGATCAAGTTCTTGAGCCATCCATTTCTTCTCCTCCTATTGATATTGCATATATTGTTGTTCCTAACGATAGTTGCATTCACATATTCATAGATTTACGTGATTCAATCCAGTAGGATATTCATTGTCTTCTAGACTTGGTTCCATGGGATGACTACTTGACAAACATTTCCAATTTGTTTGTGGAGTCCTACATTGCAGATTTGGGAGACACTATTGATGACATTCATCTTCTCTTTAGTGAAGATGACCCTTCTTTAGTTGTTGCGAGGGATCATGTTGACCCTCATCTTGATTCTTTACTTGATCAATCTTTCAAGGTTGACATGATGGTAGATCCTTTGATACAACTATAGGAGGAGGTCCTTTTATTTTCAAAGGAGATATTTGAGTATTTTATACATGTTCTACATTAATCCTCAATTGAGCCTGATTTGTCTTTTTCAATAGAGTGGAAGAGTACACATGAATTGGAGGAGGAAAATTTCAGTATTGACATGGGGACACTTGAGCAGGTTTCAAAGATTTTGTATATTTTAAAATTTCTTCCTATAGATGGGAGAGGCTTCATTGATATGCCTTTGGTTATATTTATTCCTAAGGGTAGGAATGTTGTTCTACACTCATGGAAGATTTTCTACATTAAGCCTTGTGCATCTACTACAAGTGTACATTCTACATTGAGGGGGGGTTACTTAGTCTATCTTCCTCTTCTTCTCTCTTAAGGGGGGGGGGGGTCTTTTCCTCACATGAGCTCTTTTTCTCTCTCTTTTTGGAGGGGGTTTTTCTGATGTGGTTTTCCCTCTTTCTCCATTTTATGAGAGATTGCATTGTATATCATTTTTGCTTGCATATTGTACATGGTTACCTAACATGGCCTAGTAGCTAGGACCCATCTTGCATTATTATCTATCTTTTATGAGCTTAAGTACATTTCCCTAAATTGCACTTAAGGGGGGGTTTTGGTGTAAATATGTATTTACTATTTACACTTTATTTAAGTTTATTGAGGATAATACATATCCATATTAGTTGTCATATAGACACCTAGGAGTTTGCATATTTATATGAGTTGTCATGTAGACAACATAGTAGTTTGCACTATAATTGAGCACATGTTGTCTACTACATCTCTTTATGAGATACACCTTTACATTCTTATCTTCTCATTTTTTTATGTGCATTCATGTGCATTGGAGGATAATCCACTCTTGGTGGACGTGCTTAGTTTGTATGCTTTTCTCTTTGTTGACTCCTAGTCATATCAATTGCCTTTATATACAAGGGTCTTCTATGATGTATTCATCCAATCATCTGATATCCATTATCATTTGATCATATCTTGTCTCTCTTGTGCTATCTC
Source organism: Cupressus sempervirens (assembly GCA_028749045.1). Classification (NCBI taxonomy): domain Eukaryota; kingdom Viridiplantae; phylum Streptophyta; class Pinopsida; order Cupressales; family Cupressaceae; genus Cupressus; species Cupressus sempervirens. The sequence continues at coordinate 56,588,059 of CM053790.1, read as the reverse complement.
TTGAGCTTCTAGATATTGGCATTTCATTCTTGGCTCAAGAAAATTCTTACATGGTATTAGAGCTATACCAAATTCTCACAATTACTATATGTTCCTAGGGGTCCTAGGATCCCTAGGAACACATGTCATGATGAAATGGGTCAAAGGTGGTCAAAGGTTAGCCTATAGCCTCCTTTGACCCATATGATGAAATAAAATATGCCCCTAGAGTCCTAGGACCCCTATGGACACATGTTATGATGAAATGGGTTGATGGGGGTTGTAGGTTAGACTCCAATCCCCTTTGACCCATATGATCAATTACAATATGCCTAGGACCCTGTAGGGACACATTTCATGATAAAATGTGTCAAAAGGGGTTATAAGTTAGCCTATGAATCCCTTTAACCCATATGATCAATTACAATATGTCCCTAAGGATCCTAGGAACCCTAGGGACACATGTCACGATGAAATGGGTCGAAGGGAGTCATAGGTTAGCCTATGACCCCATATGACCCATATGATTGATTACAATATGTCCTAAGGTGTCATAGAACACCTAGGGACACATTTTGTAATGAAATGGGTCCAAAGGAGTTGTAGGTTAGCTTATAACCCCATTTAACTCATATAATTGATTACAATATGTCCCTAGGGGTCCTAAGACCCTGATGGATGCATGTCATGATGAAATGGGTTAAAGGGGGTCATAGGTTAGCCTATGACCCTCTTTGACCCATATAATTGATTACAATATGTCTCTAGGGGTGCTAGGTCCCCTACAGACACATGTTGCAATGAAATATGTCATGATGCTAAAACTTGCATTGTATGCCACTTCATTGGTGCGTCATTTCCCTACTTTCAAATCATTGATCATGCCATCGAATCTAATAGCTCCTAATTTTATAGTGATTTCAACTACCTTATACACTGTTAGAAGATCTAGGAATTAGCTAAAGACCATGACATAAATGTTGAGAGGAAAAATAAAATAACCAACTAACAAGACTATGTAGTCTTCTCCACTTTGAATTTTGCAAGATTTAGGTGGGTTTATCTTAGGAATTCACTCTTTCTTGCTTTAGTATCAATGTTCTCAACATGAACTCCAAAATAGAAAATTATTTAGCCTTCTTCTAATTCATTGGAAATGAAGATATGATAAATAACTATTTTATCAAACCCTAGACCATGAATCAAATATAGGCCGACATTAATTTTTTAAACAAAAGAACATTAGAAGATTGATTGACATAAGTTTTCTACATTGTGCAAAGCATTCCAATAAAATCAATTTACAAGGATGGCTAGTGCCTTATCCATTGGGGTATAACTTTCAGAGATCACACACCTACTTCTCGATCTTATCTTGATAATTTGTGTAATCATTTATCAAGGTTCATTTCTAGATCTCATTCTTATCATATCTTTACTTAAAACCATAGCATTCTTTCAAGTTGTAATAAGCATATAAATAATCCATTAGATTATCACCAAAATAAATATTAAAGTATAATTCAAAATGAAATACAACTAAAAATTTTCTATCTAATATAAGAGAACAAAATAAAGACAAGAAAAGAGATGAGATATGGGATGAAAACCATCTTTCAATACTTTAATAATAACTTTTTTGAAATTGTATACAAATCAATGATCCCCTCAATCAAAAATTAACACATATAGACCAACAATTATTCGCTTTTGTATTCACTTCTGGAATTGATTTACAATATACATGGACCAACTCAAAATTTACATAGACTCGTGCAATAAAACAAAATTTGGACCCTCACTCCACATCTTGGAAATCCTTTTATAGACAAGGATTACAAAAAGCTTCAAATGAGAGGACACTTGTCAAAATTTGATTCAAAACAAAATAAAAAAATATTTTGATATTTTCACTTTACAAACATTCTTTCTACTTGGACAAAACTAGGGAAGTAGTTCCAAGAATGGTAGGTGGTGAATTTCTTTAAGTGTCTTCAATATATGCCTATATCCTAACAACCTGTCACTATCATCGTCCTTTTCTCTATTTTGTCCCTCCTGCCATCTAGTTGTAAATCCTTAGTGCTTCATGTTGGTAGAGCTTTGATCTCTCCAACTTCTTCCTAGATGTATATATTTCTCTTTTTGTGGGCCATTCAGTGCCTCTGACTCCATCCAAGTCATGAACTGCCTTATTTCATCTGGCATCTATTATAGCCCTTGATTCAGTTGCAAACTTGTTTAAGTCTATTTATACTTTAAACAAGAAATCAATTAAATCATTGAAAGGAAAGTCACTTTCATCTTTAAAAATAGATGCTACCCCTCCTTGAGTTAATATTGAATTAAAGGAATCTAACCATTCTTGCTAGTCCTTCAATTTGTTATTAGCATATGAAATTGGTAGGACACATGGTTCAAGCGCTCATGACAAAACCTTCATCTTAATTTGTATAATTTGTAATTTTCCACTAAAGAAGCCAATTAGTTCTTTCAATATTTCTAGGCCTTCCTTCACTATGAAGATTTTTTCAAGAAAATTTGGCTTCTTTTCCATCAACAACATTAGTGTTTCAAAAAATTGAATGTATGGCCCCCATTGACTGAAAATAGGTGATATCCATGAGAGTGCTTCATTGAAAACATGCTCAACACTTTGAGGAGACATAAAAAGGCTATGTGCCTATTGAGATATCTTCTTTAGAGAATCTACTCTATGGACTATCCTTCCCTTTAAAATATTTATCCTCACCTCACCACCTTGCTATGGAGTTTGAGCATCTATGCTCATTCTTCTTGGTTCAAAATCATCTTATTCTAACTCCATAGTTTGAGTAGACATCTCTTGCATGACCCTCATTGGCTACTCACTACTAGCTTGTGCTCTGCTCTATTATGCAATATTAAGTTGTTCCTTTCAGGATGCAACCTTGGCCTCTAGCCCCTGAGCCTTTTCATGTAGCTCATCTACTCTTTTACCATAAACATAGCTCTTCATGAGCTCTTCTTCATACAACTTCATAATATCTATGTAACCATGGAAGGTTCAAGCCAACTTTGTTTCTATCTCCTCCACCTTGGCCTCATTCATAAATGAGAAGTGTTTCCTAGATTTCAATATTTATAAACCAAAAGTGATCTACATAGTTTACACTATCCTAGTTTCTTGAGCAGTATTTTCTATGTCCATCAACTTAGGTTTGTTTGTTTTAGGAGTCATGCTCTATACTGCTAAGGATTTGGAACTAGTGTTGAAACTAGGCCACCTTTGAAGACCATTAGCACCAAATCCTTCATAAGAAATTCAATTCTCTTGTCTTTTAATTTGATCAAGCATAAAAGCTTTCTCTAGATCCCATCTTGATACTTCAAGCATTATACTTCTCTGAACTAGGTCTCTTGCCTCTACAGTAGTCACTTACTCACTCTCTTGGTCATAAGCATGTAATTTCTCAACCTATTCTTGTATCTTTTCTTCTAATTCTCTTGGATTGAGTTTCAAAACTAACTCAGTCTACTCTAATAATTTGTTTATAAAGCTCCTAAATTTTGTTAATTTGAAGAATTCATCATCCTCCATGAACTATTATTCTTGGATGATTCTGTCATCCAACCTAGTTACTACCAACTCTAGGTCATTCAAAGAATTCTCTAATACATTAACTCTATCCTCCAGGTAGCTCTACCTCAAACCAACAAAATACTAATTCTTCTAAGGCATTAATTGAAGTGTCCTTGTCTTCAATTTTTCATGTATTTGGATCGCCTTTTATCTTTTGTTTCCTTTGGCAACCCATGAAACATCTACAGGCTCTTCTTCCTCAACCTCTAAGACAACATCTGGCTTAGGAGAGTTAGGGTTCACTCTTCCCTCTTCACCTACTAGTTCAGTAGGCATCTGTGCCATTATCTCATTATAATCATCCACTATCTTCATCAGTCTATGTGGATAGGGGACATCTAGTTAGAAGCCCTTAAAGATTGGATATGCTCTCTTTATATCATTTTCTACCCTTAAGACATCTTCAAAGTTTTTCAATTTATTTGTAGCTTCCTTGGTATTAGGTAACACATAAACCCTAATCTCCTTTAAAGTGTTCCTCATAAAATACTTTGGGTCATACATTCTATATGGGGCAGTGGATAAATTTTAGTGGTGAAGGAAAGCATGAGTCTATTATAAGGATTCTTTTCCAATTGAAAAAATCCCCTATTCTAAAACATCTACACAAGAAATTTCCCTTATGCACTTTTGGTCCTAAGTATTTTCTATTTACCATGGACAATTGCCACATGAATTCAATGATGAAAATTTTGTGAGGGATACACTTTGGTAGTATATGTGGTCATTGGGGGCATCCATAGACTCTCATAAGAGAAAAGGTTTGAAACAAAAATATGTCACCACAATTGTGATCTAGCCTTTTCTGCTCAGGCAATAGGGTTATTCTTAATAGACTTTTCAATATCTTAGGGGCCCTAAAGAAACTAGGGTCTAGCATTTTTATTATTAAAGAGCTGAAATTATTGAAGAATTAAACAAAATTATAATAATGATAAAACCTATCCCATACACATGTCCAATGTTGTAGTGGTAACTCTCCATTTACATCAGATGTCTGATCTATGAAGTTTGGGCTAGTGTATCCCACATTCTTATCTAAAATAAGGTGTATCAGCAATGAATAATGGTAGAATTTGAAATCACCCAATTCTCCTTTCAATTCCAATCCAATATTTTCTTTCATCTACTCTAGATGTAAGCTACATAATCATATTACCCACTATGTTATGCATCTTGTACATCTCGGGCTATAATGTAGATTGACCCATACACCACATCAAACCCATCAATTCCCACCACCTTGTGGACACCATATACAATCTTCTAAAAGTAATTCTTTAACTTGTCCAAAGGCATCATTTTATCCACTTTCTTTAGATAATCCCCCACTTTCTTGAGTTCCATAGGGATGTGTTGCATCATAGCCTTCCCATGGTAGCCAATTTTATTCCTCTCAAACTTCCCTTGAAGTTCATCTATGTCTAGTGGGACACTCATGTGATCCTCTAATTGAGAAGATTTACTGAAAGAAGAATGATCCAACATATACAAAATGCTCTCATCATACCTATGAAATGATTTGGTTGTTGGGTTGTAATATTTGATTAGGGCCTTCACCAAATTGACATATACAAGTACATTTGGAAACATGTGCTTTTCCAAATTAATCCATTGTTGATTATAGAGAGAGATCTTTTCAAACCTATTTTATAGAAATATCTAAAGAGTTCATACCCATTGACACTAAGGAAAATTTCATCTCTATAAAATGAGTATGGGTCTTTGAAGTCATGATCATTTGTAGATATGGTGTTTGATAAGTATATAAATATTTTCATCCATTCTTCTATAAATTTGTTTGCCTTTCTCTATCGAGTCTTTCCTCCTTTAGAAGTAGATGTTTCAATTGCCTCCATTTCCTTAGCTCAAATCTCTTATATCTCTTTATCTAACATCTTGACTATAAATTAAAAATCTGCAAGCTCTACAATTAGCACTAAAACCTTCAAAATCTTCACACTGAAACTCTACAAGATCTTGAAATCCTTGTGCTCTTTTAAACCATAATTTGTTCTCAGCCTGAAGAATTTATTCTATGCTATGCATACTTCATCAACTATTTCACTACATTGATTTCCTGTATGCATGAGCTTTAAACTTATTTTTTTATGTCACCTCAATGGACCATCGAATTAACTATCCATCTTAGCACTTTATTGTAATTCCTTCAATTTTCATTGGTTGAGAACTTCTTGTCATTTTCTAGCTTAGAGCAACCAAAAAAAACTTTTTTGTGTCATACCTAGGGGGTCCAATCTTACACTTCATTTTTAATTTCAAACTCTTTGTAACCTTATAAGAAAATAAATTGACCTCTACAATTTTACGATTGATCCTTTATTTTATCAATGAAGAGCCCTTTTAAACTTCCTATTATCATACACTTAACAACTTATTGTAAGATCAGAAGCACCAATCTGCAATGTCATCTTCAAAACCATGAACTCACACCAAGAAGTTTACAAACCATTCATATCATCAGCAACACACAAATGAACATTTACAATTTTATACTTACAATTATTCATAGCATCAAAGCTTGGCTTTTATTGCTTTATGATCTTGCGATCATAGCTACTATACCTCTATCACAACCTCAGGAACTTTCTTTTAACTAATGCTTCTACTTTATGACTATAAACTAACTATTGTATTTATTTATCATACCCTTGGAAGCTCTAACAATTACTTTTTCTTTAACCTTATGATCATACATTTGACCTTTTTTCATATCCTCAAAAACCTTCATGGCTTGCTCTTTAGATCTTACAAACTTCTATCTTTGTATCTTCATGAAACTTCATTGAGATGCGTTGAATTCCCTTATGCTCATGCACATGGCCCCACTTTGCAAGATCATAACACTTTACAACCTTAGAACTTTATGCATTATGATCTTATGCTTCTCTTGTTGTTCGTATGGTTGAGGGTCCTCTTAAAAGATTTTGTATTTATACACTGCTTCATCCTTTGTAAGATCATATCCTATTATCCATCATAAGAGAATTATGATGATATGCTACCATCATGAGTGTAAGATCAAAAATCACATAAAATACTTCCATGATTCTATGATTGCATTAGATATTGTGTCATCAAGAGACTCAACAACTCATCTCTATGATCATGCACTAGCCTTTTCTTCATAACATTGGGAGATTAAAAGTTCATGCCTACAACTCTGTGCTAAAGAATTTGATCATAAGATTGTAACAAGAGAGGAGAAATTTTAAAAATCAAGTGCAATCTCCTACTAAACCTAAAACCTAGGGTAAAGATCAAATATGATCATAGAACAAGGAAAATTTTCAATGATAGGGTACAAGACATAATTCTTAGGACATTGTAAGATCCTATGTTAGGGAAAAGTTTTGAAAAGGTCTAGGACATAAAAATACTAAGTTAGGGTATTTTTATTGGAAATATGACAAAAATATATGAAAAACCCTAACTATGCTATAGTCTTCAAGACATTTTCATAGTATATTTTCAGAATTTTGGCATAGTGAAAATAAGAGCTATTAGAATCATTTGTGGTGTTAGCTTTGGATGAATGGCTGAACCCTATAGACACCCCTATTTTGACCCCATAGCCCCTATATTTTTTATGACCACTACATACTGAAGTGTCCCCTAAGACCAAATATGGGCTCCTAAGACCAAATTGGCAATGGATTTGGCTAATTGTAGACATCTTAAGGGACTACAAACATCATTTCAAATTTAACATATATGACATAATTTCAAATTAAATATTGCATTTAAATTTGATAATAAAGCTTGATAAAATATTCATCACAAATTAGTACATTTGAATCTTTCAAATATAAAAAACATGATCAAAATGAATGATATTCTATAAACATGAATAATACACATGATCCATAATAAATTAAATAATGCTATGCTAAATTAAAATCTATATCCTTGTGCATATACATGAAAAAATATATATATAAAAATACATGTATCAATAGACATATTATGCAAATATATATCAAAATACATCTATCCATAGACAAATTATGCAATACTATACCAAAATACATAGATCTATATACAAAATGTGGCTGATCATATCATCAAAATATGTATAGTATTAAAGTTTCTGTATACAATGTAGCATAGTCCATCTCAAAATGTCACATGAAACATCCTATGAGAACTATACTATCCTATGCTACTAGTAGTTCATCAAAATGTAGCCTCTTTGCTAAACTAGGTGGATTAGATGCCTCCTACATAAAAAAAAAAAAAGGAAAACCCAAAGTTAGACTATGGAATTTATATGATTCTATGTATCTAACATTGAATTATGCAAATGCATAATGATCTTTTTTTAATGAAGATTTATAGTTTTAAACTTTCATCATAAAAATGTCTCTTATTGACCTCCTACAGAGGTTAGGAGTCCTCTCATATGTCAAGAATTCTGAAACCTCATTATTTGTGGGTTGTATATGTTCAAGTATAGTTTTTAGATGGATTTACAACTTAAAATATAACATTATAATTGATAGAATACAAAATTTATAACATATTCCATCAAGAATTCAAACTAAAACTTACCTATATTGACCTCTCCTCTAGAAATAATGGGTACATGAGAAAAGATACAAAACTCTAACATCCAACCTCTTGTGTACTAGGTGTTTCCTATGAGATACAAAAGCCTAGTTGCTAATATCATGGAAATTAGTTATAAATTTATTTTTTATGAAAATAAGAAAAATAACAAATAAATGATAGTTATAGATATGATAGGGCTCTCTTTATGAATTGAAATGCCAAAGGGTCTATGATGCCTAATTAGCCTAGACTCATCACCAATAGCCATGCCTTGTACAATAAAGAATGTAATTTAATTTAATTAGCCAAAAAAAACTACAAGAATGCATCTATATTTAATCACTTCAAAAAAACTAAATTACCTTTCCCTTGTCAATGGCTTGTGCTCAATCCCCTGAACTCTGCCCCTCACTAAAAGGTGATACTTGCAAGAGAAAAGAAATATTAGAAACCATATTTGTTCCAATATCAAATAGAAGAAAAATGAGAACACAACATAATATACTGTACATATCTCAAGGCCAAATGAAATAGCCAAGAGCATGACATTGTCAACCTATTTGAGCTCCTCCTCAATCATCAACTAAACATGAATGAAGATGACATACATGTATAGGTTAGTACAAGTTAAAATTATTAGTTTATAAAGATTAACTTTAACTCAGCTATGTTCTAATGAAAAGGTTTATACATGTATCAACATAGAAGGATCCTATGGCTCTACATGAATGTCCTCTCTCAGATGATGGTGTGTAGTTTGTATAAGCATGTGTGTTGTATCCTCCTTTTGAAATAGAAATTGATACTCAGAATGGTCACCAATGGTACCTAGAAAAATATTCTTGCACGTTATGCAAGTATGGGGCACACAAACATGTGATGAGCTCACCAATGATGAACTCACACCAACATCAACACAAGGAGGCAATAGTAACCTAATTTGGGATATCAATAGGCTACTCTATCTATAGATGGCTCTCATAGTATGAGAGATAGCCTCTATAATGATATTAGGATGTTGCACTGGAGGATGGGGGGAGACATCAAGAGGGAGGACAAATGTGTTAGCTCTATTTTGCTAGAAAAAGGTCTTTCCTAAGGAACTCCCCCTCCTACACCCATGTTGGGCCTTGTGCTCTAGTAGTTTACCTTGAGGCCTAGAAAAAATTTAGAATATAGTTTTTAAATGAAATGGAAGGAGACCACTAAATTATTGTGTGGAGGTTTTTCAAAAAGCATCTAGAACCAATCCCAAAAGTTCATATGCATAGCCTCATTTATGCACTATTTAGTTGATAATTTGGTCTTTTTTGCATTCTACTCTTTTACTGGTTTTTGGGTTCACAACAAGGTTAACTATATCATTTTTGGTTATGTTTAGGGTTGTAACCTCATCATAGTCCAACCCATCATCAAACATGGTATGCATTTTCTTAGGCTTGTGAAGAGAATCATTTTGTTCATTGATAAGTGTCTAAATATTATCCACTGTGGTGTTTAACATGGATAACATGAGAGCCAACACAAGTATATTTTTATATGTGGCTTGAAAATGCCTCAGTTTGCTAAGATTTTCTTGCATCAAATATTCAATTTGAGAAGGGTTTTGAGGGGGTAGTGGATAATTTGGCTAAGGGTTTTGAGGTGGTACTGGATCATTTATTGGAGGGTGTTGATGTACTGTGTTTCATGGCTAACTGTTACCAACATCATTCAGGTTAGCCATGCCTATTAAATTACAAAGAATCCAAAAATTACCATTTGAGTTAATTTTTTTAATTAAAATTAAAAGATTAGAGATTTCTATTAAAAACCCTATTTTTAAATATAATTCAATGAAAAAATCAAAGAAACAAAAAATGAACTTACTTGAGGTTGCCTAAATCCTATACGCAATCTGAAACTGTATACTTGAAATGGAGGCTAGCAAATAACAAAAACAAGCAAGGAAACAATGAAAAATAGTGAAAAAATGTGCTTATATGTTTTCTAGTTTAAATTTGTGGTTGTAAGTTTGAACAGGTACTTGATTTCATATCAGACACCCAAGATTAGATTGGGTATCCAATGAGGAATTGGGTACCTAATATTGGATCTGATACCTGAAAAGAGTTGGTATCAACTTTTTGCTTTGGTATCATGATGGGGGGAAAAGTTAAAGAATATTTTGAAATGCTCTTACACATTTTAAAACTCCACTCTTTTCATATTGCCACTTTTTCCATGATTATGCACATACCCAAATGCAATCCTTGACTATCCTCAATATCAGAGAGACCTTGAGACTCCTTTGCATCACTATCATCTACCTCCTCTACATCTTTAACATCCATAGATTTACCAATGGAATAGATTTTAATGGCATGTAGATGAGCATTATTAATCCCTCATGGAGGAGAGGGTTAGCCAAGACTTTCTCCCTTACACCATTGATGCTAGAATTTAAAGAAGATAAAAGATAAAAGGGAATATAAATCTTGATACCATGCCTAAAATGATTCAGGGTAAGTGCACAAAGTTGTGGTGCCAAAAGGGGGGTATAAGTGGACACCTTTTTCCTGAAATAAAAATTTTGAACTTCAACAAGAATTTGAAGATAGTTACGCTAAAAATTTTAAGATATGAAAAAAGAAAAAGTCATAGTCCTTTAAATCTAGTTTCTAAACTACTAATTTTTTTTTTAAATGGTTTAGTTTTAGGTCCTCAAAAAAGGGGGCCACAAAAAGTGGTACTGTTTATTCCAAAAAAACATAACATAGTACAAAGTGTGGCCCCCCTAAAATTTTAACCTTTTTTTTGAAATTCTTTAATCGCTCTAGACAAAAGTTATTTAACACTATGTAGTTTATCCCAGATTTTTCAGGTAATTTTATAATGTCTATTTTTTTTTTTAATGAATTTTTTAACTAGACATATCCCAAAAATGTGAAATATCTGTGTGCTCCCCCTAGAAATAATTGAAAACTAATCTAAAATCAAAACTTTTTTTTTTTCAAAGTGTGTAGAATGGAGTTTAGTTTCTAAAAAACTAAGTTGATGCAAAATTCGATGACCGAGCTAAAATCTATAGCCCAATTAGTACATGGTGGTTTTTGACAAAAAATGAACATACATTCAAAAGAAATTATAGATGAAAGGTTTGAAATAGTTCAAATTAAAAATAAATTATATGGTTAGATAGCTAACACAGAGACCTATAATGCTATGTAACCTGATCTTATCGATACCCAACCACGAGGAATCTTGAAGGGGAGCACACAAGAAAAACCAATCATTTTTGGTATGTTTGCTGGAAAACACATCTTAGACCTATTCATAAACTCCAAACATTTGGGTTGGATCTCCAAGGAAAAACCAAGCCTTAGGCTTGGGTTTAAATAAGCTTTTAATAGCGTGTGCGCCCTATAGCATGCACATGCTATAGTGCGCATGCGCTATCTAAAACATAATTTCTTAGTAGCACATGTGCGCTATAGCGTGCATGCACTATTAAGACCTAAATTGCATAAGAGAATTAGGTGGGGGGGGATAAGGGAATGGCCATGTGTGTGTGAGAGAGAGATAGAGAGAAAGTAGGTGATGGGAGAGGGGAGAGAGAAAGTGAGAAAGAGTAGGGGTGGCAAAGAGAGTATAGGATGGGAGAGAGAGTAGAGGTGGAAAAGAGAGTGTGGGATGGGGGAAAGAGATTGAAAGTAGGGGATAGGAGAGAGAGGAAGTGTGAGAGAGAGTATAGGTTAGGAGAGAGAGATTAAGAGTAGGGGATGTGGGAGAGAGAGAGTAGGCGATGGGAGACGGAGTCGGAGGGGAAGAGTGAGAGAGAGGAGGATGGGAGTGCATGTGTGTGAAAGAGAGAGTATGGAATTGGAGAGGGGGAAGACAAAGTAGCTCGAGAGAGAGAGAGTAGGGGATGGAAGAGAGAGTAGGCGATGGGAGAGGGACTGGGAAAGGGAGAGAAAGGGGGGATAGAAATGTGCGTAAGAGAGAAAGAGAGAGAGTAGGGTATATGAGAGAGAGTAGAGAGGGGGAGAGAGAGAGAGAGTAGAGAGAGAGAGAGAGAGAGAGAGAGAGAGTAGGTAGTGGAAGAGGGAGTGGGAGAGGGAGAGCAAGTGAGAGAAAAAGTAGGGGATGGAAGAGGAGAGAGGGGGGATGGGTGTGTGTTTGTGAAAGAAAGAGAGAGTAGAGAATGAGAGAAGGGAGAGAGAGATAGAGAGAGTAGGAAATGGCAAAGGGATGGGAGAGGGAGGGAGAGTGAGAGAGAGAGAGAGAGAGAGAGAGAGAGAGAGAGAGAGAGAGATAGATAGATAGTAGGTGGTGGGAGAGGGATTGGGAGGGAGCGAGAGGTGGAATGGAAGCATGTAAGAGAGATAGAGTAGGTGATGGGAGAGAGTAGGTAGTGGGATAGGGACTACAAGAGAGAGGGGGGGGAATGGGATTGTGTACTTATTTATAAGAGAGATAGAGTAAGGGATGGGAGAGAGTGTGAGAGTTTGAGAGAAAGTAGGAGGTGGCAAATAGAGCTCATAAAGGATGGGGGCGAGAGAGAGAGAGAGAGAGAGAGAGAGAGAGAGAGAGAGTAGGGGATAGGAGAGAGTGTGAGAGAGAGTAGGGGGTGGAAGAAAGAGAGTGAGAGTAGTGGATTAGAGAGATAGAGTAGAGAGGGAGAGAGAGTACTTGAGAGAGAGAGAGAGAGAGATAGTAGGCGATGCAAGAGGGAGTGGGAGAGGGAGAGAGAGGGGGGATGGGAGTGTGTGACAAATATAGAGAGTAGGGAATGGGAGAGTAGAGAGGGAGGGAGGATGGGAGTGTGCATGTAAGAGAGAAAAAGCAAGGGATGGGAGAGAGTGTGAGAGTGTGAGAGAGAGTAGGTGGTGGCAAAGAGAGCTCGTACAGGATGGGAGAGAGAGAGTGAGATTACGGGATGGGAGAGCATGAGAGAGAGTAGGGGATGGGAGAGAGAGAGAGAGTGATAGTAAGGGATGGGAGAGAGAGAGAGAGAGAGATAGTAGGCAGTAGGAGAGGGAGTGGGAGAGGGAGAGGGAGAGGGATAGGGGGGATGGGAGTGTGTGTGACAAATGAGAGAGTAGGGGATGAGAGAGAAGAAGGGTGGGGGGATAAGAGTGTGTGTATCTCTCAAAGAGAGAGAGTAGGGGATGGGAGAGAGTGTGAGAGTAGGGGGTGGTAGAGAGAGAGTACGATGATGGGGGAGACAAAGTAGGCAGTGGGAGAGGGAAAGAGAGAGGGGGGATGGGAGTGTGTGTGTGAGAGAGAGAGACAAAGTAGGGGATGGGAGAGAGTGTGAGTGTGAGAGACAGAGTAGGGGATGGGAGAGGAGAGAGAGAGCAGGGGATGGGAGAGGAGAGAGAGAGAGCAGGGGATGGGGGAGAGAAAGTAGGTGGTGGGAGAGGGAGAGAGAGAGGGGGGGGGATGGGAGTGTGTGTGTGAGAGAGACAGAGTAGGGGATGGAAGAGAGTGTGAGTGTGAGAGAGTAGGGGATGGGAGAGGAGAGAGAGACCAAGGAATGGGGGAGAGATAGTAGGCTATGGGAGAGGGACAGAGAGAGGGGGAATGGGAGTGTGTGCGTAAGAGAGACAAAGTATGGAATGGGAGAGAGTGTGAGAGTGAGTAGGTGGTGGTAGAGAGAGCTCGTACAAGATGGGAGAGAGAGAGAGAGTAGAGAGGGAGAGGGAGAGATAGTAGGTAGTAGGAGAGGGAGAGGGAGAGGGAGAGAGATAGGGGGAATGGGAATGTGTTTAAAAGAGAAAAAGTAGGGGATGGGAGAGGAGAGAGAGAGTAGGTGATAGGAGAGGGAGAGGGAGAGAGATAGGGGGGATAAGAGTGTGTGTGAGAGATCTAAAGAGTCAAGGACGGGAGAGGAGAGAGGGTGAGAGAGTAGGTGGTGGGAGAGGGAGAGTGAGAGAGAGTAAAGAATGGAAGAGGGGAGAGAGAGTAGGGAGGATGGGGAGTGATCTGATTTCACATAGTGTGTATGCACTATAGTGCGTACGCACTTTATAGTGCATACATGCTATAGTGCGTACACACTATAGTGCATAAGCACTATCTCAAATCACCTAAAAATGGTAAAAAACCAACCTTCGGGCCCATTTTGTACTTTTGGTCTGTTATGAACTCTATTATTCCGACAGAGATCATAGGTTTCAACATAGAAAACACCAAATTCAATCATTGGATACGTGATTTGAAGACTTTTTGAATATTTCTTGTATAGAAAAGGTTAGTGCAATCCATTTTAAATATTGTTTGTCAATATATAGATACAAATTTGATTATAATTTGACATGTTATTTAATATATAATGAATTCATTAAAAATTGTATGTTTGAATGAAATGTTATTTCAGAATGGTTAGAAATTTCACAAGTCATTTGATATATATTGTGTATTCATTCAAATAATTATAATTTTTATATGTAATTGAATAATTTGTAATTTACACATTTTAAGTAATTCAGATGTTTGAATAATTTGACATGTTGAAATCATCATCATGCCAAGGAAGAAACCAAAGATTAAAACAAATGAAGATAGGGAGAGAGATTTGGCAATTAAAAGAGATAAAATGAAATTACTACATGAACAAAGAAAATTACAAAGCAATAATGAAGAATTGACTTTCGAAGAGGATCAAGAACCACCAGTACAAAGAAACAAAGAGGAAGAATTAGAAACACAAAGAGAATGAATGAGATTGCTATTCTCAAGAAGACAATTGAATTGTGAAGCTACACCATCCTCCAATACTGGAGTCATATCGTCTGCTACACCATCTTCCAATGTCAAAGGCATATCATCCTCTCATGTAGAAGAGACACTGATTTGTAGATCCAACGATATACACACTCCATCATGCCATGTTGAAAGCACAACATCAACACATAAAGTAGGTGACATTCCATCTTTTACATCTTATTTCTAAGGCACGTCATCTTTGGTTCAAGGTACACAATACACTCAACCTTATATTGATGTTCAAAATGTTGAGAGAATTGAAGAGATTAGAACACCTTCTAGAATTCATTTTAGAAGACCAAAATATTTGATTGATATTGATACTAACATTTTGAAATCAATGCCTGAAAGGATTAGCAAGCGTACTTGTCAAAGAATAGTTAATAGTATGTGGAGATTTTTTTTGAAGAATTAAATATTACAGGTCAACCTGAATTATTTGTTGAAATGATGAGAAATTTGAAATTTAGGCCTATCATGAAGATTCTTGGGCTAAGAATGATGGATGATTCAAATGAAAGAAATATTGTAAAGAATTTAATGAGTGCTTATGAAAAAGTGGGTTCTAAATCACACACCAAATATAGTAATATCACAAGATGAGTACTCACATTAACAATAGTAAGTAGCCAAATAAAGAAAGCTCGACTCACGAGAAAGACAAGAAAAACATTAAAAATTGGTAGAGATACCCTAAGGAGAGCCATGCTAAGGCGTGAGAGATTAGAAGATCCAACAGAAAATGAGTTATGGACATTTAGCAGTAGACTACTACGAAAGGATAAAGAAATTAGCAAAGCCTTGAAATCATTGATCGAAGATTTTTGGAAAAATAATATGTGTGTTTCTCCAAATCAAATAGATATTGCAAGAAGGATGATTGGTAGACAAAATTGGGAGCCACATGCGAAACATTTTTTGGACTCAACTCAAACACAATTTTTTGCAAAATTTATTGGTATGTATCCTCAAATTCGAATAAGTCAAACATTTTTTGAGATGGGTAAACCTTTTTATGTGAAGTTAAATCACACATGCACAACTTGTTGTTGTAGGATACATATTGAATTTTCTAACTATTTTGATGTTTTTAGGCATATATGCATAGTTTTGCATTCTCAGTTTGTTTTGTAGGATTGTGACATAAAAGAGCCACCAAGATCTTCAAGGGAATTCATATCCAACATTTTATGTGAAATAGGGGATAGCCAACAATTTTACAAGACATCATGTTTGGATGGTACGTGCTTATTTTGTGGTTCTTTGCAACTTTTATGAACTTGTCAACATATGGGTAGTACGCATGCAATTGGAAATGAAATAGTAGATTACAAAAAATTCAAGATAGTGACATATGCTTTAAAAGATGTGATCTAGTCATTGAAAAGATTCCAGTGTATGAGTTCATGAAGATTTTTTGTGAAAAGATTATTTATGAGTATGCAAGGCGTAACCATAGAGCTCGATGGTTGGATTTACAATTCAAGTTGTGCAAGGATATGCTTCCATTGGATACCATTGTTTTGGTTGTAGATTTTGTAGAGAACTACACACTATAACCACAAAATGAGGTGCAAGCAAAGTATTATACATCTCAACAAGTTTCCATATTTGTTAACATAACATTCATGCATTCACCTACAAGTACAGAGGATGATAGGAAGATTTTGAGGGAGTACCATTTTTACATCAGTGATGATCAATCACATTCTACGAAGTTTTTACATGGTTGTTTTCAACTATTTTATGGAGATTTCACTAACAGGGGGATATCATATCGTTAGCACATTATTTGGTCAGACAATTGTGCATCTCAATTTAAGAATGCACGAATGTTCTATTGGTTGAGCAGGATGCACAGGTTGTGTAGAATTCAATATATGTGGAATTTCATAGAGGCTGGTCATGGTAATGGAGAGCATGATGGTGCAAGTGCATGCATTAAAAGAGCCTTGGCTCGTGAAGAACTAAAGTACAAAGATGGAGCAAAATTGATAGATGCAAAATCCATCGTCCAATGGTGTAATGCTACAATGGGTCCAGGTAAGGAAGGTGAGTCTACAATTCGTAGATTTTTTTTGGTTGATAGATAATACTAACATTGCACTATATTAGGATTGTTGCACACTAACAGGATCTAGTGAGTTACACTCTTTTAGAAGCTCTAATGCAGGTTCATGGAGTATCCACACACAAAAAATGGCATGCTATTGTCCATCATGTGCAATGGAAAATTGGGATGACTGTGAATCAACTGAATGGGTGGACAAATGGGATATACGGGTGTTGGATCCAATTGACACCTATCATCCCCCATAAGCATTGGAAATGGTAGAGATGGATTCGTCTATTGACTTTGACCACTTGTCAGATCTAGTGCAACCTAGTAATATATATATATATATATATATATATATATATATATATATATATCTTTGTAATCTCAATATGTAACTTTATAACTTTTACCCATGTATTTTTTGAATTAATGATCGCATTTTGTATATATATATATATATATATATATATATATATATATATATATCTTTTTAATTTCAATATGTAGCTTTATAACTTTTACCCAAGTATTTTCTGAATTAGTGACCGTATTTTGTACATTTGTCACTACAGGCCATGTTTTTGCTGTTATTTCACCTGAAGACAATGAAGAAGGGACATATTATTATTTGTCGTTATGTTGAAGCCAAACAAAAATTGGATCACTCGGTTATAGATGGCAAAGTTTTAGAGTACCATGTCGGTGCGGTGGTTGTAATAGGCACATGGCTTAGATGATATCCTATGAAGAATCCTAACTTGTGGCTAGTCGAGGATTGGCAAACAAAGAGGAAGATTCTTCATTATTCAAACCTTGTTGTCGCATCAAATTTCCACTTGATAAAATATGGTGGAAAACCAAACAATAAGATTCTTTGGAAAGTTCGCGACTCAGACCATGAGGCAATACTTGAGACATTAAAATGTCGAGCAGATCTAGTTGACTCATTAGATTGAATAGGGAGAGAGGGAGAGAGATAAAAAGTGATCAATTGGATCCAAATACAATGTTACAACCTCTTCCCCAAGACTATCACATGACTACAGTGGACCCTATTGTTATGATGTGTAAGTGATGAGATTTAGTTTTTATTTGTTTCGAATCTAGATACATTATTTGAATTTATATTAGATTCTTTAATAGGACCCATTTTTTAAATCTTATCTTAGATTTTTTACTATGCTAATTCTTCATTTGTAGGTCACCAAAGAAGAGGGCTAATAAAGTTGACGCACAAGTGATAAAGGGTGAGATGCCAAAATCATGTGCGAAATGGTATTATTAATTCACATCCTCAATATTTATTAGTGTTCTTTTTTCAAGTACCATTTTATGCTAATCATCTTATGCCTGGAATTGCAGAGGATCACAATCATCAAAAAGTAAGAAGGAAAATAGGTCTCGATCTGATGATAATGGGGCAGTGATAGATATAGTTCTCTCTAAGGATTCCAATTTGTTGGAATTTGACTCATTATTATCATAAAGTTGGAATGTTGGAAAGTGTTAATAGTTGATTATGAATATTCATCCCATGTGTGTTAATCTTAGTGGATTAATCTTATCTTAGATTTTTTACTGTGCTAATTCTTCATTTATAGGTCACCAAAGAAGAGGGCTAATAAAGTTGACGCACAAGTGATAAAGGGTGAGATGCCAAAATCATCTATGAAATGGTATTATCAATTCACATCCTCAATATTTATTAGTGTTCTTTGTTCAAGTACCATTGTATGCTAATCATCTTATGCCTAGAATTGTAGAGGATCACAATCATCAAAAAGTAAGAAGGAAAATAGATTGTTCAAGTGACATATTCAATGAGGTTGTTTGTACAACGTAATGATTGAGTTGAAGTGATTTATGAAGTAATGGTTGTTTGTACACTATAGTTTTTAGCATAGACTTCCTAGAATAAATTGTTTACTATGCTTTGAATGACAAATAGAAATTTCAATCTGCATATAATATGATCCTCTAGTTTTGTTATAGCACGTGCATACATTATCCCTCAATATCAAACATGGAAGGCTATTATCTACTATATTTAGAATTGCTCTGGCAGTTTATACACATGTTAATAATAACTTATTTCATAACCCAATTGAATTCAACCTGCAATATGGTTAAATTATGTCAATACTAAGGTTTGTAGCATTAATTGGTCACATTCCTAATATTGACACACAACTAAATTGGGACCAACAATTCCTCACAGGTTTACACCAGCAAACATATTTTAATGGAGATGTATATTAGAAGATTCAACACAATGGTGATGCATTTGGGTTATAGATTTCATGAAGAGTTTGGCATAGTTTAAAATAGTTATAAGTACATACTTCTGGGAAGTCACATTCTAATGACTTGATATAGATTTACAATGCTTAGAACTTCCATTTGTTTAAAGTAGAGCACAATCATATAGAACTGGATTCCAATCAATTCGTACAAATGCCATTCAATTCAGGATAGTCACCTCATAGTCATCTATCTTTTAAGAAAATCATCACTACTTACATGTGATGCTCTATACGACCTATTGTGTGGTGACCATTCCAAATATAAATTGTTCACCATTTCATATGAAACTAAACTATCATTGGAACTTAGATGAATTCTTGTCATTCACAACTTATCTTGACTCTTATATTGTGCTCTAAAAATTAGTAGCTTTGGTTTCACTTTTTTTGTTTTCCCCTTATAAAAATCAACATTTATCCTTTAGTCTCTAAAATTAGTTAAACATAAGGATCTGAACCGAGCTATGTGCTCTAACTTCTTGACACTTAATTTATGTGTTCCCTACCCTTCCTGTAAACATCCATGTTCCTCTACCTAAACAAAATCTTCCTCCAACTCTATAGCCTCCTCTTTGATAAGAAAAAAAGGTTCATTACCCTTGTCATTTCTTCCTTGTCCTATTCCTTTATTATTGGTTTTTCTTCCCCTTCCTCTGTTAGCATTTCCTCTACCACCTTCTTGTCTCTCTTTCTTCCTATTGACCATATCTTATGCACTTATAGCCAATTGGAAACTATCTCTAAGCATCTTAGGAAAAATCAAGGTAATCCCATTTTGCAAGTTTTATATGAGCCCATTAATCTATACCTTGCAACATTTTCATCTTTATGCTCTAATCCACCTCTTATGCTCAACTTGTGAAATTCCTCTATGTAGGTCATCAAACCCATCTCCTTTTCTTTCAAGTTATTCCTTATCCTCTATTTTTGGATTGTATTATTTGATGGAAGAGGCACATCCTCCACCATTTGGTCATGTTTGTTACACCCTTACAAAACCTCTTTTCCATTACACTACTCCACCATGTCAATGTTGTCCCTCTTAGCTATGTTTTGTATAGCTTTACCTTATTTTACTTCACTTATATCTCCATAATTATAATAGTTCTCTTGGGAATCTATCAACCCCAAAACCTCTTCACTATCTATCTTGCCATGATAGATATGGAAATCAATTATTGTCTTTCTTCTACCACATTGAAATATCTTCAACAACCTTATCATCCATCTTTCTTCAAGATCTAAGTCCCCTCCATCCTCTCCATGAGGATTCTCAAGTGCTTAAGCATCACTTTCTTGTTCTTCATGCACATCCCTCATAGGAATCCTTTCCAAAGCTTCCAAGATTTTCAAGATGGTTGCATTTTACTTGCTTACTTGTCTCAGTTCTCTTTACCTTATTGCATCTTAGTCTCTTTGTTTCCTCAACTCTCTATCCATTATTTTAGTAGCTTATATCAGCTCTTGTATCTCTTTCTATATATTTTTTTCGAGGCATCTTCTCAATATAACAATCTACAACACAAGTAACTAATTTTACACCCCTCAATAGATTTACTAGATTTGATACCAATGAGTTGAGGAGTCAAACTAGATCCCCAAGAATTAATAAACATTCAGCAAATGACTTGTTTCAAGTATAGATTCAAACCATTAAACTAAATACCTACCCTTCTCCACAAGGGTCCCTCCAAATGTTCATATTGGGTTACCAAATTTATTGGCTTGTACCAAGTCTTTCTAAGGTCTTCAAATATCTCAATTAGGTTTTTCCAATAGTCTAAATGCATATCTTTAATAGGTTTATTCAAAACCCCATACTTAGACATTATCTAGGCTTGATCTTAGTATCGCTATGAATCAGGTAATTCCTTATTTTCACCATTTCTCCCAAACCCCATACAAGTAAATTATAGTTACAAATACTACTATTGGAGTATGACAACATATTGAAATCTCATTTTTAGTTCCTTTGGACCAACTATTTGATCCAACACTATGGATTCAACAAAATAGGCCTAATTACCCTTCACTTACAAAGAAACTCTCAATATTTCTAACCCAAGGCCCGATATGGGCTATGGTAATATTCTATCATGATCTAAAACAACATATTTTCACACCCATCTACCTAGCCATGGGAATTGGATAGGCTAACTACCAAACCCTCAGTCTTATGCCCTCAAAACTAGGGCTTTCTCAAAGTGCCTTCTCCAACCACTTCCAAATTCAAACAAAAGTTACTTCACCTTAAATGACATATTATAAAGGAAAATATTACCTACAAACCAACAATTTCCATTTTGAAGAAAGAAAGAATTTCCCCTTTATCTCTAGTCATCTTAGTTTCTTGCACCAAAATCACATCCTATTTATGCTACCAAACCACATTCCGCAAATTATCCTTCTTATGAGGAGAATTCAATCCTCTAATATTATATGATATGATATTCCTTTATAACTTTTGTTACAACTCTCCTAGATGGTGAATTGTCTCCCATTTACTATATCAACTTTACTTGCCAATTCTCTTATTTCTTTATTATTCTTCCTACCCAAACAATAATTCTTACCTTCCACATTAGGTTTGTAATTTATCTTAGTAACCATGTTAAAAAGGGGCTAGTAGTCAAGAACTTATTCTTCCTACTATTGACTTCTACCCATTGGCTTTGAGCTTTGGTTGTGCAAGAGCACCTAGGAAATATGCCAAGTTTCCTAAATCATTTTTGGCTTGTAGTGGTCTTGGTCAGATCACATGAATAAGGGATATGTGATAAAGCCTCAAGTGTGTGAGTTGTTTTTGTAAATAGGTTTTTTTTGTGTTTGAGTTCCCAAGTTGCTTCTATGTTGGCAAAATTGCTTAAATTGCTTGTTAGAGCCTAGAATGATCAAACATTGACGAAGACCCCAAGAGGATGGGAAAGATGGAAAAAAATGTTAAAAGTTGTAATTACATGGAAATAGGTTAATTTAACCATGTTTGAGGTCATGGAGCCATTAAATGCACAATAGTGCAAAAGTTGCCCTTGGCAACTTTGCAAGTTTGCAAAGTTGCTTGACAACATTAACAAAAAGTGCTAAATCTTTATAAGGGCTTCAAGAATCAGTTGGAAACCTATGATATCTATTGATTCACATGGGTAAGAGGTATTTAAGACCAATCCAAGTTAGTTTGAGGGTTGGCACATGCCTTTGTACGAATTTTTGCATTGGAATGAAGAGAAAACTAAGCATTTTGATGACATTTTTTTGATTTCACCCTTCATCCACACCTTTAATGGATTGATAGGGTTGTTGTTTTCATGTGATTTGATAGTGAATGGAATGTAGATTCTTTGGTAAAGATTAGGAGTTTTTTTGATCAGTTTCTTTACTAGTTTGACAAATCTTTTTAAAGTTTCCAGTTCGCTGGTTTGTACAAAGCAATCAGCAAAGAAACCTCTATAACTTGAATTCCAATGGTGGAACCATGATGGCCTTTTTCAATCAAGTAATAGATTGTATAAACAATGTAAATATGTATTTTGGTCTTGTTCTGCAGAGGTTTGGTTTTTTTTTTTTTCGAGAGGCCCTAGGCAAGTTTGCATTCCCGACTAGGCAATGAAATCAGCAAATAAGTGTTTGAAAGGAGCATAGAATATAGCCAAGAATGCACTCTTGGAAGCCAGTTGTGAAGAATGGTGCAATGAGAGCACTAGGGAGACCCCATGGTGAAATAGAGTTTTGAGTTGATTGGTGAGGATTAGTGTAATAAGGGAATAGAGAGAAGATTCCCTTGGAATAGGGTATAGGAGAAATACCCTAAGAGGCTAGTAGAAAGCCTGGAGTGAGTTCTAGTAGTTGAGGCTAGAACCTTGTTCAAGATCATTTTTCCTCCAACTCCAAACTATTTCCAATACCAAACTGAAACTAATTTTCTAGAACAATCAAAACTGACAACACCAGAAGGCTAGATTACCATGCACCATGCACCTAGTACATACCAGCTATTATAAAGACTCAAAATTGGCTATTTCAGTCTACCAACTAGGCCTAGTTTAAGGCCATTTACAAAGAAACTCACAATCCCTTGACTTTTGGAACTCTGATGACCCAAAACAGTCTTAAGAGATGACTCAAATGCAAGGATTCTTTTATTTTTTTGGTCTCATGATCAACTTTACAATGGTTTTTACAAAACCCTCCTTTCTAGCCCCTTTACCCTAGGGCTTTCTAGAAATCTTACTTTGCAACATCTCTAGAATCCCAAAATGGTTCAAACACCTTCACTCTGGTTATATTAGATGACTTCCAATGTAAAATGAAACTCTTGTTTAGAGAAGACACTAAATCCACCTTTGGAGCAATCAATTTTGACTACCCAAACTTGTCTCCCACATGTGGTAATGAGGTTTTAAACTCATTTAGACTCTCAAAACCAAATGAAACCTCCCTTTGGACCCTTTACATGACTTGATTAAGCCCATTTTGGCTTATATTGCCAATGTTGGCAATTTTACAAAATATTGCACTTTTAGTGCCTTTTACATCTTTTAGAGGCTTTGATAGCCTTATTACATTATTTAATACCTTTATAGGTCTTTTCTATCCACCCCTAACCTAGGATCAATCCTAATGTAGAGGATAGGGTGATGGACCCAAGTAACAACCCAAAATGAGCAAATTTGTAACAATGTGCCAAGTGACCCTTCTAGGTCCTGATGGGAAAATCCTACAAATAGTCAACTCTAAGATGCTTTTAGGCTTTAATAATTTTTTTCTACCCTATCTAGCATGTTCCAATCAACACCTTTTAGTTTCCATACCCTCCAAGCCAAAATGCATAATTCACCCAAAATTTGTCAATGCAAAAATTGCAAAGTTGCATTAGCAACAATTTAGCAACTTTTAGGAAATAACTATAAAACTATCTATATTCCTATATTCCTTTGAGGTTTTATTGTTGCCAAACCTTTTCTAAGTCATAGAATTGGAATCAAGTGAAAAATGTAAAAATTGCACTTTTTGTGCAAAGTTGGATTGTTGAAAGTTGTAAAAGTTGCTCAAATTTACAACTCAGTGGAAAAAAGGTCATGGGATCGAACTGTCTGCTCCATTAGCTTTGAGTAGATAGGTAAACTCTATCCTCAACCTCTTCATGTCCCCTTCAATGCTCGAACATTCTTGGGCATGCCGAACTAGAATGTCCCCAAGGGTCACTAAATCCCACAAGGTTGTGATCATTGATGGGGCATATCTCAGAGCTTGTGTGAGGCATGGATGTGATTCTAGTTCCTATGGGACCATATTTTAGAGACCTACAATAACCTCTCTCACTTTTTGGAGATCACATTCCATTTTCATTTTACAATGCCATCTCCGGTGATGCTGAAACTTACAGTGTTGGCTAGTACAAAGTTGCCAACTACCAAATCTGTTTCACCTTTTGTCATGGGATCAAACTGTCTACTCTGTTAGCTCTGAGTGGCTGGGTAAACCCTATCCTCAACCTTATCATGTCCCATTTAGTGGTCAAACATTCTCAGGCACGTTGAACCGGAATTTCCCCAAGGGTCACTAAATCCCACAGGGTTGCGATCTTTGACGAGGCATATCTTAGAGCTCGTGTGAGGTATGGATGTGATTCAAGTTCCTACAAGACCATGTTGCAAAGACCTACAATAACCTCTCTCACTTTTTGGAGATCACATTCCATTTTCATTTTACAATGCCATCTCGGGTGATGCTGAAACTTACAGTGTTGGCTAGTACAAAGTTGCCAACTGCCAAATCTCTCTCACCTTTCATCATGGGATCAAACTATCTGCTCTGTTAGTTTTGTGTGGCTGCGTAAACTCTATCCTCAACCTCTTCATGTCCCCTTGAGCGCTTGAACATTCTCGGGCACATCGAACCAGAATGTCCCCAAGGGTCACTAAATCCCACAGGGCTATGATCTTTGACGGGGCATATCTCGAGGCTCGTGTGAGGTATGGATGCGATTCTAGTTCCTATAGGACCATGTTGCAGAGACCTACAATAACCTCTCTCACTTTTTGGAGATCACATTTTTTTTCATTTTACAATGCCATCTCAGGTGATGCTGAAACTTGCAGTGTTGGCTAGTACAAAGTTGCCAACTGCCAAATCTCTCTCACCTTTCATCGTGGGATCAAAATGTCTACTTTTTTAGCTCCAAGTGGCTGGGTAAACCCTATCCTCAACCTCTTCATGATCCCTTCAGTGCTCAAACATTCTCGGGCATGCCAAACCGAAATGTCCCCAAGGGTCACTAAATCCCATAGGGATGTGATCTTTGACCGGACATATCTCGGAGCTCGTGTGAGGTATGAATGCGATTCTAGTTCCTAAAGGACTGATTTGCAGAGACCTACAATAATCTCTCTCACTTTTTTGAGATCACATTTTTTTTTCATTTTACAATGCCATCTTGGGTGATGCTAAAACTTGCAGTGTTGGCTAGTACAAAGTTGCCAACTGCCAAATCTCTCTCACCTTTCATCATGGGATCATACTGTCTGCTTTGTTAGCTTTGGGTGGCTGGCTAAACCCTATCCTCAACCTTGTCATGTCCCCTTCAATGCTCAAACATTCTCGGGCACACCAAACCAGAATGTCCCCAAGGGTCACTAAATCCCACAGGGCTGCGATCTTTGATGGGGCATATCTCAGAGCTTGTGTGAGGTATGGATGTGATTCTAGTTCCTATAGGAACATGTTGTAGAGACCTACAATAAACTCTCTCACTTTTTGGAGATCACATTCCATTTTCATTCTACAATGCCATCTCGGGTGATGCTGAAACTTGTAGTGTTGGCTAGTACAAAGTTGCCAACTACCAAATCTCTCTCACCTTTAGTCATGGGATTGAACTATCTACTCTGTTAGCTCTGGGTGGCTGGGTAAACCCTATCCTCAACCTCATCATGTCCCCTTCAATGCTCGAACATTCTCAGGCATGCCAAACCAAAATGTCCCCAAGTGTCACTAAATCCCACAGGGCTATGATCTTTGATGGGGCATATCTCAGAGCTCATGTGAGGTATGGATGTAATTCTAGTTCCCACAGGACTGTGTTGCAGATGCCTATAATAACCTCTCTCTCTCTTTTTGGAGATCACATTCTATTTTCATTTTACAATGCCATCTCGGGTGATGCTGAAACTTACAGTGTTGGCTAGTACAAAGTTACCAACTGCCAAATCTCTCACCTTTCATCGTGGGATCGAACTGTCTACTCTATTAGCTCTAGGTGGTTAGTTAAACCCTATCCTCAACCTCATCATGTCCCCTTCAGTGCTCAAACATTCTTGGGTACTCCAAACCAGAATGTCCACAAGGGTCACTAAATCCCACAAGGCTGCGATCTTTGACGAGGCATATCTCGGAGCTCATGAGAGGTATGGATACGATTCTAGTTCCTACAGGACTCTATTGCAAAGACCTACAATAACCTCTCTCACTTTTTAGAGATCACATTACATTTTCATTTTACAATGCCATCTCGGGTGATGCTGAAACTTGCAGTATTGGCTAGTACAAAGTTGCCAACTGCCAACTCTCTGTCACCTTTCATCGTGGGATCAAACTGTCTACTTCATTAGCTTCAAGTGGCTGGGTAAACCCTATCCTCAACCTCATCATGTCCCCTTCAGCACTCAAACATTCTCAGGCACACCGAACCGGAATGTCTCCAAGGGTCACTAAATCCCACTAGGCTGCAATCTTTGATGGGGCATACTTCAGAGCTCATGTGAGGTATGGATGTGATTCTAGTTCCTACAGGATCATGATGCAGAGACCTACAATAACCTCTCTCTCTTTTTGGAGATCACATTCTATTTTCATTTTACAATGCCATCTTGGGAGATGCTGAAACTTGCAATGTTTGCTAGTACAAAGTTGCCAACTGCCAAATCTCTCTCACCATTCGTCGTGGGATCAAACTATCTACTCTATTAGCTCTGGGTGGCTGGGTAAACCCTATCCTCAACCTATTAAACAAATATTTGTAGACCACTATTAATTCTATCTCTCTAATGACTTGTCGAATGTCTTTTGTTGCATGAAAATGATCACCAATTGAACCATTGATAATTACAAAAAATCTTGCACCCTCTAAAAAAGATATATTCCATTTACATCATTTCTTAACAAAACCAAATTTTATCATAACTTTGTGCAAGAAATCCCTTTGAAGCCTATCATAAGCTTTCATCATAGTCAGGTTAATGACACATGAGGGAAGGGAGTTTTTTTTAATGGAATGCAATAATTCATGAAAAACTAATGTACCATTCGTAGTTTCTCTTCCAAAAATAAACCCCCTTATATTTAGAAACAATTAAAGGGGGAACATACATTCAATTTTCTCATCCCCAGATAGAATGCCATTGAAATCCCCAGGCACAATAAATTTATCATCTTCAATGCTAGAAATAGCCTAAGAATAGGAATCCAAAAGCTCTGTCTTATCATCACATGTAGAAGTAGGGCCATATGTATTGAGCACTATGAATGACATACCAAAATTAGTAACAACTACTTGCCACTAGCTAGGAAAAGACTAAATATATAGCAGTGCAAGATTTATGGTTCCAAAGAATACATGAACCACCCGAAGCATGTGCAACATGAACATGAAATGAGTTCCACTTAGTCAACTTTGCAATAATAGAAGAAAATGATTATTGAGACAATTTTGTTTTTTGAAGCAAAATTACATCAGCACCACCCACATCAAGTTAGATTAGAGAGCAGATCTTTTGTCTGACATTTCATGAAAGGTCCCTCATTCTTCTAAGGAGTGCCTTTTGCACTCCATTTCCTTTTGCTATCTATCAATTTTTTATCCAGAGTAGCTTGAATACCAACGTCAATTATCTCCTTAATCTTTTAAGCATTAGGTTTTCTTTGTTGTCTCTTACAAGTAGACACTTGAATTGAATCAGGCATGGGAGTTTGATGTGGAGAATAGCTTTGCAAAGGATCAAAATTCTTCTTAGAGTCCTTGTTCACAAAATATGACTTACTAATAGGCACCTTATGCACAACCAAGTAAGAATTACTTAAATCCTTATAGATATTATCAACTATTATAGGACTATAATGAATAAAAGGAAAAATTATTGGGGTTACATGGATTAGTAACTATCACTATTCCCTTAAATAATAATGAACACTGTTGTATACGCATAGCCAAAACTAAACAAAATTGTTGTTTCAAATGTTGTTATAGGGACACTAGCTAAATAGCCTAATATTTGCACAATAAAAAGTAGGTAAAGTAAGAAAAACCTTTAATTGATGAGAAAAATAAGAAATCTAAGGAGGAGATGGCTTTAGTGCAACCAATTATATCACCAAGTACAAGATCAATCACATTACAAGACAAGAAAAAGATGAAAAAGAGTAGAAAAGATCAGGTAATATTAGATGAAGCTATCATACTTTCAATCTATGATCATACAAAATTGGATTCTAATGCTATGATAAATTATGGAGAATTGTGAAGGGGAAAGATGCAAAAGAAAAAGATAGGATGTGAAGTACAAACAAGTATTATAAGATGTAAAGGACATCTTATTACAAATTGTTCTAGATGCACTAGCCAATGACAAACCTCCAATGATTGATCAATTAAGTTTACTTGTAAAATAGGTAAATGAACCTAATGTTGATGTTAATGAAAATTTGATACAATTAGAAGAGAAAAGAATAGAGAAGAATATTATGGAGAAACTAAATGAGTCCATTACTGCTCAACAAGTTGAACTTGGCGGTATTACAACTAAGCTAGAAAATATTCTTAAGGAGATAATCCACCTACTCGAATAGTTATGTGATGTACTACATTTGACACAATATATTTTAAAGAAAGTTGAAAAATATTGATGAGGATTTAAAGAATAGTGTTTCTAAGCTAACTGAGGTACCTTAGTTAATCCAGGTTGATTTAAGTAAAGACATGGACAAGATGAGAAGACAAAGTCTTGAATTTCAAGCACTCTTGATACCTTACTTGGAACTCATACAAAAGAATGTTAATAAGGTTAGATAACTTATTCTTACTCCTAAAATGTCTATTATTTAACATGTGATTGAACTTTGAATGGAGATACATCCACAACACTTGGCATTAGATGGCCACTTGGTAAATATTAAGTCTATCTCTCTAATATTTGTAGACCACTATTTTGTTGGATAGAGTAATTTCAAACTACTGATTTCTTTAATGGAGTTCCTAATAAGTCTCAAGGTTCTCATTTAGGTGACCAATTTCCAGGAGGTCCATGAATATTGCTTGATAAAGTCTATTGCCAATCAATATTGTATTAAAAATTCAAACTAATTAGGTATTGAATTAAACTTGATAAACAAATGATAGAGAAAGAAAACTTTAAACATGAACAAGATCATAAATCATATGCCGATGACATATTGAAAATGATTAACTTATTCTTAAACAATGATAAAATTTATTGTTAATCAATATTCTATCAAAGTTTTTAATAGATTAGGTATTGAATTTAATTACATTCATTCACATATCTAATTCAATGTCATACAAAAACGTATTTAATGTCATACATGAAAAAACATATCATATCATATGTCGTATATGAACAAACATATCATATATCAACCAATAATTTCATAAGTCGAATAATGTCATACATCAAATATAGAATGTCATATACATAAAATGTGTATCGAGTATGTCCACTGATACCTATATATATACATGTCTAGATCAACTACATCTTTTCCTTCCCACGAGGGGAAGGAAACAAGTCTCTTGACGTCCTTTGCTGTCGTGTGGAGGGAGATGGTGGAGATGACGGGGCCCTCCTGACATGCTCACTCAACCTCTTGTTGAGGCTCTTCTCCAACTCTAACTAATACAAAGAAAGTAGATATGAATCAATACTTATTATATGTTGAAATCAAATATATGTACACACAAAATCAATTATTTTCTGACCACCAACAAATAGTCACTCTGTAAGTTCACCTCAAATGCTCGTGAACGATCAAGCGTGACGAGACCCTACAAAAATTCAATAAATATAATCACTTATAAATACACATATCACCAACGAAAATATTGTACCCAAGTAAATATCACCAAAGTCGTATTATACCCACCAATTCCAACCCAAGTTTTGATTGTGGGTCCAAGATATTTAGAGCATGTGAAATTTGATCTAACAACTTATTTTTGGGTTTAAAGAGAAAATACATGTCATAATTGGTAAGATAAGGTCCAATAAATGAAAGGAACTATTTGATTGAAGTTGAAATAGTGAAGCACACTTATAGATAAGGGTAACCTTGAGTTTTTAAAGAAAATGAATCAATATAGGACTTAAATAATAATTTGAAGGTCGAATGAGTGTTAGGAGAGTGTTAAATCAATGTAGGAACCCATAATGTATATTAAAATGGGGTTAAAATTAATACCAACTAAGTGTTCTTACTTTTTCAAATGATACATGTAGTCCCCACTTTATTGGAAGCATGTGTCCACCTCATGCACACAATAAAGTAGAAGAAAAAAAAGAGAAAGAGGTAAAGATTTTGGGAAAACTACAAGGAGATTAAATATCACCAAGCTGAAGGACAAAAGATCCCAAACAAAGAATATTAACTATTACATTCATTTTCAAGGATACATAAAAGAACAACAAAATCCTAAAGCTTACTAAGATTCCAAGTCAACTAGTTGAAGAGACCTCACTCAAGAAAATGTCTCAATCTCAAGCATCGTGTTGAAAAAGCTTTAGCAAAAGCTCAAGTGGTCACTTGAGAAAAGAAAGAGCAAAAATAAAAGATAAGAAAATACTCAATGATTTATCCCACTAGCATAGCTATAAGAGTATGAAAAGAAGAGAGAAGGGCCATGAATCCAAAAGTCTAGTAAGTTATCTTATCCAAGTTTATTTTGTATGAGAGGAGGAGGAGGATGAGAATGAAAGAATGTAGAATTTTTTTATGCTAGTTCCATTCATCCCAAAGAAATAGTGAAGGAGAGTTGATGGTGTTGATTCCAAAAAATATAGTTTATTTGCATCCTAAGGATATGCCTAGTTCTATTATCAAGTTCAACATTTGACTTTGGCCTATGAATAATATTACTTTAAAACACAAATTCTCCTGCACTTATGACTCTACTAGACCAAGGTGAGTATATCTAATCACCAATTATATCTTTAAACTTGACTATTATTTATAGAAAACATATAACTTCCATCTTGTAGGTCCTACTCCTAGTTGCAATCAACTTGGAATACAACTAATCTTCTATTCCTATCTTTACTTTTAATTTCATTATCTCCTACTCTTAGTCCTCATACCTTTATTTGATTTTCCTAATTCTTCTCTACTTCTAACTTCAATATGTGCTCCTAGTTCTTCTTTATCTAATTCTTTCACTGCTACTTCTACCTTCACTCCTAGTTTTTGAATTAAAAGTAGCCAAAACTAAGGGGCTGACCCTTTAACAACAAACTGACCTACTATCAGCAAATAACCATTAAACAAAACTACCCCTTACCACTTAGTAAAACAAAAACAAGGTTTCGATCCATAATTAAAAGAGTATCAGTAGGCCTAACATACATACTGCTTGTGTAAAAACCATAAAAGCTATATTAATATATAAACAAAGGTTAACATTAGAAATTTTGAGATTAACTATTATAAACAACAACTAAAACAAAGAAAATTCTTTCATACCTCTGTCAGTGGCTGTGAGCTAGCCACAACTGCGGCCACTCCACTATCAAAAGACTATCACAAATGAGGAGGTGTGTCCAACATCATGAGCTGCATGTCATACAATACACGTTACATCTAACATGAAACATAAAATAAATATAACTAAATGAATTAAATTAACATGAAACAACTGTACCTGTGTGAAGCTCGTATGATGTCTATGCTCTGAGTTTGTGGTAAAGGTTGAGGGTCCTGTGGAGAACTGATGCACATGCATAATTTTTTTTGTTAATCCTTAATATGATTATGTAATAAATATATGTATTAATTAAAATTATTAAATCGATACATACCTCAGGACTCGTGGAAGGGACAAAAAATGGGCCTGGAGGATCACTGCTAGGCCTAGCAACACTCTGACTTTGAATTTTGAACAATGTCAATAGATGCTAATTAATTAATCACTCACTATACATATGAAATGTGATCAAACTAGTAAATTATAATTTTAATTTACCTGTGTGTCAATGCCAAATGTGTCGTTCAGGAACTGATCAGTGATAAGCCCATCATCTACACCATCTCCAGCATGAGTGCCAAATGTGCATAAGGGTCCGCATGAAGTACACATGTGACCATGATGCACAGAAGGCTCCCCCTCAACTAATGGGCTTGTGGAATGGATGAGGGTCTGCGTCAAAGCATTAATGGTCCCTAGAGTGTTGGCCTCTACATTTTCCTTCACAACTGAAGGAATAGTCACATGCTCATGTTGTGGCTTGACCACAAGTGCCCTAACTACATTAAGGTCACGATGTGCTCCCGACCTCTCAAATGATGACTCCCCACCTCTACCCTGGGAGTCTAATATATCAAAATAATTGGGCATCTCCCCAAGGACAAACTCACAATATAATTTCTTCAAAAAATACATGGGGACCTCGTGATTGTTGCAAGGAGGGGCATCAAAAACCATCCACCATCTATCCCAAAAATTATTTCTAATAGCATCGTGTATGCACCAATGGATGGGGAATCATTTAGTACCCTCTCTAACAGTATTTTGCTCACTGAGTTTTCTAAATAATGCACATATACTACCTTTTGGTATTTCTTTTTTTTTTTTAACATCTTCATATGAGAATTTATTTGCGTAAAATCTTTTTTGTTCATCCTTCTTAACCTACAAAATATCTAACTGACCACTAACTAAGGCTATCTGGGTGTTAATGGATTCAAGGGATGATGCCAATTGAACCCTCATTGGATTGGTTTGTCCATATTCTTTCAACCGAGAAATGAGTCTTTCTAATTCAATTTTTCCTCTCACTATTTCATTTATTATATTTTCTTGTGTGCCTGGCAGAGGTCTTGATTTTGGTTCGGGTTGTGGAATTTGTTGTTCTTCTTGAGGAGGGTTTTGGCTTTGAGGTTCTTGAGGGTTTTGACATTCTCGTGGATTTTTTGGTTGATTATGGACATTTCTTAATAAAAAATCAATTGAAATCCAAATAAATAAACAAATCTAAATGAAATTTGTAAAAACCCTACAAAACAATATGTAAAGCATATCAAACAATACAAAGTTAGGTTTGTATCACTTACGAAATTGTCATGGGTGCACTTGTGGTCTTGGATTTCGACGATGAGGAGGCATTTTGGAAAATGGTGGTGAAAATGCTATGTTTCCAACTCGCGTACGCGCTCCTCGCTGTAGGAGTAGAAGAAAATACTAATGAAAATAATGGGTTGCAGGTCTACAGCCCATCATATACACTTTTTTTTGTTTTGGTAATAGCGTGTACACACTATGGCTTGGGTAACCCAAGCCATAGCATGTACATGCTATAGCGCGTGCGCGCTATTTAAAATAGGAAAAAAAAAACTACTTGTCACCTTTTTGGCACCATAAGTCGATGCATTGACCCTTCAACAATACAAAATGGTATGAGAAAATTTTATAGAATCTACCATCCAAACTCACATAGTAGACGATAGCCCACAAGAGAAAACACCATAATATCTTGATACAATCAGGTTGGAAGTAGGTCTTACTTTTGTGTTTCACTAGGGCTTCACTCTCACCTGACTCTTTAGGGAAGTCAGCAATAGAAGATTCCAAAATATTATGATCTTTTTAATTTTTTCCCCAACCATAGGAATTCCCATCATCAAGGTAACTATCTAGATGTTGTTACCACCCAAGTTTAGAATACCATCACTCCACTTATGCATGAAGATCTGAGTGACATTTGGGTTACCACCATGGATTCAACCATGAGAGTGGTCAGACCACCCCTCTTAAAAATTTCCCAAACCTTCATTCTTCTCTTCTATTTGTTATATTTAGATTGTTATCAACATCTATGTTGTCCCCCCATGTCTTGATTAAAATACTTGAAATGTAGAAAGCCACCATAGAGAAAAATTTCTAGACAATGCAAAGAAATGAGAATTGTAGAAGCCCTCAAATTCACCTAGAAAGCATGTGATAAAAAGAAGAAATTATACAAAATGACATCCTTCCTCTTGTCCTTACATCTTGAATCCATCAAAGCATCACTTCTATATGCACCCATCCTAATTAATAATACCTTCTTTCCCATTAATTTTATTGTAATCAATGCAAGATATGACATTCATTGGTAATCAATCATCACCCTGCCATGTCATCTAATCTTCACTCCTAACTACCACATTGGTGATGGCATCAAAAACCATGTTGGATTTGCAGTACACATGGATAATATGGTAGATCTCCAAAAAAAATTAGAATATTAATGGTCTCCCTAGTGACATTATCTATATTCTATGAAGGTTAAGATTATAACCTAGACTGTTAGGAACCTGTGTGTTCCTTCTGTTTATTTTGTTAGAGTAGAGTTGTTGGACGCATATGCTTTGTAAGTCGTCCCGTGAGTTTATTTTATTATCCCACATGCATAGGTAGTATTACTTTTCTAGATCGTACCCAGTATATAAGAATAGGTTGAGGCCCTTGATGGGTACGGACGAATTTATTGTATTGAGCTTGCTCAAAGGAGGTTACCCCCTCGAAGTGGCCTGCGATCAGTAGATTTATTCTGAGTTCTGCTATCACTTTGTATTCTATTATTTCGAGCATTCTCACGATATTGCTATAAGGAGGTTCTTCTCATCTGGTATCAGAGCACTCTCTTGGGCTCGCTGGGTGGAAATTACATCAAATTCTTTTCTGTCGTGGCCTTCAGGTTCCTCTCACTTCTAATATCTCTTGTTATTGCAATAACTATTTTCAGTTGTTCTTTCTGTGAGTGAATTTTTCTAAGTCGACTGTTTGCTTTCTTGTTTGCTTTCTGTTTCTGCTCATACTTCCGCAGAACGTCTGCAATATCATTTCGCATACTTCCTTCCTTGGCGACCCAACCCCAAATTTTACATATCAAAGCCCTAAATCCCTCATTTATCTAATTTTAGGGTTTGCCCTATCTTTTTCACCTCTCATCCAATCGCCACCAAACTGAGCCACAAGATTCAATTCCTCATTTTGCTCCCTTATCCCTCTTGGACTGTTCGCCTCATTTCGCCTCCCTACCCTTGAAACCCTCATTTTTCTGTTTCCCTTGTCCCCAGATAGTCTCCCACCACCCGTCGAACACCCATTTCCTATCTGAGTTTTACCCAAATCCAAGTTTGTCGTAACTAAAAAAGTTTTTGTTTCTCATCTTCTACCCATTTCCAAAAAAAAAAAAAAAAAACAAAAAAAAAAAAAAAAAACCCTTGTTTTATGGTTGTTACGCGTACAGGAGCAAAAATCATGGAAGAGGAAATTGCATCCCTCAAAACCAGACTTCAAGATCTGGATGACAAAATTCTGGGTCTTAACTTTCAGCAGTCAGCCATGAGCCGAAACCATTCAGGAGATACTGGGTCCTCTTCTGGCAATTTCCGTGGACCAAAGCTTGATTTTCCACGCTTCGATGGTTCTGATCTGACTGGATGGATCTATAGGGCAGAGCAGTATTTCAGCTTGCATAATACTTTGGATAACCACAAAGTCTCCCTTGCATCTTTTCATTTGGAACATGAAGCTCTTCAATGGTTCCGTTGGTACATCAAGGCTAATGTAGGCCCAACGTGGAGCGAATTGTGCACCCTCATTTTGGAGCGCTTTGGCCCTAGTTCCTTTGATGATTTCACAGGAGCACTCACTAAACTGCGTCAAACAGGCACTGTAAGAGAATACCAGACAGAGTTTGAAAAATTAGCTAATCACACAGAGGGCTTGTCTGATGAATTCTTCCGTAGTTGTTTTGTCAGTGGTCTGAAGGATGCACTTCGCTCAGAAGTCAAAATGTTTCGACCTACTACAATGATGGAAGCCCTTGGGTTGGCTAAGTTAGCGGAAGACAAGATTAGTGCTCTACAACGCTCCAGATCTAATTTTGTTCCATTCAGAAATACAGGTTCTCACAACCCTCCAGTCATACCAGCTCCCAGAACTACTCCGATCAAGCACTTGTCTGAAACAGAGATGCGAGTTAGGCGAGACAAAGGGCTTTGTTATAATTGTGATGAGAAATGGTCTCGGGGCCATAGATGTGTTCAGCAAAAGCTCTATCTCTTGGATGTGGATTCTCCACCGGAACTGGAAGAATATGTAGATGCTCAGGAAACAGTGGATGCTGAGGTTGAGCCTCACCAGCCTGAACCTCCTTCCCCAGAAGCTCCACCAGAGATATCTGTCCATGCTTTGGCAGGAGTCACTACTCCACAAACCATGCGGGTCCAGGGTTTCTTCAAGAAGATCCCTCTTACTATACTCATTGATTCCGGTAGCACTCATAACTTCATTGATCCACGAATAGCCAAACAGGCTGATTGCTTTATCCATCCCTGCTCTAGCTTTGAAGTCATGATTGCCAATGGGGGCACTTTACCTTGTAAAGGGAAATGTCGCAATGTGCGTCTCTCTATTGGAGATTATAACATGCGCTCTGACATGTTTGCCTTACCCTTAGGTGGCTGTGATGTGGTTTTGGGTGCCCAATGGTTACGCACTCTTGGCCCCATTCTCTGGGATTTTGCTGAACTTTGGATGCAATTTTCAGCCGAGGGGCACCAACACACTTTGAAAGGCTTACAACCAGGGTCTCTCAGCATCATCAGTTCACACCGTATGGAAAAACTTCTTAAGAAGAATTCACATGGTGTCATCGCTCAGCTCCATTCCATTCAGATGCAGCCATCAGCAGTCTCTAGCACTCCTGCCGATCTCCAACACATTTTGGACAAGTATTCTGGTATATTTGTTGAACCTGTGGGATTACCTCCTTCTCGTCCAAAGGACCACCGTATTCAGCTCCTTCCTGGCAGTGTTCCGCCCAACATCAGGCCCTACCGCTACCCATTTCATCAGAAGACCGAAATCGAGA
The DNA here is from genome assembly GCA_028749045.1 of Cupressus sempervirens. Lineage (NCBI taxonomy): Eukaryota > Viridiplantae > Streptophyta > Pinopsida > Cupressales > Cupressaceae > Cupressus > Cupressus sempervirens. Next base: position 56,550,637 of record CM053790.1, on the reverse strand, counting down.
TACTTGTCCGTGACTTACTGAAGCAAGGTATTATTCGCCCTAGTACCAGTTCCTTTTCTTCTCCAGTTCTGCTTGTTCGCAAAAAAGATGGGTCATGGCGACTCTGCATTGATTTCCGAGCACTTAATCATCTCACTATAAAGGACAAGTTTCCCATTCCAGTTGTTGATGAACTTCTTGATGAACTTCATGGGGCTCATTTTTTCTCCAAGTTAGATCTTCGTTCTGGGTATCATCAAATTCGGGTTAATGAGGAGGATATACCTAAAACTGCCTTCCGCACACATGATGGTCACTATGAATTTTTAGTCATGCCCTTTGGCCTCACGAATGCTCCTTCAACATTTCAGGCAGTGATGAATAACATATTTTGACCATACCTCCGAAAATTCATTCTGGTCTTCTTTGATGATATCCTCATATATAGCAAAACTTGGGCTGAGCATCTCCATCATCTGGAGCTTGTCTTGCAACTTCTCTCTGATCATCAACTCTGTGCAAAACTATCTAAATGTGTGTTTGGCCAGGAGGAAGTGGAGTATCTCGGGCATATTGTTGCACACCATGGAGTGCGGGTGGATCCTACAAAAATAGATGCCATGAAAACTTGGCCGCATCCTAAAACTCTCAAGAGCCTTCGGGGTTTTTTGGGGTTGACTGGCTACTACCGCAAGTTTGTCAAAGATTACGGGAAAATTGCAGCACCATTGACAGCTCTGTTAAAAAAGGATGCCTTCTCCTGGACCCCTGTTGCTGAGACTGCATTTGAACAACTGAAACAGGCTATGTGCAGTACACCTGTTCTCGCGATGCCAGATTTTTCCAAACCCTTCACTATTGAGAGTGATGCTTGCGGCAATGGATTGGGTGCTGTTCTCCTGCAAGATGACCATCCTATTGCGTTCACTAGCAAAGCCCTCTCTGGTAAGAATCTAGCCCTCTCTACTTATGAAAAAGAAATGATGGCTATTTTGCATGCTGTACAGAAGTGGCGGCCATACCTCTTAGGGAGTCATTTTTGCATCAGAACCGATCACCAAAGTCTGAAATACTTCCTAGAACAACGGGTATCCTCTCCTACACAACAGAAATGGGTCAGCAAACTCATGGGGTATGATTATGAGATCACCTACAAGAAGGGTAAGGAGAATATTGTGGCAGATGCTCTTTCTCGCACATTTGATAATCAAGCTTCCCTTTCCGCTATTTCTAAGCCCATTCCCAATTGGTTAGCATCTGTTCAGCAGGGCTATGACAGTGACTCTTCTTTATCTCAAATCATTCACCAGCTAGCCAATAATCCTTCTGCTATACCACATTACTCTTGGGATGGTGCTTCTCTTCGATACAAGGGTCGGCTAGTGCTTCCTCAGAACCCAGCTCTACATCAGGCTATTTTTTATGAACTCCATGCTTCTCCTTCAGCAGGGCACTCAGGCTTCCTCAAAACTTATGAGCGAGCAAGGAGAAACTTCTTTTGGAAAGGAATGAAACAGACGATTCAACAGATGGTGGCTGAATGTGATACTTGCCAACGCCACAAGGGTGAAACGACCCTCCTTCCTGGCTTGCTCGAACCATTGCCCATCCCTACACGGATTTGGACTGATATTTCTATGGATTTCATTGAAGGGCTTCCTAAATCCGGTGGCAAGACAGTGATCTTGGTTGTGGTTGATCGTCTCTCGAAATATAGTCATTTTTGTGCCCTCAGCCACCCCTATACTGCCTCCTCTGTTGCACAAATCTTCATGGACCAGATATTTCGTCTTCATGGACTCCCTTCTTCCATTGTCTCTGATCATGATGCAACTTTTACCAGTCATTTTTGGACTGAACTGTTTCAGAAAACTGGCACCAAACTGAAGATGAGTTCGGGCTATCACCCACAAACTGATGGTCAAACGGAAATTGTCAATAAATGCTTGGAAACTTATCTTCGTTGCTTCACTTCCGAACAGCAACATCAGTGGGCCAAGTGGCTCCCTTTAGCTGAATGGTGGTACAATACCTCTTACCACACTGCCTCTAAAATGACTCCATATGAAGCAGTCTATGGTCAGGCACCTCCAGTGCTCCTTCCCTACACTCCCAACAGCTCACCAGTCCAGGCAGTTGACATAGTTCTCCGCAGCAGGGATCAGATTCTTCGTACCTTACAGGATAATCTTCACATGGCCCGTAATCGGATGAAACAGCAAGCAGATCAACACCGTTCTGAGCGCTCATTTCAAGTTGGGGATATGGTTTTTCTTCGTCTACAGCCATACAAACAATCCTCCCTAAAGCTGAAAGGGCGTCATAAGCTGGCCCCAAAATTTTATGGGCCTTATCAGGTTCTGCAGAAGATTGGTTCAGTTGCTTATAAACTGGAACTTCCTCCTTCTTCCCGCATTCATCCAGTTTTTCATGTTTCTTGTCTAAAGAAAGTTCTGGGTACCACTGTCAGAGCACAAACTACTCTCCCTGAAATGGATACGGAAGGATCCATTATCCTGGAGCCGGTGGCAATCATTGACCAGCGCACTCGCCAGCTTCGCTCTCGCTCCATCTCTGAGGTCTTGATTCAGTGGCATGGCATGCAACCAGAGGATGCTACCTGGGAACCCCTTCTTCAGATTCAACAACAATTTCCACACCTTAAGCTTTGAGGACAAAGCTTTTTTCTAAGGGAGAGGGGATGTTAGGAACCTGTGTGTTCCTTCTGTTTATTTTGTTAGAGTAGAGTTGTTGGACGCATATGCTTTGTAAGTCGTCCCGTGAGTTTATTTTATTATCCCACATGCATAGGTAGTATTACTTTTCTAGATCGTACCCAGTATATAAGAATAGGTTGAGGCCCTTGATGGGTACGGACGAATTTATTGTATTGAGCTTGCTCAAAGGAGGTTACCCCCTCGAAGTGGCCTGCGATCAGTAGATTTATTCTGAGTTCTGCTATCACTTTGTATTCTATTATTTCGAGCATTCTCACGATATTGCTATAAGGAGGTTCTTCTCATAGACGTACACATTTTCTAGTTTATCACCAAATTTTCTTCTATTCTCTTGTGGAATATTCATGTGAGAAATGCTACAAAAAATTCCTTAAATGTCTAGTTGTGGATCTACTTTTTGACCATTGTTTTTCTAGAAATACCCGATCTAATTTCTTAAGAAGAGCCATGATATTTTTAATTGAAATATGCAATTCATGGAAACAACATAGATATGATATATATGCATTTCATGATAAATATTTAATAGAAAAGTTTGTATTAATTGGTAGGTTTAAAGGATTATAATTTGAACTCAAAACTATAACTATTAAACTCTATAAGATGTGAATTTTTTAATTGTCAATTTGTAAATGAGCATTATGATAAAATATATTATAATTAGAATGTAAAGTCCACCAACACAACTAAGATGCGGGTGTGGAGGGTGGATCAATTATATTTTTACTCAAACTAAAATTAACCTTATTTATTCAATTCTAATATCCAATAAATGAAACCGTCACAAGATAAGAAACACATATAGTGACACAAAATTTTTAACTAGGGAAACAATCAATCTAAGGGAAAACCCTGGTGGGAATGATGTCCACAAGATCATGTACTAATATAATAGTTCCTTGTAAGAGGATATGATCTTGTTAAGAGCCAGTTACATACAATCAGTACATGTAGTCCCTGTTAGGAGACTTTAAATCCCTCTTAGAATATTCTAACCATATTAGGAGTTGTTCCAACACTATTAGGAGCCAAGAAGAAGATAAATGAATCCATTTTCCAAATTGCTTTAGAAATGTTATACAAAACAAATCTCTAGGATAACATATCCCAAGTATAAACTAACCAATACAAAAAACTCTTTACCAATACAATTTCTTTGAAGCTCTGAACACAATCTCATCATCATTTACCACTCTTCTCTACTTAAATTTGCATCCTCAACTCAATACAAGTATAATTACACATTTGATCCATACAATCAAGGAAAACACTTTTCCTTTATACATTGTTCTAATAACTAATTGAGTTAGCCTTGAGGCTTCCCCAATATACAATGAATAATATAGGACCTCATTAAGGTAAATTTACAATATGTACGTTACATTATATTTACATATCCCAAAAGAGTATATAATGAAAAATATCCGCTGATAGTGAATATAACACACATTATCCTTTAGTGGACTTTATAGAATAATCTCTAGAACCTACTACCTCAAACATATCATCACAAATATGTCTACAAATACTATCTAAGCATACTTAACCAAATTTCTTCTCTCTTAACAAATACAATTCATTAACCAGTAAATTGATTCTTACATACTACCTTGCAACTAGGCTTCACTTGTCCATCTGTAACTCATGCAATCCTTCAAATATCTTTCTACGAATATATATGTATCATCTAGACACATCCATGAATTTACGAATGTAATCCTACATAACTTAATTCTTCATATTCAATCCTCAATGATCAAATCTATCTATGCAATATACCAGAACACTATCTGCCATAAACTTGAATACATATATGTTGACATCAATAACATACCAAGTCATAAATGCAACGCATAAGCAACCAATCCAAGTGCCAACCATTCCATCATCTCTCCAAACATGCTAACAATCTCCTGCTTTGGAATACCTTCGACATTTATGTTAACAAATAAAACTAGTCTTAGATTATATATATTTTAATTTGTAAATTTTTTTTTATAAGGATTTTTATTAAAATATGAATTTATACTATTTTTGTCTCTATTCTGAATATAAACAACCTTTATTTTTCTTAAATGTGATAAGATATTGGAAAAGCATTTCACTTTCGAATTAAAACAATTTATTTCAATTAAACTGATATATGCAATAAATATCTATATAACTTTACCAAAAGTAATAATAAAATAATAATGGTCATCAACAATTATAAATACTATTTTATTTTTATTGTTTAAATAATTTTATGTACATCAATTATTCTCAGTTTCTTTTCCCTCAATTTGAAAAGTTTTTCATACTCCCGACTAAAATTCTTTCTATTCTTCAAGAGGTATTTCAAATGAACCAAGAGTCAGAACCAAGATAAATAATAATAAGCACTACTTCCAATATTATTTTGAAAAATAATTGTACGCAGATTATTTTCCATTTTAAATTAAGAAACTAAAGAAAGAACGAAAGAGCACAGATCACAATTGCTTTGTCAAGCAACCGAATGACATAGATTACTGGTCATTGCAGGCATACGAAAGTCTTCCTACATATAACAGGAACAACAACCAATGAAACTGAAAATGGGATAATAATTAAAAGTATATTGGGACAATAATTACACATTTATTCCATTTTTGTTATGCTTTTACCGTCACCCTTCACGTTCATTCATCTTCATTTGAAATTAAATTTTACAAATATATTAAAAGAGAATCCAAGATACGCTTTCATTTGGTATCCAGCTTGGTGATTATTTATATAATCTTTGAAAGAAATATCAATGGCAAGCCTGTATTCTCCAATAGCAGTAGAATGTGCAGTCCAAGGAAAAAATGATACCATAATTTAGGTTTTGAAAGTAGTCTAAGAAGAGAAATTAACTTATAACGCAATTGATTCCATAAAATGGTATATGGTAGTGGATCATATCGTCAATAATGAGATCGCTACCAAAATCAACACATGAATGCCAACTAAATGTTAGTCTAGATTCTTTTCCTCCCATTATCTTTAAGAGAAAACTATGGAGATATATTCATGTAATCATTAATTGTATGAGTAATATTATATATATGTAGTGTCTTTTGAGACAAAGACGAGCATGTGGGTATCTTAGATATTTAATGAAGTAGACAGAAAATATTTTATACTTTATAATCATAATAATAATAATGCAGGTTATGAACAAGGTCAATGATATAAATATAGATAATCATAACAACCGCCGAAGCTTTTTAAGAATTAGAGTTGTTCATATTAATATTTATTTTGTCAATTACTTAATGTTTAGTGTGATGAATGCTTGGATGTACTGATGGGTACACTTAATTGAGTTTTGGGACATCGAATAACATTATGTAGCTTCAAAAAAGTTCAAATATCTATGCAGATATTTGTTAATATATCTATTTCAAAACAAGATTCAATTAGGTATTGAAATCAAAAAATTTACTATTTCAAAGACAAAAATAACAAACTTGAAATTTACGTAAAACACCAAAACATATTTTGGACATATTTTCTTAGTTCTGAAGGCAAGGAAAAATGATAGAAAAGTTGTAGATCATTAAAATAAAAAGAAATGAGTTAGAATTACATTCAACTTTAGAAAATAAAGTAGAATGAAGTTCTATGTTTCACATATTCTATTTCTACTATGTAATCAATTACATTTTCAATTGAAAATAATATATTTAAAAACATGAAATCTAATATATTTAAAAACATGAAATCTATGTTGTATTTTGTTTGATATAAATAATACTAGGGTGTCCAATAGTGTTCCTTTCCTAGATGTGCAGAAAATAATGAAAATTGAAGCTATTTTCACCAAGACCTAGAGGTAGTGCTTTTTTAAGTTCAAGAAAGATCATAAAATTGAGGTAGTTTTGCATTAAGAAGATTCCATAGGATTGTAAGAAGAGAAATATAAGATGTCTCTATGAAGAAATCATGATGGTAGAATTTTGGTAGTGATTGAAGAAGAGATTAGATATTTGGAAAGCCACCTTATTGTATTCCAAAACGATTGATCAAATGAAGTGGAGATGTGATATATGAGTAAGAAACTATCAATTAACCTAGATATTTTTATTTGAATTAATTTTTATGTCAGGTAAATAAACTTAAATGTAAGTATATATGGGTTTTCATAAACCTCATAAAATGTTGAAAAGGACATGTGGAGGGTATGTCACTTAATATTTGGGAACTATTTTTAAAGGAAAAATAAATTTTCATGAGTGGAATATATATTTATTATTTATAATAAAAAATAAGGATAGATACTTATCTAGACACTATTATGGAGAGTAGTGATGAAGGTTACTCTCATTAAAAACAAAAACACATAATAAAAATAGAGAACTAACAAGAAGTTGCAAGGATAAAATTTTGGCTTCTTATTATCTGCAAAATTATGGAATTAAAAAAATTATAAATTAAACATGAAAAGTCACATGTGCATTTTTTTTATAATATTCTATAAGCTACAACCACCACCAACATCCCAGAATTGCCATAGACAACCCTAGGAGCCTTCTTTTTATAGGAAACTTTCCACCCCCAAGAAGATTCTAGAAATTTAACCCTAGACCGTGAGGCCAACCAACCCTAAAATACTATTGTTTTTCATATTTTATTACATTAGAGTTGGCCCCAACAACTTTTGAAATTCAAAATACATTTTGAATGGTGCGATTTTATAACTCCTCACCAGGTTCTCTAATTGAATATTATGACCCATTTCAAACATTCCATGACCCAATATACAATGTCTAACTAGTGCAAAATCTAGTCAAGTGAGGTTCGACCCATTTTTAGAGCATCTAGAACCTTCAAAATTGAGTTCAAAGTTTTTATAGCCTTCTACCAATGCCAACTTTTTAAAATAACTTCACAAATAGACTTGATATTGTAATGAAAATTTAATAGAAGGGTGATATACATCCAAGGATGAAATCTAAACATCTCAAGCTCAAATGACCAAATTACTAAAAATACTAATCGTCCAAAATTAGTAACTGTACACTGAGATAACCCTTATTGAAAGAAAAATCAAAGATATTTTTGAGATACAAGATTTCACTTACACCCAAGGTAATTTGTGAAGTGATCTTATTACATCTCAAGTGTTTAGAGGGAGACCAAGATGACTAACCTCCTCCCTTATTAGCCATGATAAATCTTCACTAGGTCATCCTTTCCGTTTGACCAAATATTCTTCATATTTCCTTTTTTGTGATTTTTCCAACACAGCTATCTAAGATTCCTTCAATCTCCTCTATAGCTGAAATAGTTGTTGGAATAATCCATTTTTTTTCTATGACCTCATCTTCAACATCTCCATCATGATGCTTGTTATATCTAAAATTTTAAACACTAGTGAAATATTTAGTTCACTTAGAAAATCTACTTCATAGGGTTTTCCTAAATCATGCTTCTTTAGTATCTTTTATGGTCCAAAATTCTTCATCTTCAAATTATTATATATTCCCACTAAAAATATATCATTTCTCCAATGAAACATGATTTCATCTCTAATATGAAATTATGTATGCCTCATTTTCTCATCTACCTTAGTGTTGTACTATGTATTCATTTTGGTAATGTGCTTCCTCACTTCCTTACGAATGTTATTTAAGTGTTGAATAATATATTCATATTCAACACTACATGTATCCCTTTATCCAACTTACCCAATTTAGAAGCACTTCTAGGACTGATTCCATAAACTATTGGGAATGGGGATCTACATTTTCTCCTATTGAAAAAATTATTGCATGAAAGTTTTACGTATGGAAAAATCAAATCTCACCCCTTTGGTTTATCACTAACCAAGCATCACATCAAATTTCCTAAACTCCTATTTACTACTTTTATTTATCCATTAGTATATGGATGATGTGATGAGTAAACTTCAAATATATCTTTAACTTCTTCACAATGTGTACTGAAAGTACCCAAAAATCATGTTGTCTCTATTTGAAACTATGATCTTTGGTAGACCATGTACTCTTGCCGCTTCTCTATAAAATAATTCTATCACATGAACAACAAAATTAGTCTTCTTGGAAGAATGAAATATGCCATCTTTAAAAATCTTTCAACCACCATAAAAATTAAATCATGACCTCACCAAGTCCATACTGACATTCTCAATGGCTTCTATAGTATATGTAATGATTTATATAGCCCCATTATTTTATTTGATCCTTTATCCATCTAACATACTATTGGCAAAGATCATTAATAGCTAAAGATAATTGGCAAAGATACTAATTGGATAAGTATAGTTGCAAGTGATATTATTAACATGGATGATGTTGATTGTTGGTATCAAGATAATATAATTAGGATGATCACTTATATTTTTGTAAAAAATGTCAAACTATTTGGAATGTTGTTTTAAAACATTCATAATAAGAAAGTGTATGTTACAAAATGAGTTATAGTACATAGATGTTATGTCAATGTTTGTGACAAGTTATAAAGATGAGAACTAAATAGGGTAGTAGTTGGAGAAAGATGGTGCAAATAGTTGAATGATTTGAATAGTTTGTCAAATCTGTGAAGGAATTGTTGATTTTATTATTGGATATATTTTAATTAGTTGGAAGATATAAGATCTTATAGGTCAGCTAGATAGGTTAATTGGTCACATTAAACTCTTATGGATGAACTAAGTTCTTATCATAGAAAAGGATGAGTGAACTTAGTTGAACATAATTGTTTATCAAAACAAAAGATAAATTAATCAAAAAATAGGCTAGTCTTATCGACGAACAAGGAACAATCAATGCAAGTTTGAGGCATGTTCATAAAGGTTGAATTTTTATTGAATAATGTGAAGCTAGAAGGATAAAATGTAATTTAAGGCATAAGGTAGTGACATAAAGGTCAAGGTAATAAATTTGAGGTTGAATTAATTAAGAAGTTTCTACAAGATCAAAATGGCTTATGGAAAAGATGAAATGTGAGGCTAGCTGAATGATTATATTTGCTAAAGTTAATTTGGATTATTTGATTTGGGTTTAGGATTTGTGATTGAAGATTCACTACTTAAAGGAATAAATAGACAATTTTATTATGATGTCAAGGTGGAAAGATCAATGTGGCTAAATTTCAAAGCAAAGAAGGAAAGAGGAAGTTTCAATCACAAAGGAAAAGTTATGAAAATAGAACAGAGGATTAGAGGATGGTATGTTGATGTTTGTAGAAATTTTAATGAGATATGAGTCAATAGTTATAGTAAAAACTCTATATCATTTTTTTATATTTTACTATCTAACAATTTTGAAGGTAAAATCCATAATTGGGTGGCCGTGATAGGGCTATTGTAAAATCCTTTAACCAAGTGGCATTCTCAAAAGAGTGTCTAAATTCTTCTAAAAAGGTTTCTCCTAATAAGGCAAAGACTTTAACAAGTCTATAGGGAAATCCCTTAACCATGTAGCACTTGATAGTTCTTTTTTAACCATTAACTAGGCAACCTCTTAACTAGGTGTATTTCAAAATAATATAAATATTTATGGGCATTATTCTTACACTATGTTTTCACCCTAATAAAGCTTCCACAAAATATATATAGTGTTACTCTTATGTGAATGTTCTTTCATATGTTGGATGCTATTTAATTTTCATATAATCATAATGAAGGGAACTCCCCTTAATAACACAAACACACAAATAAAACAAAGAAATAAAAGCATTTTGCAAGAACAAAAATATGGGTTTTTTAATATTGCTACAAATAAAAAGTTATAGAATTTTGAAATACAACATGAAAATTCACATGGGTTCCTTTCTTAGAATAATTTACAACATAGAGTTGTGAACTATCACCAATGTTGTTCTAGATAATCTTCATGCCTTGCTTATATAGGAAATTTTATGCCACCCAAGAAGTTTCTAGATATCAAACCCTAACCCTTGAGGCCAAGAAACCTTCAAAATAAATATAGAGTTAATCCAATACACTTTTGATAGTTATTTTGGAAATTTTGGTTGGCAAGTAAAAGTACAAAGTTGTGTTACCTTTTAGGCTGACTAATTAGAACGACTCAATTTGAATATTTCTATCTAAAATTAAATTTTCTACAAAGATATGATCTAGATAAATTCATTCTAGCTAAGATATATATGATATCATAGTTTTCCAATTAGAAATGTCTATTAAATTCATGTTTAATACTAGTTTGTATCAAATCACTAAAGAAATGTAATTATTTCATAAAAGTGATGTTTCAATAACTCTTACTATGTTTTATGATATATTTTTAATAACTTGTAAAAACCATTTTATAGAGCCCAAAGTCAAGAATATTCCCATATAGAGTTTATAGTGTATATATTTAGTTATAGTATATATATCCATCTTTCCTTCTCCTTCAAAAATTGTTTGTATGAAAAATTAACATTTTTTAGGAGTGACTATCACTTGGATAAACTTAATTATTTTTCAAAAATGACATAGATGTAGTTCCTTTTAGGATAGATCTGTCACATAAATAATATGAGGATTTACATGATTTGACTCATTTTGGTTCAATATTTGATAGAAATTTGTAAATTTCTAAAGTGATAGTAACTAGGATTTAAACATAGTTCCTTCGGATCGTTCTAACTTGATGTTTTCTTTTTTTAATAGATATATATCATAAAAGTCTTTTTTTCTTTTTTTTTTTTCTTTTTTTTTTCTTTTTTTTCTCAAACATCAAAGAGACTAATTGTTGAATGGCCAAATAACATATTTCTAATTAAAGTAAAATTTGGAATTGGCAATGAGCTCAATATGTATTAAAATTATAGTCGTTATAAACCTTGTTCTAAGTAACTAACTTTTTTTCAAAATGTAATCTTGTTTGGTCCTTCTATCAAGATTCAAAAGGCCATTTTTTATATATTTTTTATGGGTGTGACTATAGAGGAGACAAATTATACAAAACAGAGTTTGATATGAATATTTTTTGGATGACTTGCAACATCTCTTAGCTTGTCCTACATCTTCTTATTAGGAGTAGTTTCTTGTCACTTGAGTATAATAAACTACAAATATTTATAAATTATATTTCCCTCATGTTCTTTACCAATATAGAAAGCTAGACCTAGCCCTTCACTCTCAAATGAAGGATTAATCTTATCAAATTTAATTAATAACTCTCTCTAAATTAACAGATCCACTCTAGATGATCCATGCAACTTTACATGAATAACCATTAGCCCAAACCTCCATTTTATAGAATTCTTGTACCTCTTAGAGATTTACTCCCTCACTTTATGAAAAACACATGACAATTAAGAAAGGAGACCCATTGCCAATATAAGTCTCTTTGAATTCCCCAAGAGAACTCCTACGGAATCATCTCTTAAGTTTTCCAAAGCCTATACCTAAAGAGGTGTCTTTTATTTTCTATATAACCACCCGACACTTTCAATTTTTTGGCTCTTCCTATTCTCCATAATCGTGCCAAAATGATTATACCTACAAATTACATTTTTCTTTAAAAATAGACCACAAATATTAAGTAACTCAACCCTCCACATTTCATTTTGGAAATTTTCCTAGCTACATGAGACCCATAAATGATTATATTAAATTATTTTCACCTAACAAAAACAATTAAATAGCAATATTTTTTAGATGAAACAATATTTTCCTTCATACACCCTTAGATGCTCATGCATAACATCTTCACACCAATTTCCTCACTGCCAAATGCAATAAGGTTGTTTTGTAATTCTCTGCCAAGGTTCTACCATCATGGTTTCTTCATAGAGGCATCTCATATTTCTCTACTTACAATCCCATTAAATCTTCTTAGTGCAAAGCTACCTTAAACTTATGATCTCACTCACCTTAAAATACATAGCCTTTCGGTCTTGGTGAAAATAACATCAATTTCCATTATTTTCTATGCACTTAGGAAAAGAGTACTATGATACATAGTTTAGATTAAAGAAAAAATAAATCACATTTAACATTTGCAAATCTGATAATTTTAATTGAAAAAATGATTTATTACATAGAAGAAATATAACATGCGACATGTAACATGCAACAAACTTTAGCACATTACAACTTCATTCTACTTTCTTTTTCTAAAACTGAATGTAATTATCACTCATTTCTTTTTATTTTAATGACTACAACCTTTCTCTCATTTTTCCTTGTCTTTTGATATCATAAAATATGTCAAAGATATCTTTTATTTTTAGATGAATATTAAATCTATTGTTTTTATCATTAAAATAGTACAATTTATTATGTTCAAACATCAATTTTGATCTATTTTTTAAAAATATTTGAATGTACAAGTCTTATAAAATATTTTATTTTAAGAGATTTTTAAATAAATAATCTTTGAAAATATCAATAAAAACAACTACTATTAAATATAAATTATTTTTTAGGTGAGACAAGGTTTATTTCGAAATTGAGTTTGTTGAATGTTTCTTCTAACACTATTTAGTTTCAAGTAGTTGGCATCTCATTTCTTTACTCTCAGATTGTTTTATAAATAGTGAAACTTAAACCTTTTGTAAGAATTCATCCGAACAAATTTTACCAAATCTCTAAATTATATATTTTTGATATTCAAGATTAGTTAAGGAAATCATAATGAATGTTGTCAACCTATCATATATGTGACCATCACTTCACAATAAATATAAATTTAATAAGATCACTTATCAATATATTCAAAGATTCATCGCACTAAACGTTAATTAATTAACAAAATTAATATTGATATAAAAAACTATCATTATTGAAAACCTTCAATAATACAATATAATTATACACTAAAACGTATTTTCTATCCCATTTCTTAAATATCTTAGAAACCAACATACTTGTCTTTGTCTCAAAGTTCACCACATCTATATTATAATAATAATACTCATATAAATATAAGAAACCAACATGCTTGTCTTTGTCTCCAAGGTCACCACATCTATATAATAATAATAATAATAATATTCATATAAATATAATCAATTATTACATAAAGAGATTTCCATAGTTTTCTCTAAAGATTGTGGGAGGAACAGAAACTGTACTAACATTTAGTTGGCATTCATGTGTTGGTCTTGCCTTTTTGTTATCGATCTTATCATTGAATTTATGATCCACTACCATTACAAAGATTCATTTTATGGAATTCAATTGCACTCCTCGTCCCGTTCAAAACCTTATCATGATTACCATAGACTACTTTCACTCACAATAGACACATTCTACTGCTATGGGAGAATACAGGCTCACCATTGATATTTTTTTGAAATTATATAAACAATACCAAATGAAATTGTATCCTAGATTCTCTTTTAAGATATTTATTAAATTTAATTTTAAATGAAGATGAATGAACGTGAAGGGTGACGGAAAAAGCATACCAAATAATAGTAAAAATAGAATATATATGTAAACTATTGTCACAGTAAATTTTTAATTATTGTCCCATTTTCAATTTCATTGTTGATTGCCCCAATCATGTATACAAGACTTTAGTATCCCTTCAATAACTAGTAATATGCGCTTCCTTGAGAAATCAGTTGTGATATGTGATCTTTCTTTTTTTTGCAAAAAGAGGGGTAAAAATTTATTAAGATAGAAAGGAATACAACAAGGAGAGCTCAACAAGGAGCTCGATCCTGAGCAACAAGATCATCAAATTCTTGCACCATCTCAAAGGACAGTTGCCCCCTATCCCTAATATTCCAACCCGGATCATGACTAGAAGCCCATTTGGCTAAACAATCAGCAGATCTATTCCATTCTCGCGGAATATACTTGAACCTAATGAACTGAAAAGAGGAAGAGAAGAAAAGAATCTTCTTAACAATAGTGGCCAGCTGCCAACTAACATCCTCAAGCTCTTGCGAAGAAAGCATGTTCACCACCACCTGGGAATTAGACTCACAAATAATCTTACTCCATCCCCACAAGAAACACTGTTCCATAGCATATAAAATAGCCTGAGCTTCCATGAGATTGTTAGTATAATCACCCTTATAAATTGAAAAGAAAAATTTAACATTCCCAGAACTAAAACGAGCCACTCCGCCAATACCAGCCGGACCAGGATTCCCACGAGAAGAACCATCAGTGTTAATTTTCAGAACTCCATAGGGAGGAGGAGTCCAGTGCCCATCCCGGTTAACTCGACCCTTCCTCTGATGGTGCAGCTGCCTGGACATAGAAGGAAACCTATGAGCCGCAACCCCATCCTGCAGATGAAAATTGAGGCGATTACAGATAGCAAGATCAACCGGATCCATACCCCCATCAAGCTCACACTTCACAAGAATAGTTTCCTGGAGAGAATGTGATATTTTCCACCAAAGATGCAAAACACCAAGACAAACATCTTGGAATATGCGACGATTCCTCTCCAACCAGATATGCCAAAGCATGAAAGATGGGCCAGCAATCCAAGCAGCATGGAGAGAAGAAGACTTGGAGGGAGCACTACCCAAGCGAGCCTAAAACTCAGGCAAAGAGGAAGCATGCCGACAAGAGCAACCCCAAGCGCTCCACCAAAGGTGCCATATCTGAGTAGAATAGGAGCAATGGAAGAACAGATGGGAGACAGACTCCTTTCCATTACCGCACAAAACACAATAAGAGGGGCCCTGAAATCCACGTTTACAAATATTATCCCAGGTAAGGCAACGGTTGTGAGCCACTAGCCACATGAAAAAATTGCACTTGGACCAAGAAACTTTATTCCAGACTTGCTTCCACCAAGGGACCTCAGCATCCCCAAATAATTGTCTAGTTATCTCCTGATACCCAATAGAGACATGATATTTACCAGACAAGGTACTGCCCCAAGCCAATACATCTGGACCAAGCAAAGAGGAACACTCTCTAGAGGCCAGAATTTGAAAAAGCTCTTGATGATCCATGTCTGTACCTCCAGGAGGCCAATCAGAGGAATGCTTCCATCTATAACCAACAACAGGTCCCAATTGATAAGGAGTCTTGTAATGAGCCACTTTATCCCATCTAGCGGCAAGAAAAGAGTCACAAAGAGGCTGAAGATGAGGGTATATGGATAAAATGGAAGGGAATCCATCCCAAGCATCAGACCAAAACAAAGCCTGAGAACCTCATTTACATATCTAGAACAGACCCCTCTTCACCAACATTGCACCTGTCTTCAAAGTATGCCAAACCATTGAGCCACAACCTTCAAGAGGAAGTGCAGAAATAGAGCAAGGATCAGCACCATGAAAATATTTATGAGTGATAATACAAGCCCAAAGTTGATGCTGTCCAGAGCACCATCGCCAATAAAGTTTAGCAGCCAAAGCTTGTCTACTCAATAGAGCAGAATGAAGACCAAGACCACCCTCCTTTTTAGGCCTACAAACAGTTGCCCAATCAACCAAGCTCCATTTAGTACTATGCAAATTACCACTCCAAAGGAATTGTCAAGAAAGAGCATCAAACTCCTTGAGAAAGTAAATAAGTGCAGCATGAACCATGCTTCTATAAGTAGGAAGAGCTTGGATAACATCTTGAAGAAGAGTAACCCGGGCAGCAGTAGAAAGCCATCTATGAGTCCAATGATTTACCTTATCTTGAAGCTTGGTAATCAAATTTTGCTAGAAGAGACGTGGCTATTTGGAAATAGCAATAGGAATGCCAAGATAAGTCAAAGGAAGTGAACCTATCTGAAACCGTAGGATACCAACAATCCTATGCTGAATAGAATCAGGAGTGTTAAAAAATGATAAGTAGGAGATACTTTTCCATAGCAAGTCAAATTGTGATATGAAGTAAATGAAAGATTTTTGCTTATTAACTTTCTGGCCTGAAGCTGCCAAATAAATGTCCAAAGCATGTCGAAAGGCTTCAGCTTCCTTGATCCTAGCAAGACCGGCAAGAGCAGAATCATCAACAAATTGAAGATGGGAAAGAGAAGGTAAGCCATTACCCCACCGCTAGCCTTGAATAGAATTCTGGGACACCTGATGCTTAATGAATTTGCCCAAGCCTTTAGCCATGATGATGAATAGATATGGGGAGAGAGGGTCACCCTGGCGGAGGCCTCTAGAAGCACCAAATAGTTGTGAAGGTTGACCATTAATAAGAATAGAAAAAGAGGCAGAAGTAACGCAACTCATAATCCAACTCACCCAGTCAGAGCTAAATCCAAAAGAAAGAAGAATACTCCTTAGGAAGCTCCATTTAACTCTATCGTAGGCCTTAGCCATATCCAGCTTAACAAACATGGCTCTCTCCCTTGAAGTAGCCATAGAGTGAATAGCCTCAGTAGCAATAACCACCCCATCCAAAATTTGTCTTCCAGCAACAAAACCACCTTGTTCTTCTGAGATAATAATGGGAAGCCACCTTTTCAGTCTCTCAGCAATCAGCTTAGTAATAACTTTGTAGACCACATTACATAAGGCAATTGGTCTAAAAAACTCCAATTGATTAGCACCCTCTCTCTTAGGAATAAGAGTCAAGAATGTAGAGTTCAAAGCTCGAAGCATTTGCTTGCTAGCATAGGATTCTTTAACCACCTCCAACAAATCATGATTAATGATGTCCCAAAATTCCTGAAAGAATTCAACTGGAAAACCATCAGGACTAGGAGCCTTCCCCTTAGGCATGCCAAAGACCACCGCCTCCAGCTCTTCCAAAGAGATAGGACGCATGAGATAATCATTCATTTCCTAAGTGATAAGGGAAGGAATACAGGACAAAATAATATTTTCTTCATTATCAGCAGGAGGAGAGTCCTCAGAAAAGAGGGTAGAGAAGTACGAAATAGCCTCCTGGAACAAAGCTGGCAAGGAATTCAGTTGGATACCTTAAGAATTAACCAAAGAAGAGACAGTGCTCTGATTCCGGTAAGATTGCACTGTTTTATGGAAAAAGGCAGTGTTTCGATCACCTTCCTGGAGCCAATCAACTCGAGCCTTTTTCTTCCAAAAAATTTCCTCTCGAAGTTCCCATTCTTCTAGAGCTCTAGAAGCAAGGGATTTAGCCTGGCCAAGATCCTCCGAGAAACCTCGATCTCTAATCTCCCTTGTGATGACATCAAGATTTTCTTGAGAAAGCCTCTTCATAAAGTGAAGATTCCCAAAGCATTCCCTATTCCATATCTTGAGCTGCCTTTTAACATATTGAAGCCTTTTAGAAAATGAGAACATTGCAGTACCATATGCAGGGGCACCATCTTTCCACAAACAAAAACAAAATCATGAAGAGAGGAGTCACGAAGCCACATCAACTGGAAATTAAAAGGAGGATGTTGTGAAACATAAGCCCCTATAGCGAAAAATTTGATTGGCCAATGATCTGAACCCCTCCAATCAAGGATTTCTGAAGAGATAGTAAGGGTGCCACTAAGCCAAAAGCAAGAAACAAGAAATCTATCTAGGCATTCTGAGATAGCAGCAACACCAGTCCTGTGATTATTCCAGGTATAGAGGCCATTAGAAGGCTTAACATCATAGAGATGCAAAAGAGATATGTGTTGCCGAAGAAGAGCAGAAGAAGGCCCCAATCTAGCCAAACCACCATACTTCTCTTCCAGACTTAAAACTGAATTGAAGTCCCCTACTAACACCCAAGGATGACAATTTCTAACATATTGAATATGTTCCCAAAGTTCCTCCTTTCCCACAAGATCAACAGGTGCATACACATTAGTAACCATGATTACCTCTCCTGAGTCTAGAGCAGAAGCTACCATAGAGAGAGCTGAGTGAGAAGACATCCAGCCAAGAGGAGAAATTTTTTGAGGATCCCAAAATATAGCTAAACCACCAGCACTGCCTGTTGCCCCAACACACTGGCATTGGCCATGAGACCAAATACTAGAGGCATGTTGGACCATAGACTCCACAGAGAGCTTAGTCTCTTGGATACAAAAAACATCAGGACTATGATCAACCACCAAGTTATGAATAGCCTTTTGTCTAGGGATGCTATTCAACCCCCTTACATTCCATGAGAGAATAATCATCATTGGGTAGATTTGGGAAAATGAGAATCCAAAGGTTTCACTGAACCAGACTCAATCAATATATCTCTTGTGAGTTTAATCTTCTCTTGGTCTGTTTTGCACCCACTCCTTAGAGGGGGAGAAGAAGAAGGTCGCTTAAAGGGTCGAGGCAGCAATCCCAAGGGGAGAGGAGATCCCTTGCCCTTACCTAATGGTAGCACATCCTTAACCAAGTCAGCCAAAACAACACCATCATCTTCCAACACTGCAGGAGTCACTAGAGCCGCTGTCACAGGAGCTACAGGAACCTCACAATTCTGATATACTACAACTTGAGATGCCCCACAAGCATCATTAGGAATAGATCTCTCATCTGGGCAAGCTGGATCAGAAGAGATAGGAGGAGGAATACCCTCCTCTAGAACCATACTATCTAGCACCTCAAAATGGTTAAAACCTGAGTCAGATAATCTGTCTTTCAAAGGCCTCTTTTGACCACGTCCCTTAGCTCGAGGAGGAACAGGGGTAAATCCATCCTTATCCTACATTGGAGCCTTACCCTTACCTGTAGAATCTTGTGGATTCATCCCCTTGGTAGTATTAACCATTTGAGATTGTCCTTTCCCTATAGTATCTGCCAAACCACCAGCATTTCCAGCTGTAGACCGATCCACTCCTTTGAAACTTGAGTTATGGGGGCACTGTCGCAGTAAATGACCATACTCATGACAAATCCGGCAACAGAAAGGGAGGGATTCATAATCTAACTACTGCACCCAAGAAGAATCCCCTAGACAAATTTCCAAAGAATCTGGTAATGGGTTATTCAAATTAATTTCAACACAAATTCTAGCAAAAGAAATAACCTTTTTATCGAGGGTTTGATGTGCGATCGCAACTGGCTTCCCCAACAAAGTAGCAATTTGTCGAAGGATTTCTTCACGCCAAAATTCCAAGGGAAGACGAGGCAAGTGAACCCAAACTGGCACTGTTGAAGGGAGATCCTCAGCAAAATTAAAACCTGAATGCCAAGGTATGACAAATAACCCCACATTGTTGTAGAAATAAGGGCCTCCTTCAAAAACACGATCACGATCAGACATGCAAGAGAATACAACAAAAAAATAACTATTCCCTGCCAACATAATCTCCATATCACCTTCCACCTGCAAAGAGCGGTGGATCCATGCCTCAAGAGCGGATAGGGAAATCTGGATTCCAAGAAATTTGCATATCAAAGCATGCTTGGTCCAATAATCAATGTCCTCCATTACAGCCGTTGGAGGAATAACCAGAACAGGGTGATCATGTCTACGCGGAAGACAACCATTAACTTTTTTCAGCTTGGAGCTCTCCCCTGAATAAAATGATTCAGATCGCATTACATGCATAGTTAGAGAAGAACCATCTATTCTCACCAACGGAGAAGAAATCCCAGGCCCTGCCATGCAAACAATAAAACCCCCAATCCAAAATTGACTGCAGAAGATCTCCAAAAACACCGACGCAAATTATGTCCAGTAGCTAACAATCCAAACAAAACAGAAAAATAGTAAAGATCAAACACCAAGAACAGGCTAGGGGAAAAACCCTAGCCCAGCCGGCAGCCAACGCTTCTCAGAGACTCCATATTTTTTCATCCTCCTCGATTGTGATCTTTCATTCTTTCTTTTGTTTCTTAATACAATATGGAAAATAAAAAGTAATAGGAATATTATTTTTACTTTTAAATTATTTTTCAAACGTTTAATTTGATAGAATATTTATTAACTTAAATAACAATAATAATTATCATTTATTTAAAAATGAATTCTAAATATATTATAATTAAATTAATTAAATATTACCACATTCTAAATTTATAATGAAAACTTTTATCTTCAAATTTAATTCTTTTTATTTAATTAATTTTCCAATTAATTAAATATAATTAAATATTAAAATATCATAATAATTTTTCATTAAATTAAATCATTAATTTTAATCTTGTAATCAGACTCAATTAATAGAACATTCACCAAAAACTCATAAAGCAAAATACGAAAACCCATCATAGAAAAACACATACAAAATCAAACCAAAAGGTTATCATAACGAATTACATCATCCAACGCATTCGAAGGGTACACAACTCAGATACTTATCCTAATTTTTAATTAGGAAAAATGGCTTAAAAGTTTAGGATTTTAACTTTAAAATTTATCTCCCCTCTTACCATTGAGATAATGCAATAAGGTATGCTCATCCTAGCAATTCAAGGTAGTCAATACCTAGTACCTACAACCTACATAAAATCCACACATGTAAAAACTCAAAATTCTAAAAGCTAAATAGGTAATGGCAGGAAGTGGTGCATCATGTAGATCTCAACTAGCAGGTGACTATGACTCCCTTAACCACATCAAAAATGTCATACATAAAGAAAACAAACATGCACACCATACACATGCAGTATGGGGTAAGTATCCATAAGAAAACACACATGATAATAAACCATCTAACTAATCATCATCAGTAACTAAAAACATTGAATAATCACCATGCATACATGAAATGTAGAGTACCAAGTAATCTCATCATATAATAAACTGAATGTAAAACAATATCTGATAATATGAAAGTTATGCTACTAAACATCGAGCATGAAATTGGACTAAAAGGGTTTAGTAATGATAATATAAATGAGAACTAGGGGTAGGCACTAAATCAACCCCCCTAGACTTAAAAGCTTACTCCTCGAAGCCTACAAGAATGGTAATACTGATGTACTCATTGTGTGGGTCCCATTGAATCCTTTCCCCCTGTAGGACGACATGACTCCACTGGTAACACTACAACACACTTAGAGCAATATGATTCTAGTTTAATAATAAACCAAAAACCTTATTTATCCAACATTCATCCTTTTAACTAATACTAAAATAGGTCCCCTAAACTCTCTAAACCAGAACAACATAATGCTCACAAAGATAATCAATGGCATACTACCTTAGTGCATAGATACATGTTTTGAAAATAAAATAAGTTTAAATTTTCAGCTTGCCTATATTTAGGTTTACATATAATTTTGGTTTTGAATTCTAAATGTTGAAGTATGAAAAATATACAACTAAAAGTTTAAGTTTAAGTTTAAGTTCAACTAGTCCAAGTTTCAATTTGATATAGGTAGATGTAATAGTTTAAAATTTTCATTTTTGTTCAAGTAGTTAACACTAGTGGCATTCCAATATACCCAGAGCTCCCAATGTAGAAACTCGGGCTCTGATACCATATGTAATGCCCTGCCAAGGGATCCAAAAGAATTAATCTAAAGTTTTACTAGGTTTGCCAAACTTTTTTTTTTTGAAGTAAGAAAGTATAACATGCACATCAAACACAATAGTAGCGAAAGCAACAATCATACAATCAACTATAAGCATACATAACAGGTTATATTTCTTAAGGATCCCATGACATTGAATTACATTTAAATCTAAGCTAATACTAAGTCTAACAACTACCACATCCACTTGAAAGAATAATCAGAAAGGGCAAAGTCTATAATATACATTTGTTCTGAATGCCTCTTGGCAAATTAAATCAGAATGCTCAATCATCCACTGTACATGCCACAAGGTATGAAAGGCTAAAAGAATATACATATGAAGAAATATAAATACAACATCCTCTTTGGATCCATGATACAAGTACAACAAAATAATTGAAAACATCCACCATACATGATACATCCATCCATCATAAAAGATATAAACATCCAACATGAAATACAACTAACTAAATGTGTGGTTTCTCCCAACCATCAATAGCATCATTAGACCATTGTGGGCCCTAGCCATCCCCCATGTGTAACATCCCAAGTCACCAATGAGATCATCAGTACTATACTAATACGGATGTCACTACTAAACATACTACAACATAATCATAAGAAAATCTAACATGCTAATCATCAATATAAATAAATGCATCAGTAAATGACATCATCTAAACATGATAAATAAACATACTAAGAAGCTCTAACCATAGTGACTACTGATGGATCTTAATGGTAAAAGTGAAAAGCACTACCACCCAACCGTGTGAAACCTAAATGGCCCACTCTCACCATGCTGAGGAGATAGTCTCAAGTCCCAAACAGGATATCAAATCACATAACACAAATACTCTCTAAGTCTAGGAAATCCTAAAAGTATACTAACTCAAGGGTTCCAACACATAGATCAACATCTAGAACTAGAGGCACAAAAGACACGTAGGAAACCCACTATGCAAGCGAGAAAATATCATCGCATGAATCACATTGGAAGTTACCTGAGAAATCCCCTAGGAATCTCGGGTCCCCAATGATCCCTGCAGCCACTAGTACCCTCTTGTATTGACAAGGCATATTATGGAATGCAAGGTCGCAACCAAGCACTCTCACAACTCCCACCCTAGTCAGTACTAGCACTCAAGGCATGGGAGAAAACATATAATTATCTTGTTAGGTTCATTTTTCTCTCATTTAGTGTAAATTTTTTCACTTATTAAAACAACTTACAATGGGTTTACACTAGTAGCCTCTTAGGGCCCCGACCCCCATCACAAGCCACTTCCCGACACTACACATAGATAACCTACCCTAGGCTAATGAAAATAAAAATTATTTAGAATCATAAGAAAACCACCTCAGCCCTATACAATGAACTGGAAACCATCAAAAGATAGTCCATAATAATCACATTAGTTCTCCATGAGCAACTGAAAAGCATCAAATGATAAATCACAATATCCATCAGTTCTCCACAAGCAACTAGAAAGCATCCCATAATAATACTGATCGAAGACTCCAAAATGGTCAAGTCAAATTTGTCACAGCATGACATCAGTAAGAACAAATCATCCAAAACACCACAATTTTCTCAAAGTGACTGGAAAGCAAATCAATTATGACTGATCAAGGGCTCAAAAATGGTTAAGTTAGGTATCTCATAAATATACACCTCAGCTTCACACAAGAAGATTGGAAAGCAATAACAATCAATAATCCACACACATCATAGAGCATGTCATTACATTACCATGGTTGGGTTAAAAAGATCAAGACCAAAACATCAAGATGACATCACATATACATAACTCCCAAGCCTCTTTTAACAACCTAAATAGGGCAACATCTAATCAACCCCAAAACCCCAAACATAAACATCCCACAGAAGACAAGGTGTAATTTCATATTTTCGCTTGTTTGAAATCACATAGTTAAGTTGAACATAAGGTTTCAATTTTTGTTTCAAAGTATATTCCAAGTAGATAAGATTCATCATTTACCCCCAAAAATTACCCCATTCTTATACTCAATTATAAAGTCCATTTACCCATTTGATTTAAGTCCATTTTCTAAAATATTCCAAGGATAATTATTTATTTAAAATAATCTTTATTGTTTTTAAATAAAATAATTATCAATTTATTAAAACCAAAATCATTAATAAGTCAATAACAAGGATTTTTTTAGTGGCTATTGTTTGCCAATTGGCTAATATGTCCCGATTGGGCTATAGAAATTGGCTAAAAAAATATCGTATACTAGTTGACTAGTTCGCCCAGATTTTATAAAATACTCATATAGTGGTCAGAATGTTCGCCACTATTTTTACGTAATTTTAATTTGGTAGTCAGGTTCTTCGCCCATATTTCTCTTTAATGTTTACTCTTATTCTCCATGGAATTAATTGAGTGTCTCTTTCGACGATCATCATTCACCAAATTTCCATTTTCCTATGTGATTTTTTTTTTAATGAGTGACACTGTACTCCACAGACAACTTACCTTGATACATGTCAACATTTTGGTGACTACCTCGACAATTCTTCTTCCTTCAAGAAATGTTGGCCGAAATTAAACCTCATCCATTGATCTTGGATCATCAGACAGTCTGAGTTCTCAAATAATACATTTAACATAATTACATTTCAAAACATAATTCGCTGTCAATATTAATAATTTTATTAGAAACAAAAATTATAATTGCCATTATTTTATAAAAATTGTCTAAACTATCAAAAAATTCGCCACCAAATATCCATCGATTGATGTATAATTCACCAACACTATTAATTTTTTTTCACTCAAATGACATGTGATTCGCCACAATTTTATAAATTTTGGGAGGGGGGGTTCCTTAAAATTATCCTTGGTCAATAATTATATAACTCCATTAACTAATTAATCTTAATTAAAATTATATTTAATTAAGCTAATTAACAATTATATAACTAATCTTATTAATAAATCTATAAACCAGATTCTTCATTAATTAAATTTAATAAAACTAATTTAATTTTTATAAAAAAAATTAAATTAGTTAATGACTATCAAACTAATACTTATATTACTATCTCGACAAATATCAGTTATTGATAATTAATAATTTTATCAACAATTTTATTAATTAAACATATTTATATTTAAAAGGATTAATATTAAATTAGTAAATCTTATTAACCAAACCCTTTATTTTAATAATAATTAAAAGTAATAACAATTAATAATAAATCCTTATTAATAATGATTATTAAATAATAATATAATTATTTTTAAATACCATGTAATAATAAATATTATTAATAACAATTAAAATAATACTAAAATGCATTAAAAAATAAATTTAACAATAATAAAAAATGGCAATGCATTTTTTCAAAGGCCCACACAGCCTTGAGTATTGCAGTGGCAGAGTACACTGCTACTACAGATAGCAGTACTACTACTACAGATAGCAGTACTACTGCGATTGCGAGCAGCAATGTACCTGCTGTCATAGCCCCTTTTAAGGGTGCCGATAGTGGTACCGGGGAGTTCATGGTGTTTCCCAATCCTCCTCATTCATATATTTTTTAATATGTTTTTTTAATAATAATAATTAAAAAAAATTTAAATAATTCCCCATGATAATATAAATTTTTTTTTTGAAAATATTTTTGTTTAATAAATAACAATCCAACCCTCCATATTGTATAAATACTTTACTTTATTTTTATTTGACATAAATCCCTCTTATATTCTAATAAGAAGAATACAACGAATCAATCAAGTTTTCAATATAAAATTCTCATATTAATCAAACCCTTCTTGAATATAATTCTAATTTTCTTTTACCTATGGATGAGGTTCCAAATTGATTTATTTTATTGTTTCTTTTAGTATTATTATACAGATGAGATACAACATACATATCATAGATTCAGAACAAGAGAACAAGAGATTCACACAACAAAATCTAGAGACCCGATTTCAATAATCACGAAGGAGATATGAATATCAACTTGCTTAATTCAATTAGTGATCAAAACACAAGACCCTACCTAAACTTGATGCTAATACGCAACCACTCGAAGATTACTATCCAAAAATCTCTCTCTAAAACTTTCCGAAAAATAACCTTCCAAAATTTGCCTCCAATTTTGCTCCCAAAATTCATGTCCAAAATTCGTCTCCAGAATTCTTATCCTTCAACAATGAACTCCCTAATTGTGATAAAGAGTTCTCTCCTTAAATTCAGGCACTAATTGTGTGTTCACCTGGGAGAACTCCTTGCTCACCACCCTTAACTCAATATTAACTTTCATTTATCTTTCTTTATCTTGTATTAATCCTTTTCATGCACATTTATGAATTATTCAATAACATTATTTAATTTTCCACTTGACTTCTATCTTAATTAATTTATTAATTTCAATCCCATGCACACTTTATGCAAATTAAAATATCTTTATTAAGTTCATTGGTTTTATCTTTTTAATTAATTTCTTCTATTTTAATCTCATGCATAAATCATGCGAACTTACAACTTTTTAATAATTTAATATCTTTTCACTTTTAAATTTATTTTCGAACATTTAATTTGATAGAATATTTATTAACTTCAATAACAATAATATTTAGCATTTATTTAAAACTGAACTCTAAATATATTATTATTAAATTGACAAAATATTATCATGTTCTAAATTTATACTTAAAATTGTTATCTACAAATTTTATTTTATTTTATTTAATTAATTTCCCAATTAATTAAATATAATTAAATATTAAAATATCATAATAATTTTCCATTAAATTAAATCATTAATTTTAATCTTTTAATCTAACTTAATTAATAGAACATTCACCAAGAACTCATAAAGAAACACATGAAAACTCATCATAGAAAAACACATACAAAATCAAACCAAAGGGTTATAATCACAAATTACATCATTTGATGCATTCGAAGGGTACACAACTCGAATACTTATCCTAATTTTCAATTAAGACAAATGGCTTAAAAGTTTAGGATTTGGACTTAAGAATTTATCTCCCCTCTCTTACCATTGAGATAATGCGATAGGGTATGCTCATCCTAGCAATTTAGGGAAGTCAATACCTGATACTTACAACCTCAATAAAATCTAGGCATGTGTAAACACAATATTCTAAGATAAATAGGCAACAACAAGAAGTGGTGCATTGTGTAGATCCCAACTAGCAGGTGACTATGACTCCCTTCCTTAACCACATCAGAAATGCCATACATAAAGAAAGAAAACAAGCACACCATACACATGCAATATGGGGTAAGCATCCATGAGAAAACACACATGATAATAAACCATCTAACTAATCATCATCAAAAACTAAAAACACCGAATAATCACCATGCATACATGAAATGTAGAGTACCAAGTAATCACATCATATAATAAATTGAATGTAAAACAATATCTAATAATCTAAAAGTTATGCTACTAAACATCAAGCATGAAATTGGCATAAAAGGGTTCAATAATGATAAAAAAGATGCAAACTAGGGGCAGGCACTGAATCTACCCACCCTTGACTTAGGCTTACTCCTGGAAGCCTACAAGAATGGTAATACTAATGTACTCACTATGCGGGTCCCATTGAACATTTTCCCCGTGTAGGAGGACATCACTCCATTGATAGCACTACAACACACTTAGAGAAATATGATTCTAGTTTATAGTAAACCAAAAACCATATTGATCCAACATTCATCCTTTTAACTAATACTGAAATAGGTCCCCTAAACTCTCTAAACCAGAACAACATAATACTTGCAAATATAATCAATGACATACTACCTTAGTGCATAGATACATGTTTTGGAAATAGAATAAGTTTCAATTTTTAGGTTGCCTATATTTAGGTTTACATATAATTTCAGTTTTGAAGTCTAAGTGTTGAAGTATGAAAAATATACAACTAAAAGTTTAAGTTCAAATAGTCCAAGTTCCAATTTGATATAGGTACATATAACAATTTAAAGTTTTTATTTTTGTTCATGTAGTTAACACTAGTGGCATTCCAATATACCCAGAGCTCCCAATGTAGAAACTCAGGCTCTATTACCAAATGTAATGCCCTCCCAAGCGATCCAAAAAAATTAACCTAAAGTTTTAATAAGTTTTCCAAACTTTTTTATTTTTGAAGTAAGAAAGTATAACATGCACATCAAACACAATAGTAGTAGTAGCAACAATCATACAATCAACTATAAGCATACATAATAGGTTATATTTCTTAAGGATCCCATGATGTTGATTTACATTTAAATCTAATCTAATACTAAGTCTAAAAATTACCACATCCACATGAAAGAATAATCAAAAAGTCCAACGTCCATAATATACATTTGTTCTGAATGCCTCTTGGCAAATTAATTTAGAATGCTCAATCATCCACTGTAGATGCCATGAGGTATGAAAGGCTAAAAGAATATACATATGAAGAAATATAAATACAACATCCTCCTCAGATCCATGATACAAGTACAATAAAATAAATGAAAAAATCCACCATACATGATACATCCATCCATCATTTAAGATATAAACATCCAACATGAAATACAACTATCCATCATAAAATAAAACTAACTAAATATACGGTTCCTCGCAACTATCAATAGTATCATTAGACCATTGTGGGCCCTAGCCATCCCCCATGCATAACATCCCAAGTCACCGATAAGATCATCGATACTATAGTAATAGGGATGTCACTAGTAAACATACTAAAACATAATCATAAGGAAATAAAACATGTTAATCATCAATATAAGTAAATGGATTAGTAAATGACATCATCTAAACATGATAAATAAACATACCAAGAAGCTCTAGCCACGGTGACTACGAATGGATCTCAATAGTAAAAGTGAAAAGTAGTACCACCCGACCATGTGGAGCCTAAATGACCCACTCCCACCACACTAAGGAGATAGTCTCAAGTCCCAAATAGGATATCAAATCACATAATACAAATACTCTCTAAGTCTAGGAAATCCTAAAAGTATACTAACGCAAGGGTTCCAACACATAGATCGACATCTAGACCTAGAGGCACACAAGACATGTAGGAAACCTACTATGCAAGCGGGAAAGTGTCATCACATGAATCATGTTGGAAGTTACCCGAGCAATACCCTAGGAATCTTGGGTCCCCAATGATCCCTGTGGCCACTAGTACCCTCTCATTCCAATGATCCCTACGGCCACTAGTACCCTCTCATACTAATGAGGCATACTATGGAATGCAAGGTTGTAACCAAGTGTTCTCCCAACTCCCGCCCTAGTCTATACTAGCACTCGAGGCAAGGGAGAGAACATATAATTATCTTGTTAGGTTCATTTTTCTCTCATTTAGTGTAAATGTTTTCACTTATTAAAACAACTTACAATGGGTTTACACTAGCAGCCTCTTAGGGCCTCGACCTCCATTGCAAGCCACTTCCTGATACTTCATATAGATAACCTACCCTAGGCTCATGAAAATAAAAATCAAAGAATCATAATAAAATCACCTCATCCCTATACAAGCAACTGGAAACCATCAAATGATAGTCCACGATAATCACATTAGTTCTCCATGAGCAACTAAAAAGCATCAAATGATAAATCACAATATCCATCGGTTCTCCACAAGCAACTGGAAAGTGCGATCCTCAAAATAATACTGATTGAAGACTCCAAAATGTTCAAGTCAAACTTTTCATAACATTAAATCACTAAGAAAAAATCATCCAAAACACCTGAGTCCCCTCAAAGTGACTGGAAAGAAAATCAATTATGACTGATCAAGGGCTCAAAAATGGTTAATTCAGGTATCTCATAAACATACACCTCAGCTTCACACAAGAAGACTGGAAAGCAATAGCAATCAATAATCCACACACATCATAAAGCATGCCATTACATTACCATGGCTAGTTTAAAAAGATTGAGATCAAAACATTGACATCACATCACATATACATAACTCCCAAGCCTATGGTAACAACCTAAACAAGTCAACATCTAATCAACCCCAAAACCCCAAACATGAAATCCCACAAAAGACAAGGTGTAATTTCATATTTTGGCTTGTTTGAAATCACATAATTAAGTTGAACATAAGGTTTCTATTTTCATTTCAAATTATATTCCAAGAAGATAAGATTCATCATTTACCCCCACAAATTACCCCATTCTTATACTCAATTATAAATTCCATTTACCCATTTGATTTAAGTCCATTTTCTAAAATATTCCAAGCATTATTATTTATTTAAAATAATCTTTATTATTTTTAAATAAAATAACTATCAATTTATTAAAACCAAAATCATTAATAAGTCAGTAATTATATAACTCCATTAACTAATTAATCTTAATTAAAATTATATTTAATTAAGCTAATTAACAATTATATAACTAATCTTATTAATAAATCTACGAACCAGATTCTTCATTAATTAAATTTAATCAAACTAATTTAATTTTTTTTTAAAATTAAATTAGTTAATGACTTTCAAACTAATACTTATATTACTATCTCGACAAATAATAATTATTGATAATTAATAATTTTATCAACAATTTTATTAATTAAAAATTATCTATATTTAAAAGCATTAATATTAAATTACTAATTATTATTAACCAAACCCTTTATTTAAATAATAATTAAAAGTAATAACAATTAATAATAAATCCTTATTAATAATGGTTATTAAATAATAATATAGTTATTATTAAAAACAATGTAATAATAAATATTATAATAACAATTAAAATAATATTAAAATGCATTAATAAATAAATTTAATAATAATAATAAAATGGCAATGCATTTTTTTAAAGGCCCACATGGCCTTGAGTACTATAGCGGAAAAGTACGCTACTATCGTATATAGTAGTACTACTGTTGTTGCAAGTAGCAGTGTACCTATTGCCACAGCCCCTTTTAAGGGTGTCGATAGCAATATGGGGGGGTGCATGGGGTTTCCCACCCTTCCCCACTCATATATTTTTTAATATGTTTCTTTTAATAAAAAACCTCTTTTTTTAACTCATTCCCCATGATGATATAAATTAATTTTTTTCAAAAGATTTTTGTTTAATAAATAACAATCCAACCCTCCATATTGTATAAATACTTTACTTTATTTTTATTTTTATTTTATTTTTTATTTGACATAAATAACACCATTATTCTAATAAGAAGAATACAACAAATCAATCGAGTTTTCAATATAAAATTCTCAAATTAATCAAACCCTTCTTGAATATAATTCTAATTTTCTTTTACCTATGAAAAAGGTTCCAAATTGATTTATTTTATTCTTTCTTTCAATCTTATTATACAGATGAGATACAATATACATATCATAGATTGAAAACAAGAGAACAAGATATTCATGCAACAAAATCTAGAGACTTGATTTCAACAATCACAAAGAAGACATGAATATCAACTTGCTTGATTCAATCAGTGATCAAAACACAAGACCCTACCTGAATGTGATGCTAATATGCAACCACCCGAAGATTGTGAGAGAATTTGCTTCTATCCAAAAATCTCTCTCTAAAACTTTCCTAGAAATTCCCTTCCAAAATTTACCTCCAATTTTGCTCCCAAAATTCACGTCCAAAATTCATCTCCAGAATTTCTATCCTTCAATAATGAACCCCCTAATTGTGATAAAGAATTCTATCCTTAAATTAAGGCACTGATTGTGCGTTCACCTAGGAGAACTCCTTGTTCAGCACCCTTAACTCAATATTAACTTTCATTCATCTTTCTTTATCTTGCATTAATCTTTTTCATGCACATTTATGAATTATTAAATAACTTTATTTAATTTTCCACTTGACTTCTATTTTAATTAATTTATTAATTTTAATCCCATGCACACTTTATGCAAATTAAAATATCTTTATTAAGTTCACTAGTTTTATCTTTTTAATTAATTTCTTCTATTTTAATCTCATGCAAAAATCATGGGAACTTACAATTTTTTAATAATTTAATATCTTTTCACTTTTAAATTTATTTTCAAATATTTAATTTGATAGAATATTTATTAACTTAAACAACAATAATATTTAGCATTTATTTAAAAATGAATTCTAAATATGTTATTATTAAATTAACTAAATATTATCATGTTCTAAATTTATACTTCAAACTTTTATCTTCAAATTTAATTCTTTTTATTTAATTAATTTTCCAATTAATTAAAAATAATTAAATATTAAAATATCATAATAATTTTCCATTAAATTAAATCATTACTTTTAATCTTTTAATTTGACTTAATTAATAGAACATTCACCAAGAACTCATAAAGCAACACACAAAAACCCATCATACAAAAACACATAAAAAATCAAACCAAAGGGTTATAATCGCGAATTACATCATCTAGCACATTCGGAGGGTACACCACTCAAATACTTATCCTAATTTCCAATTACGACAAATGGCTTAATTTATGCATAAAATTCATGCATGTGCAAACATAATTTTCTAAGCTAAATAAGCAATGGCAGGAAGTGGTACATCATGTAGATCTCGACGAGAAGGTGACTACAACTCCCTTCCTTAACCACATCAGAAATGCCATACATAAAGAAAACAAACATGGACACCATACACATGCAATATGGGGTAAGTATCCATATGAAAACACACATGATAATAAACCATCTAACTAATCATCATCAGTAACTAAAAACACTAAATAATCACCATGCATACATGAAATGTAGAGTACCAAGTAATCTCATCATATAATAAACTGAATGTAAAACAATATCTGATAATCTGAAAGTTATGCTACTGAACATTGAGCATGAAATTGGCCTAAAAGGATTCAATAATGATAACAAAAATGTGAACTAGGGGCAGGCACTACACTTAGCCAATAGTCTGGGGCCACTATTATGCAATGGCCCCAGGCTATTGGCCAAGAGTGGTTGGGCCCACTATTAGCCACTATTATTAAATGGAAGTAGGAAAAAACAAATAAGTTAAAAGAATTTAATGAAGGAAAATATAAAAATATTTATTAATTGGTTAGTCTAATGAAATGCATAAGGTTTTCAAGAAGGTAAAATTGAATTTATCAATTTTAAAGTTTATTAGGCATTCATATAATAAGTTTTGTTGATAATATTTCATTAAAGATATTATTTTATTGCTTATGATTATTAGATAATAAGATATTTAAAAAAAACAATCATTTAAGAAAAAGAACATGAAAATGATTGATCTAGATAAAAATTATAAAATTTAAATAAAAATTAAATTTTAGCATTAGTAATTGTCCATGATAATTATAATTTTAGTACAATATATTAATTTCCATTGCATATATCAACTTAATTGAAGTAAATTATTTTAATTTGAAAGAGAAATATTTCTTCCAATATATTAAAACATTTAAGTAAATTAAAGATTAATTATACTCTATTTAAAGAGATGTGCCCAAAATAAAGAAAAACATAATATAATGTTGTATTTTAATGAAGCCTTTATTAACAAGTAAGATTTGCAAATTAAAATATATCTAATCTAGGATTAAGTTTAATATCTCCAATCATAATGTTCATGTACAAATTTACAATAATACAAATCCACATTTTAAGGAGTTTAATAATTATGGTAGTTTGAAGTCAAATTATTTTCCTTTGAACTTTCTAATCCACACAAACTTCACTATTAGAGGTTTTCTGTGAAACACACATAATATATTAAAGTTATTTCAATTAATTTCATATATCCATTTATTATACGAGGACTATTAATTTTTTTTGTGAAACACTCTTAAAGTTTAAACCTCCTCATAATAGCATTATTGATTTCTCAATGTTTCAATTTACCTTCTTAACGAATGTGTATATAATATTACTTGAGAAATTTCACTTTAACTTTCATTAGTTATTAAATAATATTTTCTTAAGGTATTATCATGATTAAAATTTGGGATTATGTATATATATATATAGACACACACACTTCATTATCAATAATACTAATGCTTCGTGAAAATAATAGTGTAGGATAGATATCAAATATTAAGGCCGATAGGTCATTCAAACATTTGATTTCGTCAATTTGGAATCATCTAATCAAAGCTGCTATCATTAACACTAGCTAAGGAGGATGATTTCTATCTGAATAAAACAACAAGGTGTACAATTGTTACCTCATGGTAATATGAGGAGCATGTTATGCTGAAGAATATCAACCAAATGATATTCATCATACTCATATCATTTCATAGTATGTACACTAACATCACATCTCATGATGTATACCAAAGAAAAAATCTACACATGGTGTCTCCATACACTAAGTCTCATAGCATGCACCATATCATATCTCAATAACCTAGATACATGAGATATGCCCTACAACAATAACTTTAAGAAACCCCCTCTTAGGAAAATTTATAAAATTATGGTGAATCTAACATTATTTTGAGAAAAACATTAATTTCTATTAGTGAATTTTTTTTCAACAAAGGGAAGACTTTAGATTTTAGGGGTGATTTAATTCTGACCATACTAAAAATATATTAAATTTTGGCAAGTTTTTCCCTTCTAATGGAAAATATATATAATATATCAGGTGATTTTGTCCGTTATCTTAAATTATGAGTGCTTCCATTTTAAGATGGTTTAGAGGGGATGGCAAGAACTTTGGCCTTAAGCTAGATAGGGGTAAAATTGGAATTATTTATCTTTTTCAAGAGAGATAACCTAGGGCCCATATGATGCATGATGCTAGCATAAAAACTATATAAATTCAATCCATAAGGCTATGTTGAAGGAGAAGCCCACTCTTGGCCTTTACTGTAGTCAAAAACTAAACCAATGAGGGAAAAATCTCCAAAATGGAAATTAAACTTGGCATGGCTACAAAATTGATTTAGTATAGGAAACAAATAGGTTTTGAAGCATTTAAATCTTCCTTCTAGCATGACAAATTTGATAAGTGTGAATTTAATGACCTTTCACTTGCTGAGAAACTCCTATTTGTTGAAGTCATTTTGTAATCTTGAAATATTTTCTCCAAAGTTAAGGAAACTCTTGAAATACTCCTTAAAATTTTCCTTTGACTTATGGCATGTTTTCTTTCTCAATATTGATAAATTCATCATAGGAGTGATAGCTTCTAAAGAAACAACAAAAAAAAGTTTTGCAATAATGACCTTCCCATCAACCTAGGTCCACCTACCTATCTACATAGTCATATTGGATAATTTTCTACACCTTAGAGTCTTTCTTGAACTCCTCATAGGCATTCATCTCTATCTAATTTCATTTCCCACCCATGATACAAGTTGAACAAACACAACCAAATACAACCATAGTGAAATAATCAAACTCAAAGTAGATCTCTTTAACACCAATATTTTTGGAACAAAATAAAATGAGAACTATAGAAAAATCAAAAATCAAAATCTTGAGCTTCAAGGAAAGTACTCATGTTTTCTTTTCCTAATAAGATTAACTATTGGTTGCATAATTGGTCATCTTAGCAATACCCTTCTGAGTGATTATTGCATAGACCTCTTAAAGGAGAAAATCAATGGAATTCCAATAAATAATGGATTATGTGAAGTGGCCTTCTGCTAGAAGCCTATTCATATTAGTAGTTAACCCATTTACTAAGGCAAATTTACTCTAAACTATTTTATTTTTATCATGTAGAAGTCACTCACAAAGCTTCTGCCAACACTTCCACCCACTTTTGTCACTGCTATTTTTTACAACCTTTTTCTTCTTTAGCATTTGATTTAAAGACTCAAAAAGTAAAAATATATCACTTTTGTTTATTATTCACTTAGTGTTTTCATGAATATTAAATAGTCTCTTATTAGAAATATAGTCCTTTTCGAAGCTTACATTAATTGTATCCATTATTAGGTTGACATTGATAACATGAACATGACATTGATTGTATGTAATTCTCTAACTTATTCTACCACTATTATTAGCTTTATTAATTTGGGTAACATATGTTGACACAACATTAGATATAGTTCATCGATGGAATTAACATTGAGAAACTATTGTATGCTAATCTCAATTCCACTAGGGGATCCATCTTTCAACATCATTATGTTTGAGGATTTTGCAATGCAATTATTTGAATACCACTCTTATTTACATGTGAATATTTGTATTGGTGAAATAATCAAGTCGCAACTCATTTATGACCAGAGGAAAACCATTTATTCATCACAACTAGTTTCAATATTTCTATCACAGTGCATGGACTTGCTTTAGTCCAAATCTTGTCTACAACTCATTGCAGATAGTTATGTTGACAAGTTCTTCCTTAAGGGGAATACTTTGGAGGATTCCATGAGTGCATATGAACTTTATGGTGGTGAATTTTTGTGGTTAGTATTATACTATAGTTGATGCTAAAGGACAACAACGTGATGAGATTAATATTAAGAATGGTAATTGACTATATAGTGGATGCTGAGGAGAATGATGTCAATACTATGTTTTAGAAGCATGTGTCCATGGTGCCACAACAGTTTGAGAAAAATTTAACATGAACATTGAAGATTAAATTAAGTAACTACTCTTTGATCCCTAATTTCACAATTGTGTACGTGTGACCTGGAAATATCCTCTATATGCAAGATTAATCATGGTGTTACAAAATAGGGATAGGCTAATAATAAGGAAGAGGGATGTGATAGTGGAAACAAACATCTTGTATATGTCCCTTTCTTTTTCTTGTCTTGCAAAATATTAGTCGACTTCATCATTTTAGTACTTCATGTTCTATATTTTAGTTGTATGTTCAGCAATGAACTGCAGTTCACCATTAAGTAATTAAAACTTTTACAATTATGTAATGTTACAAATTCATAATGCTTCACTCCTATTTTTTGAATGCCAATTTGTCAATACATATAGTTAATATCAACATTGTAATGCATATAGTAAATTCAAGCTTCACAAGGGATATAATGAAAATGAATGTGTCAATACATGTTTGTATGTATTCATGTGGATGCATATTTACATATGTATGTGTACAATTAAACTTTTTTATTATGTATATGTGCATGTATATATGTATATATGTATGTATTCGTGTGGATGCATATTTATGTATGTATGTATATATGTGTGTAGTTGAATTTTCAAGTTCTCTATGTGCATCTATATATGTACATGCATATGTATGTGTTATGCATGGATGCATATTTATGTACGTATGTATATATGTGTGTAATTGAAATTTTAATTCCCTATGTGTGTGTGTATGTGTATGCATTCTCATGGATGTACACATGTAATATTGGAGTGTGTTAGTATTAATTTTATTGGAGAGCCTTACAACATTACTTTTTCATGCATGTATCTGTATTTTACTTGTTTTGTTTGGATTAATGTTTAGGCATTAATGGAAGTGTAAGATTATCATGCATGCAATAAGTGAATGGTAAATTATAGTTAGAATTGTTACTTCCTCCTATTATTGTACCAATTTTTAGGTATGCAAGGAAGCAAAGACTTCAACATGGCTTGTTGATTGTTAAACGTCTATGTACATGTGTTTCTCAACACTATCAGTTCAATAGTACTAAATTGTGTTTATTAACACTCTATATATTTTGGGAAATCATAATTTTGTTGGTTAATTTGAAATGTTTTGTTTGCATTACATTTATTGTCACTCACCAATATATATTGTTTCAACAATTTCTTAATTGGTAGGTAACCTTGTATGATAAGGAAGCACATAGAACAAAAGACACAACTTATATATAGGAAAAGTCTTCTTGACTTTACTAAGTAAATGACACCGAATGAATTTGCTAAACTATAAAGTTATTTACATTTTTTGTGTTGGTTTGTATTACTCCATTTCGAAGATCATTAGTAAGCTACATTGCATATATCATTGCATGCGTAGTAACATGCATAAATAGTTACACTTCTCATGTCATTGCATTAGTTAAATTGCACCTATCATTACTTCAATACTTACATTGCACATGCCACTACTTGTATAGTTACATTGTATTTATAAATACATATAATGAATTTATGAAAAGAACAGTTTTTACTCAATGCATAGTCATTCCATTACTTATATAGTTGCATTTAGTTTAATTTTTCATACAATTGTACTATATTTGTATACTTAGATTGTGAAGGATAAAATTTGGACCTAATGATGACTTGTTCTTAATGAATACCCAACTATTTCTACTTCATTCGTATTTGATTGTCATATTTTTTACAATTAATATAGTCATATGTAACCATACTATTTCTAGAAAAGGTTTCAACATATGTATGTGTGTACATATGTATATATTTATGTATGTATGTCTACATACCTATGCATATATAATTATGTGTTCATATGTATCTGTATGTGCATGTGCATGTGGATGTGTGTGTGTTTATGTGTGTGTGTATGTGTGTGTGTATGTGTATGTGTAAGTGTATGTGTATGTGTATGTGTATGTGTATGTGTATGTGTATGTGTATGTGTATGTGTATGTGTATGTGTATGTGTATGTGTATGTGTATGTGTATGTGTATGTGTATGTGTATGTGTATGTGTATGTGTGTGTGTGTGTGTATGTATGTATGTATGTATGTATGAGCCAATACAATTATCACTAAAGTGGAAGTCACAAATAAATGTCATGATAAATTGATGTTGTGTACATAATTACATTGTAGAAATATAGTTACATTACAAAAATAGTTACATTGCACTAATAGTTGTATTGCACATTTCAAGACATAAGTAGTTACATTGGGAATATCATTGCATAAATAATTACATTGTATGTGTCATTTATTAAATAGATACATTGCATAAATTATCAGATTGCATATGTCATTGTTTTAGAAGCTATAATGCATATAGAGATACATTGCATATGTCAGTGAATAAATAGTTACATTCTAGAAATAGTTATATTTATTTGAGACTCTCATGCAATGGGAGACATGATGAAATAATTTTTTTTACTTGTATTAGATAGGATCTATTACATCCATTGTTATGTTGGCAAAATTGATGACAACAATAAATTGGATTGTTAAGATAATTATTGGTTGTATTCATTGATTCAAAGTAGACATTGATTGTATTCAAATAATAGCAGACCATGACCAGAAATCAAACTATTAGCACAATTGTAGTAAATTTAAAAGTGTATTGTTCATTATATTCATTGATTCAAAGTAGGCATTGATTGTATTCTAATTTTAGTACATCATGACTAGCAATCAAAAATTAGCACAATGGTAATAAATTTAAATAGTAATATCAAAATGGTTTAGTTCACATACAAAACAAGACTATCTTAGATATTCTAAACACATCAAAAAACTTTATTGACTTAAAAAAATTGGATGTTCTCCCAAATGCTTCAATTTCTATCATTTTTCCATAAAATCAAGAAAGGGAATAGATTTCACACTCCTAATCCAAATTTCTTCTTCTCCACTAGTAGGAGATGTGTGAAACATAGTCTATTAACTACAACAACTTAGGAAGGGCCTACACTAGTTCATTTCTACCTTCAACATTTTTTTCCAATTATGGTGACAGTTGTTGTGGTTACATATTTTGAGCAATAAGATCTAAAAATTTTGGGATTAAAGTATTTAACATATCATCAAGTGCTCTATGTTTTGGGGGAAGCACTATGTTGGTGTAGTAATTGACTATATGGCTAGTGCATTTACATTTCCTTCCACTAGTCTTCTCACTATAATTGTTGTGGTTGTGGAAGTTGCAAATCAGTTATTTGGTCTATGCCTCTTCAAACATTTGTATTTTCCTCCATTTCTTTCCTCTTCTACTCCTTCAGGGTAGCCTTCCCTGTAGCTCATTTTTCACTCCCAATAGCATTTAAGATTCTTTTCAATGTCTCAAAGCCCTTAAAATCTCATTTGTTATAGTGCTTGCATCTCTTTCAGCTTTCCTTAGCCTAAACTACTCCTTCCTATGAAGCGCATTTTCCTCTAGCTACTTCTTAGTGTCTTCTTGCTTCCTTAGTTACTCAACATACCCATCCAATGTAAGAATCTACAAGTTCTTGCTTAGACAAAGCACCCCAACCTGTACATCTATAATACAATTCTACATTCTTTGCACTGGTAGATATAGGAATCTTCTACATAAACTATTGGGTTGTGCATCTTCTAATGGTGTGCAACATACAAACTCGACATCTTCATCAAACTCACTTCCAGCCTATGTTTCAACAAATTGTTGACTATCCATTTCATCCCAATTACCACCATCTGCAAAGTACTAGATGACCTCCTTGGTGGAAACATCTGGCAGGAATGGCATTGAAAGGGAAATATCCTCATCCCCATAAATGATTGGATGCCTAATGTTTTTTGCATCCTCTTGAAGCCAAACTAGTTGAGATGCTTGTATTGGCAAGCATAGTCCAACATCAGTGTTTTCTATCCCTCAATGTTTCTTGGTATGTAACCGACTTCATTGGTTGCTCCTAGTTTGTTGATTGATCAGTGTATAGTGAATCGGTAGTTAGCCCCTCTCTATTTTTTCTACATAATTCCTCAATAAAGTATTGGTTGATTCATCTGAGAAGCCATTGAATTACATTAAGGCTTTAATGGAAATAGCCTCCCCCTCACCTTGCAATGCATCAATCCTTACATAAGTAATATTGGCATTAGCAGTAATAGCTATTCCAACCTATCCATTTCTTGTGGGTTATGGTTATAATCCCTTTCCACCATCCTCACCTATAATGAAGCACTTTCTTGGGCCCATATCAGGCACTAACACATTCTTGTTCAACGTCAAAACCCTTAACTTGCAGAAACCACTAATTATATTACATAATGTAAATGCCAATGTGGTGGCTTTATTGGATAGCATTTCCAACTCCTCACAACCTATATTGATTTGAGGGTTACTAGCCAGGTACATGTTCCAAATCTATTTGAATTAACATTGAATGGTGATTTTTGACATTATAGTCATGTTTGTTATTAGTGACACACACGTATTCAGATTGTAAGAATCTACCAAGCATATTCCATAGTTAACCAAGAATTTCAGTCTCTACCTAGTTATATAGTTGCTACCAAATCCAAAGGATAATATTTAGTTTGCACCAAGCCGTTTCTACCATAATGGTGATAAAAAATGTAAATCAAGATTGATAAGGTTTGCCAAGTTCCTCAATGCAAAATGAGTTATGGAGTGCTTATCAAGTTTGCAATTATAGTAATGTGAATCTAATGTTGACCAAGCCACTTACTGTTAACCAAGTGATTCAATTTATACTAAGCTCTTAGTGATAGCATTTATCAAGCTATGCAGTATGAATCAAGTGATTCAGTTTATCCAAGTTTCATAGTATTCATCGAGTCACCAATCCAAACTAAGTTTAGACTAATTGGAAGTGATTAGTATGCACCAAGCTTCTATATATACCGAATGCATGATGATGCCAAGCAATGACTATAGATTTCAAGTATTAGAACCTCACTAAACTAGTCTTCAGAAACCCAAGTTCCTATAGTTTGGGCCGACTTTGTGTATTTTGTGTAAACTTGTATGGTAGCCAAATTTGTTTATTTTTAAATTGGATTGGTATACATGTAATGTAATGTATCACATCCAAAACATAATATGGAAGTAACATAACAAGAAGAGAAGAGCAGAAGTGTGAAATAAAAGGCTACAAGTAGTATAAGGAGCAGCAAAGATTTATCCATCACAACATTGTGATCATTATGCTAAAAGGAATCTAATTCAACAAACCAAGCTGCAAATCAGAAATCAGCCACTATTTCACCCTAATAGGTGGATCAATTAAATACTTTTACAAGGTATACTTAACAGTCTTTTGTAAATCTCTTTATCAAGTGCATACTTTATTGTATGTTTGTAAATCCTTTTGCAAGGTAGCCCTAGAAGTCCTTACAGCTCCTAACAAGGAAAATCATCAGAAGTGATCATTGTAAGCCTTAACAGACCAACTTTATACTATAGTACTAAAGCTTGTGGGTATCAACCCCACCCTAGTTCTACTTTCTATTTGGAAGGTTTCTTGGTCACCAAATTGTGTGTCAAAGTGTTATGAATATTTAATGTTTTTAGTTTCTCATGCATGCAATTAGATTAGAATACACATGGAGGATTAATTGGTAAATAAGGATTAATTTTTCTTAGTTACTAATTCACCCCTCCCTTGTCAGTAACTCAACCTACCATATATATTTCCAACAATTGGTATCAAAACTTTGTGGTTCTCAAAGAAAATTTTTATAGCTTGAGAAAAGATCAGAGGCTATGGAAGTACATAGATTTGACAAGGCTATTAACAATGAGAAGCTAGATTTGGAAATGGCTATTGCACAACTCAAGAAAGAAAAGGAGAAACTCTCTCAATTTGTGCAAAGAATAAAAGATCTTGCAATCTAGATGAATGACCATCTCTACATTGAAAAAAGAATTAAAGAAATCCATTTAGCAAGCAATTCAAATGAATCCAATGAAGTAATCAGAGAACTATTGGAAAATAATGGTTCACTTCAAGATGAAATAAGAAAACTAAGAAGAGAGCAAAATATTCAGTCAGTAAGACTATGTGAAGTCATAGAAGATAAAAACAAAATAAAAGAAGAAATAGAAGGAAAGAATAATAAAATTCATCATTTATCCCTTTAGTAAGAAGACTTCATTAATCAGCTCACCAATACAAATGAAGAAATCGTGAATCCAAGATCAGAAAATGAAAGGTTGTTGAATGATCTAAACACTGAAAAGCAAACCAATGAGAGGATAATGAAATCTCAAATAGACATAAATCAATTTAATGAGCAAAGTCATTTTAGACAAAAAGGTAAAGTAGGAATTAGATATACAGAGAAGGTGAATCATCCAAGAAAGGAGCTCAAAAGAATCAAAGACCTACCTATAGTCACTGTGGTAAGATTGGACATACATCAAACAAATGTTGGCACAATGGGAAAGATAAATTCAATAGAAAATGCTACAACTACAATAAGCATGGTCATAGAGCTAATGAATGCAAAGAGAAACCTAAATTTGAAGGTAAATGCCACAAATGAAAGAAACATGGGCACAAAATCCTCAGAATGCAAAACTAAGATATTCAACCTAGCAAAATAGATTGTAAAAGCTATACTTGGTTTGGACTATAACACTTGGTGATTTGGACAATTTGGAATGAATTATGTAAAAAATCACATGAGGACAAGAGACACCACCAAAAGATGTTTTATCTATATAGAACTTGGTCATCTTGCTAAGAACTATATGAATACTGAAAGAATTGAAGATGAAAATAAGGCAAAAGCTGATAACATCAAAAAGTAGATGAGACAACAATGGATTCTAAAATCTTATGAAATTGCAAGTCTAAGTGGTGATGAACATGTCACCCAAGAATTAGGTGACTAAAGTATTTCGACTTGATCTCTCAAGGAGAACTAGAACTAAGATTCTGAAGAATAAATCTCACACCAACTCTAGTCAACAAAATGAAAGATCTATACCAACATTCAAGATTCAAAGGGATCATCAAGTATTCAAAGATTTCAATCACTACCAAGTAAGATCAGGTTACAATTCTTAATGAGTGAGGTCAGATTGCAAGACTCTACTGAGCAAGGTCGACAGTAACTAATTGTGTATGGAACCCAAGTCATGGATGACTCTTTAGACCATTCACTATAAGTTAAGTGGATGATAGTCTATCATTTGAAAAAATAATCATACCAAGCATTTATGGTGATCAAAAGAAGAAATTTGATAAAAGGATGAAATTGAAGTGATTTGTCCCTATGAATTTTATAAAGCTATTTATGCAAAGTGATTTTTGAGCATCTGAGCAATCTAAGCGAATCACTCTTGGAGATTTTCATTTTTTGTCAAAACCCTACCAAGTGAAATGGAATCCACTAGTAGAAAATTGAATAAAGGATCTAATATGCTAGTTTGAGGCATGGAATAGAAGGCACTAGACTTTAATTTGTGTCATGTCATCACAGAAGTCCTAGATTTGAGTGGAGCTCAATTGCAAATACCACCAAAGGTACTATTGATCAATTACATTCGTTCACATTTTCATTGTATGATTCAAGATATTCAAACATTGGAAATGGATGAAACCTTGCAGAAGCTCTATGTGAATAGCATGTTAAAACTTGAGCATCAACACCTTGAAGTGAAAGGTTTAACTCACATTCCACATATGCCATGGGATTTCTAGATCAAATGGATAAGACTCATTCTTAGTCATGTGCATAATGTCAGTTATGGTTAGAACAACCTATTTTGATAACCAAGAAGATGATCCATAGGATCATTGGTCTTCCTATGTTGGCAAATGCTAAAATGACCAAAACCCTAAGTTGGGTCAAGCGTGAAAAGAAAACCCTTGTCAAGCGGGATGGAAGCAGAATGAAGATCAAATGTGTTACAGATATGGAATTAAAGTTTGGTATTCATGTAATTGTGCATAAGATATATAGCTTGAGAAAACTCAACAGTGTATCATGCAAAGCAATGGATCTCACACACAAAGTGGTCAAGAATAACATGTCACTTGACCTTGTTGAGTTGATGTTGAACCAGTTCAAAAAGAACATGGAGAGTATAAGAACTACAAAGAACAATCCTTATAAGTCTAGTTCTCTCTTGACTTGTTTATTTTTCTATGTGAAAAATTTCTTCCCATCTAAAGGTACAATAATATGGAGGAAGGATGTACCTATTCTTTATCAAATTAATGAATATATAGTTGAAATAGGTGAAAAATATTTGAGTATTATGGATAATTACTTTGATGCATTCAAGGATAAAAAGAAAAAAAAATTCATGATACCATGGAAATTCATTGATAAGTACAAAGAT
Organism: Cupressus sempervirens; assembly: GCA_028749045.1. Lineage (NCBI taxonomy): Eukaryota > Viridiplantae > Streptophyta > Pinopsida > Cupressales > Cupressaceae > Cupressus > Cupressus sempervirens. The sequence continues at coordinate 56,505,717 of CM053790.1, read as the reverse complement.
GATGTTTGTTTCATGGTTGATAGTGACAAAATATATATTTAGGCAATTAGACCGAGAATTACATGAGTTAAGCCTCTAGGTTATAAGTTTAAGATTGATGAAACTAAAGACATTATTGAAGCATTGATTAATGAGCCCATTCACCCTAATGTTGCATACTTTGGCACCTATGATAAAGAAAAGGCTAGGATAGAACTTGATATAAAACTCCCTCAAGTAGTCAACAAAGGGAAGAAGCGAATTGCAAAATTGAAAACCAGCTCTACCCTTCTATTGACTGAAGGAAAATGAGAAGACATTGAGGAAGGTGAATTAGAAGGTGAAGAAAAATCAGAGGAAGAAGAGCTAGTAAAGAAGAAAGGTAAGGTGATAATAACCAAGCCTACCAAACCATCTACTACTATGTTCACAAGGAGAGCATTGAGAAAGAAATTTGACAAAGAAGGAGGAGATGTGATATTTAGAAGACCTCCACCCACATTTTAGGAAAGGTTGAAGGAAATGGACTTAGTAGACGGCATAAAAAATCTCAAATCACTAAAGTATGAGACTAGGACTATAGAGGAAAAAAAGAAAATAGAAGACATGATAATGTCTACAATGGGTAAGTGGAAATATTCCCTAGACCAACTTGTTTAGCAGATTTAGAGTGCTCTAATGGAGAAGATCAAGCCAAGATGGGAGAATGCTATGAAAACTACTAAAGGCATATATGAGTAGACCCTGAGGAAACTCATGCGGAGTTTGAATGATAAGGAAGTAAAAGAATCATTAAAGGTGAATTAAGAAAAGCTTACCTTAAGATTTGCACTTTTCTTATATTGATAAATGACATTGAACATGTGGTAAGGAATGCCACAAACACTTGGAAAAACATTTTCAATCTTCACAAGAAAAGTGATTTTGTGGTTCATGTCAGTGACAAGGATAAGGATGATGATGAACATGAAAAAGATGAAGAAATTGATAATGAGAACGTTACACATTTTGACAATGTAGATGATGAGGAAGAGGAATAGGGATAGGAAGCTACCGAGGAAGATTTACTAGATATTTAGAACATAGAGGAGATCAACCCTGAGAAAATTGCAATAACGATCATAGCGTCACTTCCTCATTCTCTAAACAAAACATTGAAAGCATCAAGCCCAGAGAAAACTATTGTAGAATTGATTGTGTCAAACACTATAAGTACTAACATTCAATAAATTTTTGTACCTATTTAGCTTAGTACTTCATCGATAGAAGTGGAAAGCATTTCATCTATCAATCAATCTTCACTTCCCTCTACATCAATTTTGGTTACACGAGGTAGTCATTGGTATTTCAATAATAAGTGCAGTGTCTATTTTTTCAGATAGTCCTACGATCTCTACCATTGTTTCCATTCCTAGCATGCAAATAATAATTACAAGGATAGTTGAGACCAAGTCTCAACCGAGTACAAATTTTTTGAGTAAAGAAAAAGAGAAAGAAGAAGAAATTGATCTTGATGAGGAGATTGTTATTTCAAATTGGGACATCTCCAATATTAACCCTGATCAAATGCAAATATTTGGAGAAATTCTTCAAAAGAAAGCTAAGCAACAAAGGCTTAGAGAATAAAGAAATTAAGAGTTTCAAATAATTGAAGATGCAAAGAATATTTTAACTAAGGCACTGAACATAGAGGTTGACACTTCTCAACCAATTTTGATTTAGTTAGCAAAGCTAGTCCATAAATTCAATGATGATTTGAGTGGATAGCACAAATTGTTGTAGAGAGCTAAGATGAAGTTTGAGAATAAATTTTTGGAACTTATTGCTGAAATGATTGCTATTCATCAAGTAGAGCTATCTACTATTCTAGGCTCATTGGGGACCTCTTGCAACAATGTGACTACATTATTTGGTAAACTCTATGATACATTAATTTTCACTAAGGAAATAAGAGACAAATTGTCAAAAATTGATGAAGATTTGCAAGCAAGTTATAGCTCTGCCCCCTATTCAAAGATCAAATTCCTAACTACTATGCAGGCAGAATTGCTAAGAGAAGAAGATAGAATAAGAGATACATTAGTAGACATTCAGGGCATGATTCCTGAGAACATGGATTCATTATAGAAACATATTGCACATGCCAAAATGCTCATCCATGATAACAACTTCTCTATTACAAATCACATGATGGAACTTTCTACAAAAGTTCAAGTTGCATTGCACACATGTGTAGTGCCTACCCTCATTTACATCTTTCTAGATACATTGTTGCTATAATGGCCGACCTTTGTTAGACTACTTATATGTTGATAGTTAGTAGTATTATTTTTAGACTATCAAATACTATACTATGGATTTAGTTGATATATGATGAGATTACTTAGACTCTACATCTCATGTATGCATGATGATTATTGCATTATTCTCAGTATTGATGATGATTAGTTAGATGGTGTATTATCACATGTGTTTTCTTATGGATACTTACCCCATACTTGCATGTGTATGGTGTGCATGTTTGTTTCTTATGTATGGAATTTCTAATGTGGTTAAGGAAGGTAGTCGTAGTCACCTGCTAGTTGAGATCTACACAATGCACCACTTCCTACCATTGCCTGGTTATCTTAGCATATATATATTGTATGTAGGTTGCAGGTATCAGGTATTGACTTCCCTAAATTTTCAGGATGAGTGTACCCTATCGCATTGTCTCAATGGTAAGAGAGGGGGAGATAAATTCTCAAGTCCAAATCTTAAACCCTTAAACCATTTGTCCTAGAAAGGTAGGACAAGTATCCAAGATATTTTACCTTTCGAATGTGTCAGATGACATAATTCATGATTTTAACCCTTTAGACTGATTTTGTATGGATTGTTCTATGATGGGTTTTCATATTTTATTTTGGACGTCTATGCTGAATTTCCTATTAATTAAGTCTAAAATTAAAAGATTTAATTAATGATTTAACTATTTTGGGGAAAATTAATATAATATAATGATCTTTAGATATTTTGATTTTAATTAATTAAATGGGAAATTAATTGAGTAAAAGAATTTTAAAAAAGAAATTAAAATTATTAATAATAATAAAATAATTAGAATTAAATTTATAAGTCTACCTAGGAGTAAGTGCCTTCCTTGATTGCACATATGTCAACAACACAGGAGTTAGTGGACAAAAATTAAGCACATAGTGTCTACAACCTTGTGACTCATCTAGAAGGTTGGAAAAAGCTCGTGCTTAGTTGTCAATGCTTATCTCATCTTCTGGTTAGTTCTAGAGACATTTTAGGTGCTTCCTGAGAGTTCTTTATATTTAGGCACTCCTAGAAGCTTGAGGGAGAGTGTTTGGAGGACCCAAGAACATTGGAGAAGGAAGGAGCTTGCTCTGCAGATTTTGAGGAGAAGTGATTTACCATCAGTGTCCAGGTAGACACTCGTAATTTTTGCATATTTTATTTTCACTTCTTTCACTTCCTATCTTCTTCGTGTCTTCTGAATGCTTTCTGAGGATTTTTCATACGTTGAATATCTTGGCTGTATGTATTTTTTCATGGGTAGTTAAATTCTATATGAGAAAATTCCACATGCGTAGATCTAAGGAATCTAGTGGACTAGGGTTGTTAGATGCTTATGGACAAACCTATTTAAAAGAATTAATGGGGAAATTTAGAGAATAATTATTTTAAAGGGAAATTCTTAACTTATAGAATTAGAAAGCCCTTTTTGTTTAAAAAACTATGTATATGTTCTCTTTTTAAAATATACAAATCTACATACATACATACATACATACATACATACATATATATATATATATATATATATATATATGTTTATTATTAAATGTTGTAGTGCTTAATAACATTTTGCATGTATACATATATATATACATATATACATACATATATACATACATATATACATATACATATATATACATATACATATATATACATATATATATATATATATATTTATTTATTTATTTATTCATTTATTTATTGAAACATTGATCATTAAATTGCAGTAGAAAATCATTATAATAAAATTTGAATCGTGCATGATAAAAATGTTATAAATATATATATATATATATATATATATATATATATATATATATATATATATATATAATAAGGATGGGAGGGGGGGTTTTACCCCACCCCATCCCCTTTTTAAGACCGTCGACAGTCGAGCCTGTTGTCGCAGGTACTGTGAGTGCTGTCGCAGGCCCTACGACAGAGGCAAGCTACATAGCACTGCCTTATATGATGGCAGCACAAGTACAATTAAACTCACTTTTTGTTTATATATATATATATATATATATATATATATATATATATATATATATATATATATATATATATATATATATATATATATATGTTGCTATAAATCGATAGTTCATAATTCATTATTTTATTAAGAATTTATATTGTTATATATATTAATAATTTTTATATATTAATTATTATATTATATTATATATATATGTATGTATGTATGTATGTATATATATGTATATATATATAATATTAATGAATTTTTTAATATTCAAGTTAATTAGATTTTAAATAAATAATATAGTTTTAAATTAATCAATTTACTTAATTTGAATTTAGTCTAATTAAGGTTTATGAGAATGTTATAAATGAAATATTTAAGTTATTATTTTGGGGATTCTCAAGAGAAGAAATTGAGTTATTTGAAAATGACAATTCATTACCAAAATAACGTATAACATATATTCCTAAAACATTTAGGAAATTGAAAATCTAGGAGTTGTGGGGAGAAACTTTCATCTACTAAAACAAGTACTTGGGTCAGAGAAGAACATATAAACATCCCCTCACTCGATATCTAAATTTGAAAACAAAAACTGAGACCCCCGCACTTAATTCAACTATGTAATTTTAACGAATCAAAACATGTGCTTGTATTTTGTGTTTTCTCTATACTATCTATTTTGGGTTTTTGGGTTGACTAGTTTGTTGACCAGTTATAGGACGTCTACCAGAGGCTCAAGGGTTATGATTATGATGTCATGATAATGTCTTTTGATCTCGATCTTTTAAACTCAACCATGGTTATGTGATGGCATGCTGATTGATATTATCTTCAGTCTTCTTGTGTAAGCTGTGATATATGTAACCTTTTTATGAGTTATTGATTAGTTGTATTTGGATTACTTTCCAGTTGCCTTGATGAGATTGAATTTTTTATCTAATCTTGATGATGTCATGTTGTGACATGTTTTGACTCAACCTTGTTGGAGACTTTGATTAGTATAACTTTGAGATACTTTTTGGTTTCTTGTTGAGAACCAATGGATATTGTGATTACCAATAATACTTTCAGTTGCCAATAGAGAACTATTGTGGTCATGATTATCTATGGATGCTTTTTAGTTGCTCATGGAGATTTGATGTTTTATTATGGGTTATCTTTGGTATTTTTCGAGTTGCTTGTATAAGACTGTGGTGATTTTTTGATTTATGATTCCATGAGCCTAGGGTAGGTTATCTACTTGTAGTGTTGGGAAGTGGCTTGCAATGGGGGCTGAGGCCTTAAGTGGCTGCTAGGCTAACTCATTGTAAGTTGTTTAAAAAGTGAAAACATTACACCTAATACTGACTTAAATGAACCTAATAAGATAATTGTTTTGTTCTCACCCATGCCTTGAGTGCTAGTACAGACTAGGATGGGAGTAGAGAGAACGCTTGGTTGCGACCTTGCATTTTGTAGTATGCCTTGTCAGTATGAGAGGATACTAGTGGCTGCATAGGGATCACTAGGGGGCTGGGGTCTATTGGGATACTACTAGGGTAACTCTAGCATGATCTGTGTGATGACACTTCCCCACTTGCATAGTAGGTTTCCTACATGTCTTTGTGTGCCTCTAGGATTAGATGTCAATTTTGTGTTGGAACCTTTGAGTTAGTATACTTTTAGGATTTGTGGACTTAGAAAGTATTTGTACTATGTGATTTGATAGCCTATTTGGGACTTGAGATTATCTCCTTAGCATGGTGGGAGTGGACCATTTAGGTTCCACGCAGTCGGGTGGTAGTGCTTCTTCACTCTTACCATTTGAGATCCATCTGAGACACCGTGGCTGATGCATTCTTTGTTGGCATCTATCTTCCTTCTATTCATGGATTATGATGGTGGATATGTATCCTTATATTGATGATTAGCATATGTTAGATGATTTTATCTTATGCTTTATTTTGCATGATTAGATTTCTTTCTACATATGATGTAGTATGTTTTAGGAGTGACATTCCTACTATGATAATACTGATGATCACTTCGGTGATTTGGAATGTTATGCATGGAGATATGTCTAGGGCACATGATGCTCTAATGATGCTATTTACGGTTGGGAGAAACCATGCACTTTGTCATGACCAAACTATGAGGGCGAAAACACACAATTTTTTTTTTTTTTTAATAATGATTAATAATTAAACATGCTCTAAGTTTTAATCTGATCTTATGCAAGAGAAGTGAAGGCTCACTACGATACACCTTAAGTTTGTAATCTTTACACATGAATTAATCATCAATTTATCTTTCATCATTAACTCGATTAATTATTTTAACGATCAAATTTCTATTTTAAAAGTTTTATCATATTGGTAATATTATATACTTGTACACAATAACTTTAAATTATTTGAAATAACTTTAGTTATTAGATCATTAATTAAACAAATTATTAATTAAGCTACTAAAATAAAATAAAATCCATGAGACTAACCAACTTTAATTAAATCTAATTAATATTTACATCCAATGCTAACTACCTTTAAACTAAGCTAATTTTAATAAAACAATTTACTGAAACAAATTAACAAAGATACTATTTAATACTAATATTTCTTAAATCTAAAACTTAACTTAAATCTAAACAAAAATTTAATCGAAATTAAATTAAATCTAAACTAAATTAAAAATTTAATATTAATCTCATACTAACTTGATTTAATACCAATCAAACAACTATCTTAAAATAAATATTAACTTAAAACACAACTTAGTTTAGATTAAGCACTAACTAAAAACAAAATTTAACTTAAATTAAATACTAAATTCAATTTAATCTAAATTTAATTATATAACAACTAACTAAATTTAACTAATTGTTAAATTAAAATTTTCTAAAATAGTAAAACAACTAAATTAATTAAAAACTAAACTAAAAAATATATATCTAAAGTTTACAAACTTTAAACAATACAACTAACTTAACATAATGAATAACTATCTAATCTTACTATCAATTTATGACTAATTTAAAACTTTAGTAAATTAAATTCACACCACATAATCTAACACCAATCTAACTTAATTAAATTTAAAACTAACTTTTAATACTAAAACTTAAATAAAATAAAATAAAACAACCTAAGCTAAAAACAAACCCAATCTACCCCACCCAAACACTTTAACACATATCCAAGCGCTCATTTCAAAACCCATGCACTTTGTCAAACAAGAGGCATTCTGCCCGAGCACATTAAAAGCTGACACCACTGACAAAAGGAATGGAGGCGTCAAGGTAAAAAGGTAACATTGGTTTAAAACAAATGAAATATTTTGCAAACACTCTATCATTGATGCCACCCACAACTTGCGCCTGGAAAACTCAAGGATGGTGACCTCAAAGGCAGAGGTGGAAGTTGATGTATTAATGCAATACCCCAACCCAAAGCAAAAAAAGGGCAGCGCTTCCCAAGCAAGCAACTCGTTGCCAAGGACAACCAAGGACTGACACAACCCCGCCACGTGAGGTGGCGATGAAGGCAAGAGGTAAGTGAAGTAAAAAAAAATATGCAATCACTTTCCTCCATACAAAAACCAATGCTTCTTAAGAGTAAAGTCAAAAAAGTAGTACAGAGGTGACGTGCAAGGGAAAGAACATTTAAGCCAAAAGTTTATTAGGTAAAATCTAGATATTAAGATGGAATGTTTTATAACTATTTTTTTAAAATTTCTTTTGTTATTTTAAACTCAAATATCTATGTTGTTCTTCCATTTTGGTTTTATTCAAAATTTAAATATAAGAATATATATATATATATTTTTGGAATATTCTCTGTTGTGGAGAAATTTAAATTTCAAACACCATACAAAACACAGAGAGTTATTACTCTCTTGGAGAACATTTTGTTTTGTCTTTTAAAATTTTAAGTATAGATTTTTTTTTGAAGTTGATATATTGACCAAAAGGGGTTATATCTATACATATATATATTTTTTAAAGTCAATTAGGAGCTATTACAATTTAAATATTCCAAGGATATGAATGATCCATTTTACTATAATGCAAGAATTGTTTTGCTTCCAATAATCCTGAAATCTGAACATACATTCATAACATAAATTCCATTTTTCAACATAAAGGAAACTCGAAATTTTACTTAATTATACTATCATCATTTCATCCTAATTTTGATGTGCATTCATTTAAATTTAAATTATGATTAAATCACAAGATAACCAATTAAACTCAAACACCAAATTTATTGGCAAACCTGATTCAAAGGCTCAACTGGGAAAGAACCAGGAAGAAAAATCGGCGTCGTTGCCATTACAGCAAAGTTTCAAGATAAAAATAGCATAGGATTTCAATCCTAAATTACAACACTTAAATGAAATTTCCTTCATGACCCTCAATAAGGGTTCCATATCCAATTCTGCAATACGTTTCTTCGAACCATGGAGGAAACAAAAACTAATCAGGTGACAACAAACATAACCAAGAGACAAGCAAACAAGCATAATCATACATGGTTTACACAATAGGATTCACAATGAATCAAAACTAGGAAACGGTGGATTCTTCCAACTAGATTCCCAATCGGGGCTATATACCAAGAACTTTTGTTCTTCCATTTCAACATACCATAATCATACAAGGTTTGTGCTGACAGGTAGGGGCCCATAACACCCTACCCTTTCTCCCTCTTCTCATCCTGAGAAAAGACTCTACATTGGTTGGAGTCTGACTAAACAGACCTTTCCCAAAATTGGTTACTTCTGCCCTCTCCAAGGGTGAGTAATACCAAAACACCCATGCAAGAAAAATTTCAAAATTTCAAACAAAAATAAAATGCAAAGAAACATCCAAAATAACATAGTTTTCAAATCTTCCCAACATACCCACAAACATACAAACATTGACACAACGACAAGGTAGCATAAGCATGAAACAAGAATGAAATATAAACAAGGGAGATGAGAATTCCAACCTTCACAAAGAGGTAATGGAAATGAACTAGTTTGAGTAGAGTATCCCTTTCCTTTCTTCAACCTTCAAGAATTCCTCTCTAAATGTAGAGATTGGGTAACAATCTCAATTAGTCCAAGGAAGGCCTCTAAATAAGCCTCCAACTCAACCACCCAAAAGGAGCAATAACTACTCCCACCCACTTGCCATTCTAGAAACTCCTAACTCAACCTACACCATGGTTAAACCCTAAGTGGAGATGAGGTGAGGTAACTCAAGATAACCATGATCAATTTTCGCACAAAGGCAAAAAAGAGACTTTTTGAGTGACCTCAAAGGTCAAAAAAAGGGGCTTAGGGGTTGGAAAAGACCCCTAACCCATACCCATACCCTTTGGTTAGAATAATAACATGTTTAAAAGCCTTAGGAAAGAGGTTTAGAGTCAAATAAAATCTAGGAATAAAATAGGTCCATCTAACTACTCTAACTTGCAAATTAAGCACTAATCTGGATTAGGGATGACTAACCTCAATTAAGAACCTAATAGTAATCTGACACTAACTTAAACCAACTTGGTCCAAAGGTTAAACAATTAACCCTAAATAGCACACCAAAGCACATAAACATTTTACGAGTGTCAAGCGACACTGAAAGAACATAATTACGAACATTAACATTCACTGAACAAAGAAGATACATACATACATCTCACAATAAAATACTAGAATTACGAACAACAAGGTTTCCAAAATTAGCACATAGAGATCAGTTATGTTCCTCCGTCAGTTTCCTCGGCTAAAATTATTTGCACACTCATTGCACACATCAGTAGTCCCAAAAATCACATGTACATATATACATATCAGAAATTCACATAATTTGAAACATACATCAATCAAGGTTTCTTTCATCCTACTTAATTCTTAACCATTAAAAAAAAATCTCTTAAATCAAAATATTAATCATACATTTACTGATTTCATCAACATACATATACATAAAACATTAAATGACAAACACCAATATATCTGAAAGTAACATCACATAACATGAAATAATATAGTATGTTCTAAGTACCAGATAATGTCTCGACATCTTGAGTCGTGAATATCAAAATGATAAAGTAATAACTAAGGCTACAAAGGGTCAGGGCGAGGCCTCACACACTTAGATAATTATGTGTTAGGATCTATGGCTATCTTTTATGATGGATGTTTATATCTTCTATGATGATGCATCACGTATGGTATTTGGTTTCATTTACTTTATTGCACTTGCATCAAGGATTAAAATAGGATGATGTACTTTATCTACACATATGTATATTCTTTCATGTCTTTCATACCCTGTGACATGTACAGTGGATGATTGAGCTTTCTAATATGTAATTTACCAAGGGACATTTAGAACAAGAGTATATTGTTTAAAAATGTTGGACTTCTCATTATTATTTCATGAGGATGTGATGTTAGATAGAATCATTAATAGTTAATTCATTGTTAAGGGATCCTTGAAGAATGTAACCTTTTATGTAAGTTTATGTTTACTTTCAACTAAATTGTTGCTATTGCTTCGATTACTATGTATAAGTTGTGAATGGTTAAACTTTCATATTATGGAAAAAAAAATGCTACCAAACTTAGTGAAACTTTAGGTTAATTCTTTGGATCCCTTGGCAAGGTTTTAGAACATGCAAGGGGTTGCAAGAAATTGGGACAAGACAATGATGCTAATTTTAAAGGTACATTCAAATTTCTTGTCATATTTTGGCATTATTGTATAGTATATAGCATAAATATTTGGCATTAATGTCGAAAAGGGGAAGAAGATGTATATTTTAGAATAGATGTAAATTATAAAGGGAATTATACATAAAGGGGGAGAAAATATATATATCGGATGTGAAAAGATGTAAGTATTTAATGGGGGAGCATTATATATGTCTAGATACTCAGAGATACATTTTCTACAAAAACAATTTTGACAAATCTAAAAAACAGAGTACTCTACCAAGTTGAAGACATAAGGTGATGAATAAATGGTGTTCTTAAAATTTAGTTTTGACTAATAAGTGTTTTTCTCAGAAACACTAAAGGGAGAGATTGTTGACGTTACAATCATGTTTGTTATTAGTGACACACACTTAGTTAGATTGTAAGTATCTACCGAGTGTATTGTATAGTTAACCAAGCATTTCAATCTCTACCAAGTTCTACAGTTGCTACCAAATCCAAAGGATAGTATTTAGTTTGTGCCAATCAGTTTCTACAATAATGGTGATCAACAATGTAAAACAAGCTTCATAAGGTTTACCATGTTCCTTAGTGCAAACTGAGTTATGGAATGCTTATTGAGTTCGCAATTATAGTAATGTAAATCTAGTGTTGACCAAGCCTCTTAGTGTTAACCAAGTGATTCAGTTTATACCAAAATCGTAGTGCTAGAATTTACTAAGCTATGCAATATCAATCAAGTGATTTTGTTTATATGCTAAGTTTTATAGTATTCACCGAGTCATTGGTGAAGACCAAGTTTAGACTACTTGGAAGTGATTAGTATGGACTAAGCTTCTATGTCTACTGAATGCATGATGATACTGAGCATTGACTATGGATGTCGAGCATCAGAACCTCACCGAGCTAGTCTTCAGAACTCAAGTTCTTGCAATTTGGGCCAACTTTGTGTATTTTGTGTAAACTTGTATTGTAGCTAACTTTGTTGATTTGTAAATTGGATTGGTATATATGTAATGTATTGTATATATGTGATCATTGTAAGTCTTATCAGGCCAACTTTATACTACAGTACTAAAGCCTGTGGGTATCATCCCCACCCTAGTTTTACTTTCTATTTGGAAGGTTTTTGGGTCACCAAATTGTGTGTCAAAGTGTTATGAATTTTTAATGTTTTCAATTTCTCATGCATGCAATTAGATCAAAATACACATAAAGGATTAATTGGTGTATAAGGATTAAGTTTTCTTAGTTATTGATTCACCCCTCCCTCTCGGTAACTTAGCCTATCATATATATTTCCAATAGTGAGAAAACACTAATATCCAATAGTTGACACCTATGGCTAGTAAGTGTTGTAAGTTTTACAAAATATATGCCTAGTTGCCTTGATTTGTCAACTGGTTGCCAAATCCCATATGATTGCCATGACCTTGAAATACTAGAAGACACTTTTTTTATGGGAGACACCTTGACAGAAATTGTTCTTGCAAAGTGGTCCACCCAATTCAAGAACAATTCTTTGTCATCCACACATTTTCCTACATTGTCGTGCAAGACCCAAGCTCACAATTGACAATGTAGTTTTTTTAATGTGTCTCTTGTTCTTGAAAAAATGGATTTTTTTAATGCTCTAACTAGTATCACTATAACATTAGAGAACCACGATCCATTCCCTACTTTTTACTATTTTCTATGCAAGACATTTAGTCCCTAATACTATAATGACTCTCATTCCAAAGCTATGACCTACTTGCACTCTTGTCTCATAATAGTTCCAAATTCTACTTGATTTATAGTTATTTTGGTTGTACATTCTTTCAAGGTCATAGAAGCCTTTTCGCATAGAGGGACAAAGCATAATGGTTGTGTCTATTGTAAGGAAACTTGCAACAAAAATATCATCATTTCCACATAACCCATAATAGATTTAAAATAAATATGTAATTGAAATACATGTGCAAAATAATAGAAAACATACTTGTAAAAATGTGACAAAATGTACACCCTAGGAAACCCTCATTGAGAAAAAAACCCAACCTCCAAAAGCATCCATCACCAAAATCACAATTGCAATACAATCATGAAAGCCTTCAAAGCTATAGCCATAGCCAAGCAATCCATGTGAACAAGCATGAATCCACACATCTCATGCCATGCTTCCAACCTTAAAAAATTCTCCCTTGGCTAATATGTCAGGCCTTGTCTTGCTCAACTTTCATTTTTGCCTTTTTTCTCTTTTTCTTTTCCTCTACAACTACCCTTGTGGTTGCATATATAATAGCAAGTCCAGAAAAACTACTAAGTGGTATTACATAAACCATGTGCAACGTAACCCATTGACCCCACATTTAATATTGGATATTTAATTCTGTTTCCTTAATATTAAATGATTTCATCCAATATTATCACAATGTTACAATACAACTCATCAAGAAATTCCCATGGGAATCTATCCATGTTGCATGTCCATCTAGTTGCTTCTAGGTGCAACATTACATAATAATATAATATAATATAATAATATTATGCAATGTATGCAAAACCCATAATCTCAACAATCTCCCACTTGTTGTGTACATTGTATAAGGTCAATCCGTAGCCACATAAATAAAAAAAGAAATAATCCCTCCTAGAACATCCACCATCATGGATCAAAGTACACCGAGTGCTCCATCCTAGTACCTAAAAAAACATCAAAGTATCTAGATTCTTAAACATAAATGATATCACCTCCTATTATGCCACTACCACTGGACATACATAAACACCATCCAAAGAGAAAGCCACCCAACTTGTTGCATTATAAGATCATGAAATCTTGTACCAATTGAAATTTCAAAAAAAAAAACCTTATTCTAAGGTAATCATATGTATTCATAGTTTTCAAAACATCCATAGCTGAAATAACACCCATAGAAAGTGCCAACCCATCCAACTATCCATATCTCTAAAGGTATGCCAAGTGAATTTCACATTGTTAACATATCCAATCCATAACTTGCAATCACAAGCCTCAGGAACAATATCTATCACATATACATCTAGAAGCTCCAACTACAAAAGATAATATTAAATATATAATCAATTCACTCACAACATCACAAAGAAGTGATTCCATGTAGTATCAAAGACATCCACAATACATAAACCAATAATTTGTAAGAAAAAGTCTCATAATAAATCTCCAATGCTCTCCTAGGTTCCCTACAACCAATAAAGGAGAGTGATAAATGAGTACTCATGCCATCTCTCACATGATATACAAGAGCACAAATTAGTGATCACAATCTCTAACCAATCCCAAGTCCAATGTAAGTAAAATTGAACATCTAGGAAGATAACCAAGACCAAAGAGAAATCATACAAATCATAACCTATAGCATGTCCTTCTATATGGATGTAAAATGTGCAAGTATTATCTCCTCCATAAGACCCCAACAAAAAATCTACAACAACACCCAAACCATACTATATAACTAATCATGAATGTAAGACTCTCACAATAAGATCAAACTCATAAACCATTCCTAAACCAAGGAATATGCGCAATATAAAACCATCTCCCAAATTCAACCAGCATAACAACAACATATACACATGGAGATAACTAATGCTAAATCATCTCTCAAATGAAACCTCTAGAACTAACTTATGTGTCATAGCTCTGGATCCATATCCATTAAAGACAAGTATAAATATAATACACCTAATAGAAACAATGGGTTATACCCTCTAAAGTAGTAAACCATCAAGTAGAGTAAGAGTGGGGAATGAGAATTCTCATCAAGATTTCCAAGTCTCCAACCAAGACTAACCTAAGAACAATCTCCTCTAAAGTCCATATCTGGTGAATTCCCCTCAAACTTCCTTCTAAAACTATCAACCGTCCCAATAAATACTTTTCTAATCCAAGAGAAATCAACATCACCATAGTTTCTATGTATCCATGAGCACCTATAACTGATCAATCCATACCAACTCCAAATGCAACATACAAATATCATCAAATATCTAGGAAATGATAAATGTACTCAATACCAAGAAACTTAATCAAGATCAATGTCAAAGTTGCAACCATGGCCTTAACAAGATAAACATGTCAACATCATCAAAACCATCTCAACCAAAGAGATAAAATGCTTAGTATGAACATACCATAACATGTCAAAAATCTAAATGAGTATCAAGAGTATACCATGACATAATAATGAAACCATCCTAACTCCAAGAATAACATGTCAAATGAAAGCAGAAACCACACCTTCACCAAGAACTTCATGAGTCCTCAATGTAAGAATTTGGTATAGCTTTGATACCATGCAATAATTTTCCTTAGGGAAAAATCACCCATGACAAGGAAGAAAAATAACTAGCACAAAATAGACCAACAAAGTATGATTAGAATAACAAAATGATATTCAATTGAATTTTAAAGTACACTAGAGGTGCCTATATATAAAGGCCTATAAGATGCATCTAGAATGTCTAGGAGTTAGCAATATGATAAGCCTCACAACTAAGCACATGTCCACCAAGAGATCGTTATCCTCCATTAAGAACAAGAGTTAGTGTGATGAGGAGAGGATAAGCCTATAAAGGTGTGTCATGCAAAATTATGTTGTAAACACCATGTGCTTGATTAAGAGTGCAAACCACTATGATATCTACATGATGACTCGGTTGATTATGCAAAATCCAGTGTTGTAGACACCATGTACTAAAATAGAGTTGCTTACTCATGTGTTGTCAACAAGACAACTCATATGAGTATGCAAACTCCTAGGTGTCTAACCTAATAAATAATAAAATATTGTATTTATCCTAACTAAACTTAAGTAAAGCTTAAACAATAATAATTTAAACTAACACCCTCCCTTAAGTGCAACTTAGGGGAATGAACTTAAGCTCACAAAAGCTATGATGAAATGCAAAATTGGTCCCAAATACTAGGCCATGTTAGGTACCTAACTACAAATGCAATTCTGAAATGCAATGAAATCTATTTGCAAGTGGAGAAGGAGGGAAATCCTTATGGGAAAAACCATCCTCCAAAAAGAGAGATATGTACAATATAGAAGAGAAGGATCATGTGAGCCCCCTAGTGAAAAATTCCTCACCCCCAAGAGATCTTCCAAATGAATATACTTGACCTCTTTGAAGGGCTTGGTGAAGATGTTAGCTACTTGCTACTTAGTAGGACAATACTGCAATGTGATGACCTACTCATGAATCATCTCTCGAATGTAGTGCATATGAACCTCAATATGTTTCGTACACTGATGTTGCACTAGATTGTTTGAGATCTCAATAGCACTCTGGTTATCACAATGGATGATTATGGGTTTGGGTAGATCAAAATCAAACTCCTTCAGAATCTGCTAAAACCAAATAGCTTCTATCACCACATTAATAGCACCTCAATATTCAGCCTCAATCAATGAAAGAGCAATGGTTTTTTTTTTTTTGCTCTGCCAATAAATGGTGTTGGAACCAAGATGAAACATATATCCTGAAGTAGACTTGTGAGAATCAAGATCCCCTGCATAGTTTGATTCTGTGTATCCCACTAACTGAAGTCTTGTACTAGCTATATAATGTATCCCATGTGTATGTGTACCCTAGATATAGTGCAAGTTTCATTTGGCTTCCTTCCATTGAAGTTCATGTGGCTCTTACCCCATGCCAACAACAAATGAGATGTCAGGGCATGTATGTGTCAAGTATATGAGGCTTCCAACCAACTATCTATACAAATTTGCATCAACAAGTGGAGTGGAACACTTGGTTTCTAACTTAACACTTGAAAGGAATGGGGTAGATGTAGCCTTATAGTCACTCATGTGAAACAAAGCAAGTAGATCAAGAGCATACTTGGGTTGTGATAATGTTATCCCTGACGAAGACTGATGTAGCTCTGATACCATGTAAGAATTTTGTATAGCTTTGATACCATGTAAAAAATTTGTATATCTCTAATACCATGTAAGAATTTTCCTTAGGAAAATATCACCCAAGACCAAGAAGCACAATAACCAACACAAAATAGACCAACAAAGTATGATCAGAATAACAATATAATATTCAATTGAATTGTATGGTACACTAGAGGTTCCTGCATATAAAGACCTCTAACATACATCTAGAATGTCTAGGAGTTAGCAATATGATAAGCCTCACAACTAAGCACATGTCCACCAAGAGTGGGTTATCCTCCATTAAGCACAGAAGTTAGTGGAATCATGAGAGGATAAGCCTACAAAGTTGTGTCATATAAAATTATGTTGTAGACACCATGTGCTTAATTAAGAGTGTGAACAATTGTGTTGTCAACATGATGACTCATTTGATTATGCAAACTCCAATGTTGTAGACACCATGTGCTAAAATAGAGTTCCTTACTCCTGTGTTGCTAGCAAGACAACTCATATGAGTACACAAACTCCTAAGTGTCTTACCTAATAAATAATAAAATAATGTATTTATCCTAAGTAAACTTAAGTAAAGTGTAAATAATAATTATTTATGCTAACACTCAAGATACAACTATCTCCACACACCATGAAGAACCAAGTGCACCATGAAAATGTCAAAGATGCTTCTGCAGTAATAAGATCTAAGACAAACATCCAACATCTATAAAAACTTAATAAATATATCAATGCAAAAGATTCCCACTCAATCATGGAACCAAGTAATCATAAAATCAATCTCCTACATGAAGATCCTCTAGTTCTACACACACAACCAAAGTGGTAGTAAGAAGTAAAGCCAAGATCTCCAATCAAAGAAGATACAAACCAAACTAGCAACTAATCTTGCACTTCCAACTCATCATTGTAAAAAGTTTCCACTAAAATGTGTATCCAAGTTATCCATGACATCATAATGAAAGAACCATCCTCTAACCATGGGAATCAACCAAGGAATGAAACCATCATAGAACTCAAAGTTCACATCATGAGCTCCTCAAAAAATTCAAATAACCATGATCCTTAACCACGAAGATATATTACGATAACCAAATTAGGAATCCATCCAATGAACATCAATTATGTACCTATATATCTAATCAGGTCATTCCAAAATCCATGGCACCATGATCACATCCATGAGTCAAGAAACTAACTCTCAATGTGTCCAACTTATTAGCATAAAATAGTTAACTGCAATCCTCCACTATGATTGTATCTAGTAACAACATCTCGTCCCTTCTGCATGAAGAAAAAATTAGAAAGTCATGTGACTTAGGGCATAGAAAACCCAAATCCAAGCGACCAATTTGAATATGCATCAATAATGAAAGATCAGTGGGAAAAGACACCCATAACCAACCCATAAATGGAAGATATAAGTATATACTGCTTACAACATTGCATAACTTGTAGATCCAACAAGTCATTATACATATCAAAAATATGAACGATAACCATATGATCATGAGACCACTGTGAAATATATAAGCTAAGTATACAATGAAATCAAAGCAAAATCTCAAAAATATACAATGTCATAAACTCACAATGTTACCATAGTCAATATATATCATAAATCATATAGATCAATATATTACATAATAAACCATGCTAAACCTGCACCAAATCTAAAGCAACATATAGAGCTCTCCAAGGATTTTATGTTGACTACTCGAAGTCTAAATTCCAACTTCATATACCTAATTTATGCAAAAATATGTGCTCAAAATAAATAACATCTAACTTCCAAGCTCTTAACACCTAACAAAATGGCAAAATCATATAATCTAACCTACACCAAGTAGTAGTTCTCTTGATTACCTTTCTAGCAAATATATGAAGTCCAAAATTAGATATCCTAAGAGACAGTTATGGTCACTTTACTAAGATAGTCGTTTAACCATTTTCATAGTGATTTCTCATTTTTCAATTATTTTTGTGACAAAAATTTTAATGGTATTAAATTTGATGGTTGTCATGGGTTGAAACCAAAAACCTTTTCATTTTTCTATCAACATAGTGAAACTAGGGCATATTATATACCAAAATTTATGGAAAAACCAACCTAAATCCAATGGTGAGGTTTGCTTTTGCAGAGGAGATCATTTTTTCAATCTCCCCCTAAAAACCTCATTTAAATGAAACATCCAAAAAATCCTTTTGACCAAATTTCACATGGCCAATAATTTACCAACATCTCATCATAACAATGAATCTAAAACCCTCAGATCTACAAAAAACAACCTACAAAACTCATATATTGTGTCATTTCTTTTATCCTCTCATGCATTCCCATGAATTCAATCTAGGGTAACAACAACAAAGTCATAGCTTTGATACCACCTATAAGGAAACTTGCAATAAGAATATCATTATTTCCACATAACCCATGATAGAACTGAAATAAATATACAGTTGAAATCCGCATGCAAGCGAATGGACAACATATCCACAAAAATGTGACATGAGACTCTAGAAAATTGTCATTGAGGAAACCCAGCCTCCAAAATCATCCACCACCATGTATTATTCAGAAAAAAATACTATTGCAAAACAACCGTGGAAGCCTTTAAAGCTATATCCATAGCCAAGCAATCCATGTGAAAAAGAATTAATCCACACATCCCATGTTATGCTTCTAAACTTCACAAATACTCCCTTGGCTAACCTGTCAAACCTTGTCTTTCTTGGCTTTCATTTTTTCCTTTTTCCCTTTTGTCTTGTCTCTAGAACTACCCTTGTGGTTTCTTATATAGTAGCAAGTCCCACAAAACCACCAAGTGGTATTACATAAATTATGTGCTAAAACCATGTGCTACCTAACCCCCACTGACCCCACATTTAATATTGGATATTTAATTCTTTTTCTCCAATATTAAATAATTACATCAAATATTATCACAATGTTACAATACAACTCATCAAGAATATCTCATGGGAATCTATCCATGTTTCATGTTTGTCTAAGTTCTCCTAGGTGGAACATTACATAATAAAATAATATAATATAATATAATAATATCATGCAATGTGTGCAACACCCATTGTCTCAAAATCTATGTCCACCCCTTTTATTACTATTATGGCCAAGTCCTTGTGGTTGAATTTAAGTCCAAGCCACCATGATCTACTCAAAATTCCATTTTTAAAAGGGTTAATTCTCCCTACTATGATTTGGGAAACCATTCACTGCAAGTCCACAACCTATACACCCATGCCCACCTGAGATATTTATATGCACCATCAAAAAACATCCAATTCCTCTTGCTCTCTTAGAACTATTTTGGGCCCCTCACCTTTTTCATAGTAACTCCATACAACCATGCCCTCAATCTAGAAGGAGGTATTCCCCACTTCTTTACAAAAGCCTAAGTTGGGATCTTTCCTTTCTCAATGTTAGAAATTATGTCTTCCATTTCCTTCTGAGTCCATGATTATTTGGTATCTAGATAAGAAATTCCAATTTGTGCTTGATCTACAACACCATCATCATGTGCTCGATTGCTAGTATTAGTATCTTCTACCACATGTATAGGTGTAGCATGAAAGGATACTTTAGAGCCTATAGCACTAGCATTAATGGATTCTATGGCTTTTAAACTAACACCAAGAGACACTCTAATAGGTCCTCTAGATCCCCTTGACATCCTTGATACTTTTGGTCTACTTCTATCACTTATTGTACTTTTATCCTTTCTTTTACTTGTATCATTTGACTTCTTTTTGTGTTTCATGACTATTAGTTCACTGTAAATAATGAAAGACTAGATAAATATATACAATGCATGTGAGTTCAGGAATGGATGCATCCTTATACATTTTCATACACTATATTTCATTAGAAATATGCATACAGGAATGGTACCTTAAGAAATGCATATAGTCAATGTCAACTTCATAGATCATACAAGTCATGCCAAATTTAAAGGGTATATAGTCAATACAAACTTAAGAATTCAAGTAGTCAATGTCAACTTAACAATACACATAATCAATGTCAATTGAACAATGCATGCATTGATGAAAACCTAACAATGCACATAGTTACTTCAATGAGGTAGTATAGTTGCATAGATGTATGCAAATGATTATATTGAGGATGGCCAAGAAATGAATGACAACACAAGAAAGGCCATAGGCAGGGTAAGTATTCCAAATGAGGGTGGTGGGAAGCATGAGTTAGTGCTGAATTCTTTTAAATAATAGTATGAGCAAAGAAATGATGAACACAAGAAAATCCCCATACTTAATACAAATATTAGGAGGAATTATGGAGATACACAAATAGTACAATAGAAAGTAATGATTAGATTGTTAGTGTAGACTTTTTTTTTTTACCATTCCTTCTAATTATTTATTTCTAATACATCATATTTTGTATACAAAATATTAGTTAATTATTCAAAACAATGATAGCAATGATTTGGTCAAACATGTCAAAGAAAATTATAAACACAGAGTAAACCCCAATATTCTTTTGAAACCTATAGTGTACTTCAAACATTCCAAATTGAATACAATATAAAGAAATTATTTCATGGAAATTGTACACTACTTGTCTCTTGATTTGAAACCCTTCAATAGAATTAAAAAAATTGAAACCCTTAAGTTATTAGAAACCCTTAACCAAAAATCATATCACATTTCAAATATTCCCTTTTACATTTCATTTATGTATTTGAAACCATTAGAAACCCCTATTTATCATTCCCCTTTTCCTCTAAACATTTCCTCTTTTTCCATTAAATATGGAAGGAAATCTTTTAAAAATTTGACATTCTAACAATGAAAAAACAATGATGTTAGTAAACCCTTCAAAGAACCCTTGAGAAGCTTAAAAATTTAACAAATTACACAACAAAAACCAATAATTAAAAACCCTCCAAGAACTCAATGAATAAAAACCCTTCAATCATTATAAACACATGCAACATCCCATCTTTCACCCAAAACTTGCAATATACTTCAAATTATTACCAGACCTTATACAATTTTTCTTTACCATTTTCTTAAATTACTACTTTCATTCACACTACATGCAATCATTTCTATCTGAAACACCAAAGACATAAAACAAAAATAGTAGGATAATCATGGAAACACTAAGAGAATGATAAATAAGAGCAAGAGTAAACACATAGAAAACCCAAATTGCTCTCAAAACCTATAAGTTGCTATAAACATTCACACAAATTACAACAAAAAGCTATGATTTTATCAATAGTTTATGCTATATCTTTACCATATTCTCAAATAATTACTTTCTCTAACAGTACATGCAATCATTTCATGGTGAAATCATAAAGGCATATTTAACAAAAACTACGTGATAATCATGGAAAAACTAAGTGAGTAATAAATAATGACAATGTATCATTACTTCCTGAGTTCTCACCTCAAATGCATAAGAGTAAAAGGGTTGAGAAAAATGGTAGAGATAGAAGTGGGGGGAAGTATTGGTGGGAGCTCTACGAGTGACTTCTATGCGCTGAAAATGTATTGGTTTAGGGTAAATTTTACTTAGTAAATGGGTTAACTATTGGTGATAATGTGGTATTTGGTGAATGGTAATATGTGTCATTCTGTAGGGTAGTAAGGTCGACCATGGTTAAGTTAGGGTCACATTGGGGTGCAATAACATGGGGTTTTTATTTATGTTAGGAAAAATCTGTTTTAATTAAAATGACCCCATCACCACATTTTCTACCCAGTGGGTGGGATCATATTATAAAGTGAACATTCATTGACACAAAGGAATTTGTTAATTCTAAGATATATTCATTTTCTTTATCTATTATTTTGTTTCAATGAATACATTGGATACCTATGATAGAAGTTGATTGAATTGCTTTTGTATTGTATATGTGTAGACAATTACAAATTCAATTGAGAAAATTGGTATGATAGATGTTTAATGTATTCATTAATAGCATTGTACAAATAAAGAGGGAATTGATAGGTATTCATTGATAACATGACAAAAGCTAGGCAACAATGTGAAATCATGAAGTACAATGATCGCAACTTGAGTAGATTAACAAGTTCATGAATTCATTGGTGACATCCGTTTACTTTGTTTACACTATGTAGGGTTACGTTTTGTAATGTCTTCATTGGTAGCAATGTGAATGCATCAGAAAACTAATTGTACATGTTGCACAATTACTCAACTACATTACATTATTGAAAACATCAACTAACTAATTGGATGTTATATAAAAGGACATTGAATATCTTGGTATTCATTTAAAAAATTAGATAATTAAGACAACATTGTGATACAAGTTGGGAGGATTAATACAATGAATATAACTTTTTAGAACGAGCAATACATATCACCAATGAATATATTATAAAATTGAATGTGAATTATGTAGACTACATGTAGTATTTTACTCATTGACAACTTTGAAATGTAGTAAACCCTAAAGAGACCCCAATTTTGTTATGTAGTTGTTGGCAAAAAATAGTATTGAAATGTACTTAGTGGCACATTAGTAACCAATGAAATCAACAAAACTTAAAATTGAAAAATAGCTTGCATTGAGCTTTTAGGTAGCCTACATTTTCCATACAATCACAAGGAAAAAGGAGAAACAAAAAAAGATAGAAATGTTAATAATGACCATGTAGCATTCACTTAGCTGTCAAAGTTGTAAAATTGTATAAAGCACATTTTTTAGAAGTAGTGAAAGGAGTAAATAAAATTTAGTTTATAAAAGTAGGAAATTTACAAAATAATTGTGGATAAATTTAGAGCATGAGAAATACACTTAGGAGGTAGACTGATAAATGTAGATAAAAATAATTGATTTAAAAGAAGTTAAAATTGGTATATAAATGATGTAGAAAAAACACTAAGACATAAAAAGGAACCTACATTTGAAATACAATAATAGGAAATGAAATTTGGAAAATAATGTGCATTTGAAACATACAAAAAGGAAATAGAACTAGTAAATAAAGTGCACTCAAACCACTAAAATATGAAATAAACATGAATTGAATATAGTGTTACCAACCTAAACAAGCCAAGAGAATTTCTAGACTGTGAAGAATAAACTAGGAGCGCTCGGGCAAGGAATTTTAAAAGTTATTAACATGGTATTTTATCATGCTTATAAGAATTTTATCATAGAAGGAATAGTTTGTCAATTTAAATTTTGAATTATGGCGAGAAGTGATTGGTCATTTCATACAATGCATTGCATTTAATGTTCACTTCATGTGATAGCTTCCTAGATTCAAATTAATATTATTTGCGTCTTCTTTTTTCTACATCCATTGGTTTAATAAATTTTATTTTTTATTCTTGCATTTATTTAATTTAAGTTAATTGGTGAGCCTACACCATTACTTGTGTATGTAGGTACTAATTGAAGTTGGGTTAAATGCAAGAAGCTACCACATTTGTTTTTAGTCCATGTGTAGAAGGAAATGTAAAAAATTGGTTATGGACCAATAGTTGTGCATATTTCTATGTAACAAAATTTGTAATGCACCTATAACCATGCATGTGTTCACTTCAATGTAATCTAAAGTGAACATAAATACAATCACTTTGTATTTTAAAACCAATCATGTAAATATGCAATTATGTGCACCAATATGTTTTTATTAATACAAATGTCACCTTTTTTGTGCAATGATGTGTGTATTTTGAAAATGTTTGTACCAATAACCTCCCATGTCAAGTGATTTTGTATTAGTTTAAAAGATAACTGGTATTGGTGTTCATGTTGATTTCTTTTGGCATGGTTGTGTGTAGGTACCGAGTTTTTTGGGGGATATCAATGGGGGGTAAAGGTAACAATTAATCTAGTGGAATTGTATAGCTGGGCAGCAATTTGCTTGTTTTTGCTATTTAATATTTATTGTGAAACACACATCATATTCATATCATTTTAATTAATTGCATAGATTGATTCAGAATATCATAACTCTTTGTTATAAGTTTAAAAGGAATATTTCTAGACAAACCATTGTCAATAAGCAGGACCACAATTAGTCATTTAAGGAATATTCTACAAGAGAAGAGGAAAGGACTTGTTGGTTAAAAAAAAAAATCCTTGTAAAATATAATCTAACTCCATTTAATATTTATTGTGAAACACAAATCATATTCATATCATTTTAATTAATTTCATAGATTGATTCAGAATATCATGGCTCTTTTTTATAAGTTTAAAAGGAATATTTCTAGACAAACCATTGTTGATAAATAGAACCACAATTAATCATTTAAGGAATATTCTAGAAGAGAAGAGAAAAGGAATTGTTGGTTTAAAAAAAGTCCTTGTAAAATAGAATCTAACTCCATTAAATCTTATGGGTTGTATGATTCTAACACAAATAAACTATATATCTATAGAAATGTAAAATTTAAAGGTGTCACTTTCCAACCATTCAATATGAAACTTGCACATCATCATACTCATTCAAAAATATTTGATTATAATTAGAAATACATATTTATTATATTAGCATCAATTAAAAAAATGTAAATAAGAAAGAAAATAAAATTTACTATTCAAATTTGACCATAATGCCTACTCCACAATCTAATATTCCTAGAAGGATATCATAGCAATACAAGATAATATATATCAAGTTGCAAGACTATGAAGTCAACTATATTTATGGATGTCAAGTATTTTAAGTGTTCATGCAAAAAGTACTTTTGATAAAGGATTAAAAATGTTTTTAAAAAAAATTGCAAATTGAAGATAAATTTAATTCCTAAATAGTTTATGAGATTTGATTCCATTATCTATTTGAAAGAATAATATTGATTTTAAATGGGTGTTTTTTTCAAAAACTTAAATATTTTGATTCAATTGACAAATACAAATTTTAAGAAGCCTTTCTTGTTGTAAATATGATCAGTATTGAGATTTTAATTGCACTTGCTTCTTATCATAGTAAATAAATATACCAAATAGACTTCAAATGTGCATTCCTAAATGGAAAATTGATAGGAGAGGTATATATCACCAAACCTCATATATATTTTTGAGATTTTAATTGCACTTGCTTCTTATCATAGTAAATAAATATACCAAATAGACTTCAAATGTGCATTCCTAAATGGAAAATTGATAGGAGAGGTATATATCACCAAACCTCATATATATTTTTAAAGGAAATCAACATATTGTATGTCAATTAAAATCAGCACTTATATAATTTGATACAATCTCCATGAGCTTAAAGCAACAGATTGTATGATAATAAAAATGAGGACATTTTTAATTTGAAACAATCTCCATGAGCTTATTACATTTTATTTGATATATACTTTCTTCAAAGAGGATTTGCAAAACACGATGTTGATCCAAATATATACATTAAGGATTTTGACAATGAAACAATCTTCATTGTATCGTATGAACTCATGATTGTTCATTATAAGAGAAAGTCAATCTCTAACCTTATTTTTGAAAAGACATCTATGTCAATTTTCTTCACCTCATCATCTCATCATCTAGTTAACTTGTGTGTTGAAATAAAGTTTATAGATCTAGTATTAAAAACAAACTCTATTTAACAACACCCAATATAATTTTTATCTAAACTTTATATAACTCATATAGGAAAAAAATCTTTTCAAAAGTATTATTTATATAAAGATCTATGCAATCCATTTATTGAAGATAGAGAAAATATATTCACTCTCCAATTGTAACAAACTATAAGTTACTAATATGTGATTAATAGTTAAATCAAAATGAATTATAGATATTATTTATTTTTTGTCTTTTAAATTTAGTGCATGCTTGTTTAAATTGAACAGTAATATTTTGATATTCTAAAACTATAGCTAAGGTATAACATCGTCATATTGTTTGTGTATGTGTATCTAATATATAGTTGTATACATATTTGTGTGTACGTGTGCACGCGCGCGCACGTCTGTGTCTATATCTTTAAGTATGTGTGTATGTATGTACATATATTAAAATATAGTTATGTATCTATCTATCTAAGTATGTATGTATATATATATATATGTATGTGTGTATGTGTGTATGTGTGTATACATATATTTGTACATGTGTACTTAATCTTTTGAATAAACATTACTATTTAATTGATCTAAATTTATTTTAAACACTTATTATTAATTCCTAAATTAATAACTAAATAATATTAAATATACATATTATTTAATCTTTTATATCTGATTTTATCCAAAGAATAATACTTTTATAATTATCAGAATGTTGTTTACTAAACATAAAATTAAGTTTATGATATAATAAAAATAACTTCATTAAATATATAAATTTTCAAATGTATTACAACTACTATGCAGTCCATTTCTAACAAAATCATTCCTCTCTATATACCCAAAGTAGTTATAACCACTCCAAACCATATTTTAGATTTAAGCACATCAATTTTTCCACTTGCAACATGGATAACAAATAAAATAGCTAATGAAAAATAAGATTAGAATATGAAAAGGCATTTATAGATGCAATTACAATGCAGAAGGCAATGTCATGGCTTTTATGTACAAATAAGTGGAAGGTTGATTTTTTTCGCTTCAAACTTTGTAGGCACATCTTTATGGAGTTATTTTCAAATTAAAAAGTATGGAATTATTTTCACTCGAAGTACTATTGGAGATTATGGGCTTGTCATCAATATTTCTTTGAAAGATCAGAGCATCATGGCTATATTATTTATATTAACTGCAAGCTAAAATATTATTTTATTAAATCAAATTTTAGATAAAAATGTAACGCCCTGCCAAGAGATCCAAAAGAATTAAGCTAAAGTTTCACTTAGTTTGGTAGCACTTTTTTTTTTTTTTTTTTAAACATGAAAGTTAAACCATAAACATAGTAACGGAAGCAATAACAACATTCAACTAAAAGTATACATAAACATACATAACAGGTTACATTCCTTAAGGATCCCTTAATGTTGAATCACATTTCAATTAACTAATATAGATTTCATCTAATACCACATCCACATGAAATAATAATCAAAATTCCAAAGTTCTTAAACATTATACTCTTGTTCCAAATGTCCCTTAGTAAATTAACTTCTAGAATGCTCAATCATCCACTGTACATGTCACAGGGTATGAAAAGCATAAAAGAATATACATGTGTGAAAATAAACTACATCATCCTATTCTAAGTGCAATAAAGTAAATGAAACCATATACCGTACATGATACATCCATCATCATAAAAGATATAACATCCATCATAAAATATAACCATACATCATAACACATAATTATCTAAGCTCACAATTCCTCCCAACCATAAATAGCATCATTAGACCATCATGGCCCTAGCCATCCCTCCGTGCGTAACATCCCAAGTCATCGAAGAGATCATCAGCATTAACATAGTAGGAATGTCACTCCTAAAACATACTACATCATATGCAAAAAGAAATCTAACATACTACAACATATGCATAAGAAATCTAATCATGCAAGATAAGGCATAAAACATCATCTATCATATGCTAATCATAAATATAAGGATATGCGTCCATCATCATAATCCAAGAACAAAATGCCATCAAGAATGCTTCAGCCATGATGTGTTAGACGGATCTCAAGTGGTAAGAGTGAAAAAGAACTACCACCTAACCACGTGGAACCTAAATGGCCCACTCCCATCACGCTAAGGAGATAATCTCTCAAGTCCCAAATAGGCTATCAAATCACATAGCACAAATACTCTCTAAGTCCATGAATCCTAAAAGTATACTAACTCAAATGTTCCAACATAATCCGACATCTAATCCCAAAGGCACAATGAAGACATGTAGGAAACATACTATGTAAGAAAGAAACTATCATTGCATGGATCATGCTAGAGTTACCCTAGTAGTCTCCCAATAGACCCCGACCCCCTAGTGATCTCTATGCAGCCACTAGTATCTTCTCATACTAACGAGGCATACTACAGAATGTAAGGTCGCAACCAAGCATTCTCTCTACTCCCATCCTAGTTTGTACTAGCACTCGAGGCATGGGCAAGAACAAATAATTATCTTATTAAGATCATTTAAGTCGGTATCAAGTGTAATGTTTTCACTTATTAAACAACTTACAATTAGTTACCCTGGCAGCCACTTAGGGCCTCAACCCCCATTGCAAGCCACTTCTCGACACTACAAGTAGATAATCTACCCTAGGCTCATGGAATCATAAATCACAAAATTACCACAAACCTATACAAGTGACTAGAAAAATACCAAAAGATAATCCACAATAAGAGCATCAAATCTCCATGAGCAACAGGAAAGCATCCATTGATTGTAATGCCCCGCCAAGGGATTTAAAAAATTAATCTAAATTTCTTTAAGTTTTCCAAACAAAAAAAAAATTAATACATGAAAGTAAAACCATTCACAACATTCACAAAAGCAATAAAAACAATTCAAATAAACATAACATACATAACAAGTTACATTCTTTAAAGATCCCTTAATGTTGAATCACATCTAATCATAACGTATTCATCTAACATCACATTCTTATGAAATAACAATGATACATCCAATGTTCCTAAACAATACACAAGTGTCCTTTTAGTAATCCCATATTAGATTGCTCAATCATCCACTATACATGTCACAGGGTATAAAGAGGCTTAAAAAAATAAACATCTGTGTAAATAAACTACATCATCATAATAACTCTAATCCATGATGCACTTAAAATGAAACCACATATCATACATGATAAATCATCACAAAAGATATAAAAATCCATCATAAAAGATAACCATAAATCATAAAACACATCTAATCTAAATGCACGGTTCCTCCCAACCGTTAGTAGCATCATTAGACCATCATGGATCCTAGCCATCCCTCCATGCATAACATTCTAAATCATTGAAGAGATCATCAGTATTAATATAGTAGGAATGTCACTCCTAAATCATACTACATCATATGTAGAAAGTAATCTAACATGCAAAGTAAAGCATAAGATATCATCATCTAACATATGCAAATCATCAATATAAGAAACATACCAGTAAATACATCCATCATAGGGTATATCATTTATCATAATGATCCAAGAACATAATGAAGATAAATACCAACCAAGAATGCTCTAGCCACAGTGTCTTAGATGGATCTCAAATGATAAGAGTGGATAAACACTACCACCCGGCCGCGTGGAACCTAAGTGGTCCACTCCCACCGTGCTGAGGAGATAACCTCACATTCCAAATAGGCTATCAAAATCACACAGCATGAAAACTCTCTAAATCCAGGAATCCTAAAAGTATACTAACTTAGAGATTCCATCACACAAAACCGACATCTAATTCCCAGAGGCACACAATGACATGTAGGAAACCCACTCTACAAGTGGGAAGTGTCATCGCATATATCATGTACAAGTTACCCTGATAGTTAGCTAAACTCCATGGGTCCATACTGATCCTCATGCGGCCACTAGTATCCTCTCATACTGATGAAGCATACTATGGAATGCAAGGTCACAACCAAGCATTCTCTCTACTCCTATCCTAGTCTATACAAGCACTTGAGGCATGGGCGAGAACCAAAAAAATTATCTTTTTAGGTTCATTTAATCCCCATTTAGTGTGTAAATGTTATCACTTATTAACCAAACATACAATGAGTTACCTTGGTAGCCACTTAGGGCCCTGGCCCCCATTGCAAGCCAATTTCTGACACTACAAGTAGATAACCTACCCTAAGCTCATGGAATCATAAAATCACCCCAGTCCTATATGAACATCTAGAAAAAAATACCAAAAGATAATCCACAAAAAGAATCATCAAATATCCACAATATAAGCATCAAATATCCACAATAAGAATCATAAAATCTCCATGAGCATCTGAAAAGAATCCATAGAAAATCATGTCCACAATAGTTCTCTATTGGCAACTGAAGGCATCACTGATAATCATAATAATCATTGGTTCTCAATAACAAAAATATATCTCAAAATAAATCACAATATCCATTGATTCTCAACAAGCAACCAAGAATATCTCAAAATCATACTGATCAAAGACTCCAAAATGGTTGAGTCAAACATGTCACAACATGACATCATCAAGAAATAAATCAACATTTTAGTCCCATCATGGTGACTATAAAGTAATCCAAGGATAACTGATCGATGACTCAAAAATGATTAGCTCAAGTGTCTCATACATAAGAATCTCAACTATAACAATCAGTAATTACAAACATTTCATAGAGCATTCCATCACATAACCATGGTTGGTTTTATAAAGATCGAGACCAAATAAGATCAACATGCCATCACATCTCATAACCCCCGAGCCTCTGGTAACAACCTAGGACTAGTCAACACTAGTCAATCCAAAACCCAAAACAAGAAGCATAGAGAAAACACAATGCAAACACATGTTTTGGTTTTGCTATATTACATAGTTGAATAATGTGTGGAGGTTTCCAATTTTCTATTTGCAAGTATACCTCAAGTGTCTAAGTTTAATCATTTGACCTACAAGTCAACCCATTTTTTTCCCCGATAGCATTATCCTTCCATTATTTTAAAATAATATTCTAAGAATAACTTAAGGGTAAATACTTTACTCATTAAACTGATCATCATTGACCTTTAAATAAATTGTTCGCTTTATTTAACTAAGATCCATATTCTAATTGATTAACTCTTCTTTAATGTTACTTCAACTTTTCAACATAATCAGAGGATCATTATTCGTAAATTATAAGAGAGTCAATTATCAATCTTCGAATAAGAAGATTATAACTTTATTAAAATGATCAATTAAATCAATCAATTAACATAGGTACACAATCCATGACCTTTTAACATTCTAATAGTTCTCAATTAAATATTACTAAGTCTCACCATTAAGATATCTAAGGTCATTATTCAAGTCATCAGAATAAGACT
Source organism: Cupressus sempervirens (assembly GCA_028749045.1). Classification (NCBI taxonomy): domain Eukaryota; kingdom Viridiplantae; phylum Streptophyta; class Pinopsida; order Cupressales; family Cupressaceae; genus Cupressus; species Cupressus sempervirens. The sequence goes on along the minus strand of CM053790.1, from coordinate 56,473,867 downwards.
TATCAACTTCGATATAAATACTTAACAACTTCGCTAGAGGAATCAATATTAGCATATCAATTAAAACTTTAATACATAACTTGATTATTAATTAAATCTAATTAACTCTAATTAATTAATTTAATTAAAATTACAAATCCGTACCATCAACCCAATGAAAATCAATTGACTAATAACTAACAATAGTTTGTACATAAGAAGTCAACTGCAATCCAATACACAAATATTCATATTAATAGTTCAATAATAATAACTTGTTAATATTTAATAACAAGCTATATACGAAATCTTATTAATAAACCTATAATGACCACATTCATCATTCTTTTATGAGTACTAACGTTTCATTAATAAATTCGTATTAATGATAATCATTTAGACCATTATATTCTTATTTATTAATGATTTGCTAGACCCAACAAACATTAATGAATAATAAAGTCATTAAAACTATAAATAATCGATCTAGAAAACCTTTTATAAACCTCATTAGTTAATATTTAACTAACTCTTAGTACGATTAAGGTATAACAATAAGTTATCTAATAATTCAAACGTATTAACATAGCAATGTTATAATGATGCTATAATGTAATAATGACTCCTATCAAGTACATCTTAATCCAATATCATTAAAGTCTCTTAATTTAAATCAACATAATATAAACTATCATCTCTCAATTATTTAATATATATTAAATAGTATTTAATATACATTAAATAAAATCAATATTAAAAGTCAACCGTAGTCCAACTTGCTAATACTCATACTGATAATGCAATAAAAATTTACATTAGTCTTCTTAATGAAAATTCTATTATACTAGATTCAACACTATGAATACTAATGTCTTTATTCTAATTTAATAATAATTAACAGATTATTATTAATAATCCATATTTAGCATTATTGCGATTATAATAATAATCAACGTAACATATTGAGCATAACATTTAATATTTGTAACTTTACAAATATTAATGTTAAGTCATGACTTTATATACATATTAAAAAATACGTAATAACATATATTGCCGTTGATAGCTATATATATTATTAAATATATACAATGAAATTTACATTAATTAATACTAAATACTATTAATGTTGAGTAACAATATTCATAAACATCAATTTATAAATAGAATCAATTTAAAATACAATAACAACTAATGTTAATGAATATTAATTACAATCTATTATTAAAACTTAATTGAATTTAAAAAAACTTTATAATATATTAAAGAGGGAGGCATTTCAAAGTTTAAGTGATTTTAAAAAATCGTTGAACGGCTATTACAAAGGATGTGCGACCCTGCCCTCTGACGCAGGGCCTACGACGGTAGTTGCAGTACCTACGTCAGCGGGTACAGGGGAGCGTTGGCGAGAATCAAGTAAGGAAAAAGGGGTCGGGTGGGGTGAGACCCCCGCCCCCCGAACATTATTATATATATTTTTTAATAAACGTTTTCAAAAACGTATTACCAGATATGATTCAATATATTTTGCTTAAATGATTTTCGCTGTCACATAATTTAAAAGCAGCATATATATATATATATATATATATATATATATATATATATATATATATATATATATATGTATGTATATGTATATGTATATATGTATATATATCTATATATGTATATGTATATTATATGCATATTTATATGTATATGTATATACATATACATATACATATACATATACATATACATATACATATACATATACATATACATATACATATATATATATATATATATATATATATATATATATGTATGTATGTATGTATGTATGCAGATTTAAAAAGAGAACAATTATATATATAGATTTTAAACACAAAAGGCTTTTCTAATTAAGAATTTTCCCTTTAAAATAATGGTCTCTAAATTTACTCATAATAACCATTCCTCAAATTTACCTATTAATTTGTCTAATAGGTTTGATCATAAATTTTAACTTAGAATTTAATCATTAAAATACAAACCCTTTTCTAATCAAATCTTCGATTCCAATACAATTCGAACCCAAACCTGATTCAAATCTAAATTCTTTTCTAAATTGAAGCTAGGGTTTTCTTTTGTTTTCTTTACAACCAAATAACTTACATATCTAGATTCCAATTCAAATTGTAGATTCAATCATAGAGAGTATTCAGACACATATAACAGACATGATGAAGATAGGAAGAGAAAGAGTGCAAATAGAATAAGTGATTATTACGAGTGCACCTGGACACTGATGTTAATTTGTCATTCCTCAGAAGTCCATAGAAAATCCCTTCCTTCTCCAACATTTGCAATTCCTCCAAGATCCAAGCCAACTGAAACCTCCAAGTGACTAAAAGTGCTTATAGAAGCATATGAACATGTAGAAATATATGAGCATGTAGAAACATATGAGCATGTAGAAGCATATGAGCTTCTCAAATGCACGTAAGCTTTGAAGCTTGTCCAAACACACTAGGAGAGCCTCTATTTAAAGGCCTCTAAGATGCATCTAGAATGTCTCTAGAAACAACTAGAAGATAAGCATGACAACTAATCATGAGTCTTCTCCAACCTTCTAGATGAGTCATAAGGTTGTAAACACCATGTGCTCAAATAATATGCTAACTTCTAAGTGTAGACAACTTGTGCATTCTTAGAGTGCAAACTCTTGTGTTGTCTACATGACAACACCTGAGAATTTGCAAACTCCTATGTAAGAAAATATTAAAATAATGCACATTAATTAATATAATATTTACTTTACTCTTTTCCAATTTTATTTATTTATTTATTAAATCTCATGCACTAACTTTAATAATTCCACTTGTTTTATCTTAATATATTTATATTTTAATCACATGCACACATCATGCAACCTTTAATCTTTTAATAATTTAATATATCTTTTCCACTTTTACATTTATTTCCAAAACTTTATTGCTAAAATATTTATTAACTTAAATAAATATTATCACATTCCAATTTTAAAATTATAACTTTTATCTTCAAATTTAATTATTTTATTTAATTAATTTCCTAATTAATTAAATAAAATAAATATTAAAATACTATATTAATTTTCTATTAAATTAAACCATTAATGAAATCTTTTAATTAGGCTTAATTAATAGAAAGTACTCCAAAGACTCTCAAGGTAAAAATACAAACACCCATCATAGCCAAATACATACAAAATCAAACCAAAAGGGTTAATATCATGAATTACGTCATCCGATATATTCAGAGGGTACTCAACTAAGATACTTGTCCTAATTTTCAATTAGGACAAATGGCTTAAAGGGTTGGGATTTGGACTTGAGAATTTATCTCCCCTCTCTTACCATTGAGATAATGTGATAGGGTACACTCATCCTGGCAATTCAGGGAAGTCGATACCTGTTACCTACAACCTGCATAAAAACTATGCATGTACAAGCACAATATATACTAAACTAAATAGGCAATGGCAGGAAGTGGTGCATCGTGTAGATCCTAACTAGCAGGTGACTATGACTCCCTTCCTTAACCACATCAAACATGCCATACAAAAGCAAACACGCACACCATACACATGCAAGTATGGGGTAAGTATCCATAAGAAAACACATATGATAATAAACCATCTAACTAATCATCATCAATAAATGAAAGCAATGTAATGATCATCATGCATACATGAAATATAGAGTCTAATTAATCTCATCATATATCAACTAAATCCATAGAACAATATTTGATAGTCTCAAAACAATGCTGCTAACCATCAACATAAAACTAGTCTACTAGAGTTTGACAATGATAACAAAAATGTGACCTAGGCACAGGCACGACATTGATGATCATGACTACAACAGTTCTCTATTGGCAACTGAAGGTATTAATGATAATCACAATATCCATTGGTTCTTAACAAGCAACCAAAAAGGCATATCAAGCAAATAATACTGATCAAAGACTCCAAAATGGTCGAGTTAAAACATGTCACAACATGACATCATCAAGATTAGATAAACACTTCAGTCCCATCAAGGTGACTGGAAAGTAATCCAAATACAATTGATCGATAACTCATAAATGGTTACATATATCATAGCTTACACAAGAAAACTTGAAACAATATCAATTAGTAAACACACACATCATAGAACATGCCATCTCATAACCATGGTTGGGTTTTAAAAGATCAAGATCAAAAGACATCATCATGACATCACAAATCATAATCCCCTGCACCTCTAGTAGACATCCTATAACTGGTCAACAATCTAGTCAACCCAAAAACATAGATAGCATAGAGAAACAAGATACAACACATGTTTTGGTTTGCTTTTACAATCACATAGTTATGCCAAATATGAGGTTTTAGATTTTGTTTCAAGTATACTTTAAGTGTATAAGATTCTTCATTTGGTCTCCATGTCAACCCATTTATCTTTTCGAATAAAACATAGAATTACCCCTCCATTATTTTAAAACAATTTTCTAAAATAGACAGAAGATAATTATTTACTTCATTAAATCATTAAACTAATTCCCATTGACTTTTAATAAAATCATTGCATTATTTTGCTAACAACAATGTTACTAATAATTAAATATAACTTCCTTAAGAAGCGTCCCCCATTATACGAGTCATTAGGATAAGAGTTATCAATAATCAAATAAATAATTTATAATTTCCTTTAAACACCTCAAGGACAATCATTTGTCTAAAATAATATTTGTTGATTTTAAATATAATAATCGTCAACTTCATTAATCACAATTTCATTCATGATTAATAAATTATATAACTCCATTAGCCAATTGGTCATGATTGAATTTGCATTTAAATTAAGTTAATTAACAATTATATGATTAATTATTAAATCTCCAAACCAAATCCTTCATTAATTAAATTCAAACAAACTAATATCTCTTTTCAATTTAATAATAATTAACAAACTATTATTAAATTAATGCTCCATATTTATCATTGTAAAATAATAATAATAACAATTATTAACATATATATATATTAAATAACATATAAAATAACAAATATTAATATTAATTTATATATATATATATATATATGTATATGTATATGTATGTATGTATATATATATATATACATATACATATACATATATATATATATTATGTATATGTATATGTATATATAGATATATATATATATATATATATATATATATATATATATATATATATATACATATACATGTATATATATATATGTATATGTATATGTATATATATATATATATGTATATGTATATGTATATGTATATATATATATATATAATAGTATTTAATAACATATATACATTACTAAATATGAGTGATTCATAATATTAAACTTAATAACAAAACCAAAGGCGATTTATAATAGTCGTCACCAGCCACTAATGTGTGTGGCCTGCAGATCACAAGTACACTATGATCACATAGGTACTATGCGATCTCTCAGACCTGTAGTACGTCGGCACCAAGGGTGTGGTATGGGGTGAATCCCCTCTCACATACACATATTATGTATATAATTTTTTAAAATAAAGTCCATTGTTGTGCAGGGATTAACACTACCATCACATTAACAATGGGTGGGTATGGGTTCGTCCCTCCCCCTAAATTTTTATAAATGTTTTTCAATAATTTTTTCGATATATATATATATATATATATATATACATTTTTATAAACATTTTCAATAATGCCTACGAATACATAATTTTAACGAAAAGGCTTTCCCAATTTTTTGTAAAATAAGAATTTCCCTATAATAATTGCTCTTTAGATTTACCTATTCAATCCATCTAATAGGTTTGTCTCTAAGCATTTAAACCCTAATCCCATATATCCCTCAGATCTATGCATGTGGGGTTTCTCATACAAAAATTTAAATATTCATGACAAGATTACATATAACTGAAACATGGAATCCTCATAAAGCATTCAGAAGATAGAAAGTGCAAGAAGCAAAAATAACATAGGTAGAATCACAAGTGTCAACTTGGACACTGATGCTAATTCACTTCTCAACATCTGCAGAGCAAGCTCCTTCCTTCTCCAACGTTCGCAGATCCACCACCACATGCTCCCCGAGCTTCTAGGAGTGCATGAATATAAGGACCTCTCAGGAAGCACCTAGAATATCTCTAGAAACAACCAAAAGATAAGATAAGTGTTGACAACTAAGCACGAGCCTATTCCAACCTTCTAGATGAGTCACAAGGTTGTAGACACCATGTGCTTAATTTGTGCGCTAACTCTTGCGTTGTAGACATATGTGCAATCAAGAGGTGCGCTTACTCCTAGGTAGACTTATAAATTTTATTTTAATTCTTTTATTATTATTTTTATTTTTATTTATTTATTTATTTATTTTATTAATTTTAATTTTTTTTATTTAATTCTTTTACTCAATTAATTTCCCATTTAATTAGTTAAAAACAAGATATCGAAATATCATGATATTATATTAATTTTCCCCAAAATAATTAAATTATTAATTAAATCTTTTAATTTTAGACTTAATTAATAAAAAATTCACCAAAGACCTCCAAAATAAAATATGAAAACCCATCATAGAACAATCCATAAAAATCAGTCTAAGAGGTTAAAATCACAAATTACATCATCCGACGCAATCAAAAGGTAAAACATCTCAAATACTTGTCCTACCTTTCTAGGACAAATGGTTTAAGGGTTTAGGATTTGGACTCGAGAATTTATCTCCCCTCTCTAACCATTGAGATAGTGCGATAGGGTACGCTCGTCTTGGCAATTTAGGGAAGTCGATACCCAATACTTGCAACCTGCATAAAATCCATGCATGTACATACAATATATATATGCTAAGCTAAATAGGCAATGGCAGGAAGTGGTGCATCATGTAGATCCCGACTAATAGGTGACTACAACTCCCTTCCTTAACCACATCAGAATGTCATACATAAAGAGAACAAACACGCACACCATACACATGCAAGTATGGGGTAAGTAACCATAAGAAAACACATGTGATAATAAACCATCTAACTAATCATCATCAATAACTGAAAATAATGTAATAATCATCATGCATACATGAAATGTAGAGTCTAAGTAATCTCATCATATATCCATTGAATCCATAGCACAACATCTGATAGTCTCAAAAAAATGCTACTATTCATCAACATAAAACTAGTCTAACAGAGTTCGGCAATAATAGCAACAATGTATCTAGAGAAATGTAAATGAAGGCAGGCACTACAAAAAACATATCTTATATTCAATATTATAATTTTTTATTAATTTAGATTTTAGATGAAGCTGAATGAACGTCAAGGGTGATGAGAAAAAGCATTCTAAAAAATAACAAAAAAATGGAATATATGTGTTATTATGGTCCCATTTTCTAATTTCATTGTGCGTTGTATGCACCATTTTTAATATTCCTGAAATAGCAAGCCATGTTTCCTTGACAGATCAATGGTAACCTGTACTTTTTAAATTCTTTTTGGCTGAATGCAATATGACAGAAAAAGTAATTTATGTGTAGTATAATTATTTTCCAAAAAAATATTCGAGGGAGTGCTTATTATTTTAGTGGTGTTTCTTGGTCCTTTTGCAACACTTTTTAAATTTGTACTCAAACTTTTACAAGGCTGAAATAACTTTGGGAGAGACTGACTATAGAGTGTTGTAGATAAAAATGTAACAATTACATATAAATCTATTGGAAATAGGAAATGATAAAGAAGATATAGGAACATTTGGAGCTGGTGAAAGATGATGTATATAGCTACAATCAATAATATTGGTAATAAACAATTCTTATGTAGTTTGTTATTAATAGCTACATTTACCAAATAAGTAGGTTAATTTCTATTTAATTTACTCTATCAACAATAACATATATAAATGTATATTGTATTATTTACTTAAAGTGGAAAATCTCTAATAGAAAATGAAGGGACAAACAACTGAAACAAAAGATAAAGAAGTTGAATTGTTTAAAGAAGTTAAATGTAGAAAAGAAAATTATTGTTTCAGAACTTAATGCAATACATAAGATACTTAAGGAAGAAAAATCAAATTTATCAATATTAAAATTGATCAAATAATCTATATAATATGATATGTTGTTAATACTATATGATTAAGAATTTTTGTTTTCTTGTTTGATGATTATTAGATTATCTCTATTTTTTTTTCAAATCTCAAATTAAGAGGATAGATAAGGTGGGATATGGTTCAAACCCTTAAAAAAGAGAGTAACATCAAGTCCAGGGAGCAAAAAGACAAGGGTTCACAATAAGTGAGACCTAACTAGAAAACAAAACAACCAACAAAAAGAAACTAAACCAACAACTAAACAGAACAAGCAACTAAAACTAAACCAACAAAGACTAATAACTAGCTGAAACTCCAAAAATATTACCAACTACACACTAGCATGGAGGACCAAATAAATACAAACCAAAACTACTCTTTTCTCAACTCCCTGAGCTTGTCCAGGGAGGAGGCTTGCTTGAAAGGCCATGATGAAGCTACAACCTAGAAGCCATGTTTTGCTTAGTTACCAACTAGCGACCCTCATGTTTTCTCTAGTTTTCCTCTCTCTATTTCCTCTTCTTCTTCCTTTCCTCTGTCTCTTACTGATTCCCACCAATAGATTTCTTAGCATTATCCTAGGATTACTTTCATAGAATTTCCAAATCAAACATTTGTTCACCCAATTGCACCTAAGACTCTTTAATAGAATCTTTAAGGAAATCAAAATATCATGTTTTTTCCTTCCTCTGAGGGCACCTAAGCTCTAAGTTCCATAACCTTCTCCTCCATCATTTTACAATTATGTAGCTTCTACCTAAAATATCTTCTGACCTCCCAAAGGGCATCATGTATCTTCCCCTTAGTCAATCTCCTTCCTTGTACTCAAACTTTGCCAAGGCTTCTAGCTTATTGATCTTCCTTCTAGAAATTTGAAGTTGGAAGATGAGCCATTTAAAAATGACTTTGATTCTATTCTTGTAGATGTACAATTCATCAAATTTTAAAGAAGGGGCCTCTAGGTCAATACTCCCATATGTCAACTTATGAAGTATGGTAGGAGAGGAAGACCTAGGAACTTGAGGGTCTTCAAGGTAACAAAATCGGGTTTTAGGGTAGAACAACAAGAAGGTGGTCAAGGGTGTGTTTGGGATAGAGCTGGAAGTAGAACTATCAAGGCTTCAAGAAGATTTAGTAAACAAAGAAGAAAATGAAGATGAGTCATCCAAATATCCAAAGTCTCCTCTTGTTAAGAAACACTTTTAAACTTTTCCCTATTGGAAGGGCTAACCCTTGTGCTAGAAATAGAGGAAATCTTTTAGGGAGCTAGTAGGGATTTAGATAAGAAACAATTGGAGAAGAGTTCCAAGTTATTTGACATAATAGATAGTAGAGGCAATGGCCTAGCCTGAGGTGTCAAAATATGATGAAACTCAAAGAGTTCAGGTGATCAAAATATGGTGAAGAGGAGCTCCACCTTGGACTTTAAATTTTTCAAAATAAATTAATAGAGGAAAATATCCAAAAAGAAAAAAAAAATAGCAATCCTTATGAAATTATTTTTAACATAGGGTCTTAAGAGTTGAGAATGAAAGTAGTTGTACCTTCCCTCAAGGGTAATAAACCTGAGGAGAATTTCCACCACAATTTTTCCATCACTCAAGAGCTTCTTACAAATTAACCCACTTTAAGTCTTTGAAAATACTTCTCCAAGATCCAGGAAAAGCTAAAAGTCCACTTTAAAAGAAATTATGGTCCTTGGAGGGATTTTAGTACCCTTTATGATCATCTCTATAATAGCCACAATGTTTTCCATCATAACTACAAATGAAACACTGCCAATGGTAACTGTGTCACTATCCCAAGACTCAATAAACTTTTGAGACATCTTTGTTTGAATCCTTGCATTCCCTCAACATAATTTTCCATGAGACCATCCAAACTAATTTTTCAAACTCTATTTTTACTCTTAAATGCATCACATGTATCAAGCTCAATTTGGTTCAACTCCCCACCCATATTTGCAAAGAACCAACCCTCACCCTTCTTATTTTTATTCCTAAGACCAAAGACCCAATCGATAGAAAGAATATAGCAATGTACACGCAAACTATCATTGCAAGGGAGAAGCCACATGTAGAGATCTAGAAAAGAAACCTCTAGAAAGGAAAGAAAACAAGAATAATGGCCCAATTCCTAAATCAATTTTAAATTAATTAACCCCATTAGAAAAATTTATCACTTTCCCATCAATGCACATTATGGTTAGATCTTGGGAGATTATTGCATGAGCCTTTGTAGGAATAGATTCAAAATCTTCCAAATTTTAAAGAAAAATAATGTGCTTTCCTTGTGCCACCAACCTATCTATAGCATTATTGCCTTCACATATTATGTGTTGAAAATTGGTTTATTCATCATGTCAAGTTGACTCAACCTTTTGTTAATAACATGTCTTCCCTACCAACCCATGTTAGTCTTTCCACATAAAATATTAATGACATTGAGAGTATCTCCTACAAAATAATTTTCTTATAACCCTTCACATGAGCTAACTTAACCCCATGGAAAATAGCTCAGATATCTTTACATGGGAATACTAGGATTTGGAAAATAAATTCTACATATGGGGTGGGGTGTGTCACCTAAACTTTATAAAAGAAAATGTTGCATGACCAAACCCATCGCCCAATGATTTATGCAATCAACTCCATTTTGAATGTGATATAGCAAATCAAAATTATTTTTTGCAAACAAAAAATTCAAAGCATTCACCTCAAATTTATGAAGGGGTATTTTTCAATAGCCTGAATTCAGCCATGGTTTTATAAGGTCTTATTTAGAATAGGGCACAAATTCTCCTATCATTTTACTTATGCATGTTACATACCAATGTCATTTTTCTAGCATTATTCATGGCAATATACTAGATGGATCGTATTCACCTCAAAAATGAAATAAGGTATGTAATCATTACCCATTCTTTTCCAAATATTTTCATATGCTATGAGATTCTTTTTGAATTCACCAAAAAGGATTCATATTAATCCATTCATAGATCAGTGTTATTTTACACAATTCAATTCAATCGATTATCTCAATTATGATCAATAGTGAAGTCTCAAACTATTGAGAGCATTGGCAAATGGCAACTACAATTGATGCAAAGGTTAGTGACTTAGGAATCTATCTGTCTATAATCTTGAGTTCATTCTTTTTTAGTTGGTATAAGTTAGAACTTAGTGGCTAGTTGTCACCACAGAGACCTCACACATCAGACATGATGACATTTATATTTTATATTATAGTTTGTATGACCACTAACTCATATTTAGATAAAAGTATATTTAATAATTTATTGTCTCTTCTTCAAAAGGTTTAATATTCTTTTTCAAAGTCTTTATTTCATTGGAGATGTTGAAAATGAATAAGTGTAATAGTCTTGTGTGTGGGGAAATCCAAGAAATGCTAGCAAAATGTAGGACCTTACCATTGTATTTTAGTGGTAGAAAATTTGTGTTCGAACTTCAGAAGCTACATCATCAAATGTACACTTACAAGATTCCCAACCAATGCTACATATTGAAGTTGATGAATCTGATATCTTTGATCATGATGAACTTGAAGAATATTTTTAGATAAATATCCAAAGTATCCAAAATGATATAATCAAGTTGGATGGGAATTCCAAAGATGATGATGGTACATGGTCATGAAAGGGAAAAAATAAACAAAAATAAAAAATTCTATAAAACCAAAAAAAATATCAGAAGTGGGATTTATTGATCATAAATTTTTTAATAGAATAGACCTCAAAGTATCCATTCATTAAAACTTTGGATAATAAAATTAAAAGTGTGCGTAAGGTACAATGCAAATGTAAGATATGCACAAAGATAAATAAAAAGGAAATGAGATTACAGCTAAAAATTGACACCATAGATAATTGTAAGAATTTTCCTAAGGGAAAAATTCACCTAGGAACTAAGAACTCAAACACAAGCACATAGTAGACCAAAAATGGATATGATCAATTAATCAGAGTATGTTCGAATACATTGCTCTATTCAGAATGTGATGTTCAACACAGTAGGAGTGTCTATATATAAAGGCCTCTGAGATACATCTAGAATGCCTGATAATCAGCTACATGATATGTCATACAACCAAGCACATGTCCACCAGATATGGGTTATCCTTCATTAAGTACAGAAGTAAGAGTAGTGATGAGAGGATAAGCCTACAAGGGTGTGACATGCAAAGTAGTGTTGTAGACACCATGTGCTAAAATAGAGTTGCGTACTCCTGTGTTGTCTAGATGACAACTCAAAAGGTGTGCAAACTCCCAAGTGTCTCACAAATAAAAATAATTAAATAATGCAAAATAATTAAATAATACATTAACCTAAGTAAACTTAAGTAAGTGTAATAAGTAAATACTTATTTACACCAACAAACCCCCTTAAGTGCAACTTAGGGGAATGCCCTTAAGCTTACGAACTAGGATGAAAATGCATAATGGGTCCTGGCTACTAGGACATTTTAGGTACACATGTACATAATGAAAATGCAAATCTCTCATAAAGTGGGGAAAGAGGGAAAACCTCATGGGAAAAAACCTCCCCCAAAAAGAGAGATAAGTGAGGATGCATCGATGGATGGAGTAATCAAGAGCCCCACATTATGACATACATCCATGTATATACAATAAAGAATGGAGAAGGACAAAACCTCCTATGACGAAAAAGGCCCCCCCAAAAAGGAGAACAAGGAGACAAGGTAGTTCCCACCCCCCCCCCCCCCCCCTTTAAAAGTAGTATGTCGATCAGTGAGAAATGCTCTAATGTAGAAGCTAATCCATGACCTTTGTATGTTGTTCCTCCCCTTTGGAAGAAACAAGAGCAAGGGTACTTGTGAGATGCATCCCTTGGATGGAGAAGGAATCTCTATGATGACTAGTATCTCTAAAACCTGTTCAAAAATCCCTATGTTGATACTGATGATGGCTTCCTCCAAAACTACTAAAGAGAAAAGTAGATCAAAGAAGGAAGGAGGTAGAACCTGTCTTAGGAAACCAACAGTCTTCTCAACTGATGAAGAGACCTCCTGCAGATGTTGTAAAGAAGAATCCACAATCATGCGAATCTAGAAGGATTAATCATGTAGAGCATGGATTCGAAGGTCAGAGTGAGCCCTCACAACAACTGTAGAAGACTCCTCAGCAAAGAGAAGTGAGAAATCATCATAAAAGTCTCCCATATCTACTGCGTGTGACTCCAAGAACAGAATTGGAATGTCTGGCAAGAAATCATCACCTGGAAAACCATGAGTACCCTGCAGTGTTGAATTACATGAATCTGTCACTATGGAAAAGGATGGAATATCCACCTCAAAAAGAAGATGAATGTCATCAATAATGTCTCCCACATCTTCAATCTGAGAGTCCAAGAATAATTGTGCAATGTCTGAAAGGAAGTCTTCACACGAAGGTAGAGTAGGAAGACATAAAGTATCCTGCTGCATTGATTCTGAAGCATCTTTGGCTGAAATAGGATCAGCAAGAGCAATAAGAGCTGGATGTGTGATCTCATCTGAAGAGGAGTCAGCTACAACTGGTGGAAGAAGATCTTCTGGGAATGGAGGAATAGTTGGATCTCCATAATGCTCCCAAAGATACATCCATAAAACATATGGATCAAATGACTTAATTTTGAATGTCTTTTTTAGAATTCTATACTCCATATAGTGATAAAGAGTAGGAATAAGGAGGTCAACTTGATCAACAATATACTCAAGATCTGGCGCATATGGTAGTACATTGTGGTGAAAGACATATCTGACCATAAGTTGACTCCATTCCTTATAATTATCTGGTGTCAAGTAGATCAAATCTAACTCTTCCATGATGGACCAATCAAAGAAACCTCTAAAAAAAATCAAGGAACCCCCCCTGAAAAAGATGTTGTCGGCACTTGAAAGCCACTTGCCAATTTAGGGCCTATTTCTGAAAGTAGTATTTATGTCTACAAAACCTATAATGTGATTGCAGATCTATAAATTAGATTTAAAAATATGCACTTTCAAAAAAATGGAACTTGATTTGGAGTCCAGATGAGCACGTACCAAATATTTTAAGTGGCAAAATTTGAGATTTTGGAGTTGCAAAAAAATTCAAAAACAAAGATGTCAAACCACCTACACCAATGTGTAGATCATGAAATCCTACCCAAAACAAAAAAAATTGCTGGCAAAAAGGAGTCTGTATGAGGAAGATATCGCTATTTGAAAATCGTTGCTGTTGTTATTTTTTATGAATCGTCGTCACGCCTCCAAAAAACAAATGGCTCTAGATTTTGCCTTAGATGTCCAATTTGGATGAAAAAAAATTCGATCTAGAGGTTTTGGACCTTCTAAATGTGATGCAAATATCAGATTTGCACCAACAAGCTTTAATGTTCACCTGCAAAAAACCTCTCCTATGGCCCTATGGCCAAAAAAAATTAAAAAAATAATACAAATCTAAAAAAAATATCAAAGATGCAAATGAAAAAAATGTAGATCCAAAAATTAAATGTGCAAATCTAAAATGATCATACCAATTCTATAAATCAGTCCTTCAAGTATCAATTTGCAAAAAAAAATTGCCTCACAATCGACTTTGGCCTAGGGTAGGTAGCTTTGTAGCTAATTTTCATCGAATTAGCATTTTGAATGCCATGGCGAGGTCAAATCTGGCTCTAGACGCTCCCAATTTTTGCAACACTCCAGATTTGGGCTAAGGTGATGAAGCAAGCGTGGTCTTGAAATGGCTATGTGATGAGAAAGTCTCCAAGTTGCTCTGATACCATGTAAGAATTTGCCTAAGGGCAAAATTCACCCAGGATCTAAGAACTCAAACACAAGCACATAGTAGACCAAAAATAGATATGATCAATTAATTAGAGTATGTCTGAATATATTGCTTTGTTCAGAATGTGATGTTCAACACACTAGGAGTGCCTGTATATAAAGGCCTCTAAGATACATCTAGAATGTCTCGTAATCAACTACATGATATGTCATACAACCAAGCACATGTCCACTAGATATGGGTTATCCTCCATTAAGCACGAAAGTAAGTGCGGTGATGAGAGGATAAGCCTACAAGGGTGTGACACGCAAATCAATGTTGTAGACACCATGTGCTAAAATAGAGTTGTGTACTGATGTGTTTTCTACAAGACAACTCAAAAAATGTGCAAATTCCCAAGTGTCTCACAATGATAATAATAAAATAATGCAAAATAATTAAATAATGCATTAACCTAAGTAAATTTAAGTAAGTGTAATAAGTAAATACTTATTTACACCAACAATAATGTTTTCCCAAACTGATATTAAGAGGGGTGTAATCAATTTAAATTTTCCAACCTATTTGCAAAGCTATCTTGCTAAAAATTCTAAATACCAATTGCTTTAACAAGAACACAATCATAAAGGTAGTAAGATAAAACCATACAAACTCACACAAATATAAATACATTAATGACATACTGACAAACCTTTCAATGCACATAAATGTTTCCTAGTTAGAAGCTACAATTGTTCTTTCCAGGAACACATCCAATTAAGAATTGTAGTAACCTACTAGGATTATTAAAATACTTTTAAAGCTACCATGTTAAAGGATTTAAAACACTCCTTCTAGGAGGTACCTGGTTAAAGGATTTACAATATGCTTGCTACCAAAGCATGCCCAGTCTAGAGATTACAAAATAGTTGCAATGGTAACAAAGAAATCAAAATAGATCATCTAATTAGTAAATGGCACACCTTGCCTTGTAGATCTCTTGAGCATACCTTGATCTTCCCTCTCTATCTTGGCTTCCTCTGTGATAATTTTTGTATCACCTTTCTCTCCTTCTATTTAACTCAATCTGTAGTCACTAGTTTACTTCGCTTTGACTCTCTATGCTACAATTATATTCTTTTTTAGTCTCCCATGCTCTGTAATCTTCAACAAAAACTTCCAAATTTAATTTTGTGTAATATATGCAATTACACATGACTAGGCACAAAAACCCAAAAATAAATATCGCTTAAACTAGATGCATTCAAAATTTGAATAGTGTACATTAGCTAGTCACAAAATACATATGGCACCTGCTTGTAGGGTTTAAACTAGTAGGCCTTCTACTCACATGTAGACCTATATGAAGCCTCAATCTTTCACTCTTTGCATATGTTCAAAATTTGTATATTCTATCACATCAAGTTGCAACATACACATTTATTGTCTATGTCACATCACTAGTGACTCATTATATATGTTTTTTGTTTTCTATGATTATTCACTTTACCTATTTTCCTATAATAACCTAACCTTATCTCTCTTGATATAACTAGTGTAGGATCCTCCTATTCCTTATTTAGGTTGCATGTCCTTATCTTCCTTTGTTTATTGGTTTCCAATCAATTACAACGACAAGGTGCACTAAATATTAGCATCACTAATCTATAATCATCATGCTAATGAGACTTTTAAGTCCAACAATCTCCCTCTTTGGCATTAATTAAAAAACCTTTTACCATACATGACCTTTTGTTTAAAATTTTGGCCTTTCAAGTTTCCTTCTTCTTTCCTTTGACTACATTGTAGAAGATTCTACATTAGTGGAGATTTAGTCAAATATCATTGGAACTCCCCCTCAATGAAATATCATATGCCTTGTTTTTTCCTTCATATCCTACTTCTTCTTTATTAGTTTGATTCATCCTCCCCTTTTCCTCCATACACTTTCCTTCTTTTTGTGTTCTCCTATTAGGTCTATGCTTCTTATTTTCATTCTTCCTCTCTTGTTCCTTTTATTTATCATCCCCCTTTTTTCTCCCCCATAAATTATTCTCTCCCATTATTCTCTTGTGTTTTCTCCCTTTTTTTCATCAATGAAAAATGGTATAATCACTATGCTTACAACCTATTGAGTATCTATATGTATTGGACTCAAGCACTATATAATTGTGCCTACTAGGACTCTTTGAGATACCTGAGAGAATGTGTCTTACTTGAAATATCTTTCATATGATCTTCAATATTGTTCAATGTTCTTGTGGAGTTCTTGGAAATCTTTATTTCAACATCCTTTATGTGTTCTTTAATAATTCCTACTGGGGATGATAGGAAACATTGTACCTCTAAAAGCTTAAGTGTTTTTCTCTTATTTTTATCCTATTGAGAAGATGTATTTTATCTTGAATTTTATATTTTTTCTATGTAGTTGCACCTATCATGGAATCAAATGTTCTTTGCATTAATATAAGATCATGTTGATATTTCTTCATAGTTTCATCCATGTTAGGCATTAATTTTGGATGGATCTAACAATTTTTGCACTACTGGTGTAATGTCATTTAATGCTTCCACCATCATGTCTTTGGCTTTAGTAAATGATATCTCCATTTTATCAAGCTCATTTGTGAGCCTCTCCATATATTTCACATCTACTTTCCCTATTTCTACCTTCCCTATGTCCATGGTGCCAACATTTTGATTTAGTTGACTTATCAAGTTAGTACTAGAGGCATATTGCACTATTGTACCCAAGTCCATTATCAAGTTTCTTGTCTTCTCTAGTATCTTTCCTTTTTTATTCTCTTTCATGTTTCCATAAGGAGTCTATACTGGAGAAAAATTTATAGTATTTTTGTATCTCATTTTCTCTCATCTCATTAACCTTTCATTTCTATTTTGTATCTCCTCTTTGATTGTTTTCATGTCAAGTCCTTCTTCAACATCATGCTCTAATAATTATCCTTCATCTTTTGATCTAGAAGATGGTGATGATGAGGCTAATGAGTTTCAATCCAATGTAATCTTCTTCTTCCCATGATATTCTTTGTCTCTTTCCTCTAGACTGAGCTTCATTTTAGAGGATTTTGATTGCATTACACTTTAATCTCCATGTGATTTTATTTCAGTCATCTTAGACCTATCTAGTGTTACTTCTCTCATAGGTAGGTTTTCCTTTTCTTGAACATTTTCTACCTCTTGGACTTGTGTGTATTTTTGTTCATGAGTTTTACCCTTATCAAATATTTTCTCTTTTGTTGGAACTTGAGCATCTTCACCTTGAGTATTCTCCAATACTAGTGTGGTCACACTAACTAGTGACTTTAGCTGATTTATCTCATTCTCCTATGCTATTGATTGCTAAGAATCTCCATTCTTATTTTCTACCTTAGGTGCTTTCTATGTTTGCACCTCATATTCCTTGGTTTCCTTCTTCTTTGTTTCTTCTTATGCCCTTCGTTTTACTAGTTTTTTTTTCTCAACAATCTTCCCCTTTCCCTCCTAAGTCTCCTGGATGGGTGATCTTATTCTCACTAGAGAGTCTCTCCTTATTGGTGAAACTAATCTAATCAGTGAAGCTTCTTGGATGTCTCCTCTTTTCTTTCTAGAGTTTTCTCATTAGCATGTGTGTATTCCTTCTATTTTAATTTTCCTTAATTATTGTCTCTTGTTTCTCCTTAAATGCGTCCTTTGGTGGTTTAATAAAAAAAATTGACTCCTCTATTTGAGAGCTTTGCATGTTTGTGGTTTTGTGTGGGCTTCTTTCCTTAGTGATGTGAGAGGATTAAAGTTAACAAGTATTTCTAGTAATTATTCCACATGTCCCTCTTTTTCTTCATCTCTACTTGATCCAATTAGATTTATCTTATTTTTAATCTCTAGTTATCTTTTCCTTTTTTATTTGTCTATAATAGTAGTTGTTCCTTTTCTTCTTCTTCCTTCTTTTTCATGCTGAAATTTTCCAACTATATTGCAACACTATTTCATCATTTCATATCATTCTCAAATCTTTCCTTCTCTCTTCCTATAGTTACCAATGCTACATTCTCTTACATGGGAAACTCTTGATTATATGCATCAATCAATGCCTTTGTTTCTGATGATATATATTCTAGAGTTATCCTTGCCAGTGCATCACCTAGTATCCATTTGAATTTTAGGATTCTAGCCTACCATTTCTTCTATATTATGATTGATTCTAGTTATAGGGGTAATTTTTCCCTAATTTAGTGGGTGTTCTATTAAATGTTCTTATACTTAGTAGGAGAACACTAATGACCCTATTCTTATCTTCCTTCATGATTTTTGAAAACCTATTTCTCAATGCAATATAGTATCCATTATGTGTAATATCATTTATGATCTCATCAATTGAGAGTAGTTTCGATTATTTCTTACCTCTCTTAGTTGTCATTCTTATATCCAACTCTAGTTCTAACTCAAATGGATCTTCATCTTTATGGATCAATGAGGATGATTTCTTCTTTACCTTTTCCTTCTCACTTTACTTCCTCTTGTAGGTTTTGATCTTTACTAGCTGGGATAAGATGACCTCCTTCCTTCTAGTGTTCTTTCACTCCTAGCTTGGGTCATTATTCTTGATCTAAATCAGGATTTGCTTCTAGATTCACCTTTATTGCAGGCTATGAAGGACTTCACCAATGAGCTCTAGTTCTTATTCCATATTCATCTCTTTAGTCTCTTTTACTTTAATTTCTTTGGTTCCTTATTTCCTACTTGATTTTCTTGTACTTTCTTTGGTAGATGTTTCATCTTTTTGTTGCTTGAGAATTATACTCTTAATCACCATGTATTTGCTAATCTTAGGAAATTTTGTGTCCTTTGGAATAGCTAGTAACCTATCAATGTGTAGCCTTTCCACTTCCTCTATCAACTCATATTGAAATGTTTTTAACTAGTGAGTAGGTGGTTCAATAACTTGTACCATATAATGATCTCTAATAGCCAGAAAGTGCAACTCATTTTTGTACTCTTCTACAATGCTAAAGGGGATTATCTACCTTTTTTGCATCTCTTGCTATTTTGTCTTGAAATATGACCATAGGATGGCATTTTCTTGGTCTCCTACTTTCCTACTAATTTGAGTTGTAAGGGATGTCTCCTTTTTCCATTTGAAGGATGGATACCTAGAAATTTTGTTATGAAATAAAAGAATATGCTTACAAGAATAGCTCCAAATTTCAAAAAAGTTATGCTATAGTACTTTTTAATCTTACCCAAATCTCCATTAGTTTTTTGTGAAGCCACCCACTTAGGTTATGTGTGGTGTGATCATGAATTATCTGGTAAGTGTCATGTAGGTTACACCACTTAGTATGTTTCTCTCTCTTTTTGAGTAGGATTTTCTATAATAAATCACCATTTCTATGAATCTCATCTCATCCTTGGAAATGTCAATGACTTGTCAAGCATCATGGTCTCCATTTAGATTTTCTTCCTTTTGGACTGGGATTTTTCTGGTGGTAAGTTCCACTCTAGTGTTGCTAAACCTTTTAACTCTTCTAATCACATCCTTGGTGACCTTATAGGGTTTGTCGAGCCATATAAATTGGTCTTTTACTCTTCTTAGTACAAATCTAAACCAATCATCATGGAATGAGTTTGAAATATCTATAGCATGATGCAATATGGTTTTTACTAAATGGTCAAGTGCTCTTCTTTTAAAACCTCATTTTTTCAAAAATCTCCATAAAGTTTATGAATGCACTTGTTTCCAAGTTCTTGAATTTTGACTCTCATATATGCGCTCACATTTTCTATAATCATAGTTTTTTTGGTTTTGATAATAGTGTTCTAGTCATGTCCTTTTCATTTGTCTTAAATAGAATAATATTGCATGTTGGATATTCATCTATGTTTGTGTTAACCAGCTCCACCTTGATTATTTGTTTGTCAATACTAATTTTGAACTGGTAGATCATACAATAAAGATTGATCAATGACTCTTACCTTTTACTACTCAAACTCTTATATTTTCTTACTCAAAATATTATGCAATTCGTTGAATGATCATGCTTAGAAAGATAGGTTTTACAAATAGAAAACTTAAGAATTTCCAATCACAAAGAGGTAAATGGCTCGTTAATAGCCTATTTATAATTTACAAATAGTAAGTTAGGGTAACATTAGTATTGTAGCGGTAAAAAAATATTTGCCTACCACTTAACCCATAATTAATATTTGTGACCCATGAAATTAATAATCACATTCTTTCCACACTAATACATTTGGTAACAAAATTCAATGGAAGCTTCATTAGGATTATGGCGTCAAGCAACCTGCCATCATCATAATTTCAATGGAAAACTATTGAAATTTTGATGACAACAAGTTGCAACTCTATGTTGCAAAACCATACTTCTAAAAAAGCTACTATAAAAATTTGAACACTCTTGTCTCACTATAAGTGTAACACATTTTCTAGTCTATCTTTCATTTAGTCAATCCTAATGTCAAAACTAATGACTTTTCACTTTAGACTATCAAATTGGTGTAAGATTTTTCTTCTATACATGAGCCCTTAAGCTATAGTAATTTAGTTTATCTAAAGAATATCACTATTGACCAATTTTCTTATAGCCACAATAGGCTTAGTTTCTATAGCTGCGTCACTCTTCTTCATCCAAGTCTTGTAGAAGTCCCTTCTAGTGTTTTATGTGTTCACAATCTTGCCCTTCCCTTTTCTATCAAGGTAATGGTCAATGGATCAGTTTCTTTCACTGCAAGATGGCCTATATTATTGCAATTATAATAAGTCATACATTTACCTCTCCAGTGGGACTTTTTGACTTCAGGTTCAAGTCTTTCCCTTCAAAAAATCACATTCTTCAATATTATTGTCACCTTCATATCTAAGACTAAAAGTGATTTTGTTTCTTCTTTGATCTCATATTTTTTCATCTATATTTTTTGATCTCTCATTAATATATCTCATTTTTCATTTCTCTCATTGTTACTCCTTAGCACTTTAGTTATCTTGAGCACCTATTCAATTAGCAATGCCAACTTCTCCATGTTAGGATGGCTAGATTCTCCTCTTCTACTTGCACTCTTTGTGCATCTCTAATTCATAAATTTTCCTTAGTTATTTTATTATACTTTAGGGCTATTCTCAATGCTTCCTCAGCTTCACATTTTGCTAGATAGGTATTGTCTCTCTCTTGGTTTAGTTTTCTCATTTTTGTCACTATCTCCTCCTTCTATTTCTTTATCTTCACAATGGTTTTATAGCTTCTCATTTTGATTCATGAGGTCAGTGATGGATTCTTAAAATCCATATGTCCCACCTTTTTTCCTCCATTTGTTGAAGGATTTCATGACTCTCATTGAATTTCTTTATCATCTTCTTCCTCTTCATTAAGGAAACCCTTAACTTCAAATATTTGATGGTGGAGAGAGAATCTTCAAGATGCTTCTAAATTCTAAAGGATTCCAGTAGAGCTTCCCTCAATTTGTTAACCTAATTTTTTCTAGGGCCTCTGTATTAATACCAATTGTTGTCCCAAGATGATATTATGAGGGAGGGTGAATTGGTATTTTTCAATCGGTCTATTAATCTATTACACCAAATATTATAAATATTAGTTTCTTTAACAAAAATACAATGATAAAGGAGATTATATAAAACCATACAAACTCACACAAAAATGCACACATCAATGACACTTGAATCTTGGGATGTGAAAACCCTCAATAAGAAGATCAGACCACAATAGGAGTAATATACCCACTAGCCATTTATTGAAAATAAAAGGTTGCCTAGTTAGAAGCTATAACTATTCATTATAGGAATACATCTAGTTAAGAGTTTTAGTACCTTTTAAAGCTACCCTGGTAAAGAATTTAAAACACTCCTTCTAGCAGGTACCTAGTTACAAGATTTACAATATTATTTCTACTAAAGCAATCCTATTCAAGAGCTTACAAATAGGTTGCAATAGTAAGAAAGAAATCAAAATGGTTGATCCAAATAAATGACACACCTTTCCTTGTATATATCATAAGTATACCCTAAATATTTCTTAATCTTCCCTCTTTGTCTTGGCTTCCTTTGTGATCATTTTTGTATCATCTTTCTCTCTTTCTAAGGTAAAAGTACAAAGTTGTGTCACCTTTCAGGTTGACTTATCAGAATGATTGCATTTGAGCATTTCTATCTGAAAATCAATTTTGTTCAATCATATGATCTAGATAAATTAATTCTAGCTAAGTTATATATGGTCTCACACTTTTCTAATTGGAAATGTCCATTAAATGTATGTTTTAAGTTAGTTTGCATCCAATTACTAAAGAAATAAATTTATTTCAAAAAAAATGGTGTTTCAATAATTCTTACTATTTTTTATGATTTTTTTTAATAACATATAAACACCATTTTATAGAGCTCAAAGTTAAGAATATTCTCATATAGAGTTTATAGTGTTTTCATTAGATATAGTATATTAAAATTCTATAGACCCATATTTTAACACTCGAAAAGATGTTGATTTTGAAAAGAAAAAATATTAAATCATATCAAAAAAATTAAAACTTATATGACATTCTGGAGGAGAGAATCCTCTTCTAGAATGTATAATTTTTCTTCTAGTTGGAATAGACTTGTTTTGAAAAAAGTGGTGGGAGATGAAAACTATCGATTTCAAGCGAGTTGAAATTTGAATCACTATAAAGAGAAAATATAGGTCTAAATCTAATTTTTAGTTTCATTTTTCTAGATACATAAGTTATCTATAACATAGTCTGAGATCAGAGGGAAATAAGTTTATTTCCATATAGTTTTGTGGTGGAAACTAGACTCCTAATTTTTAGCATTTTCAATAGCTAAAAAATTATCTATAAAATTTTTGGAAAATATATCAATTCTCATTGCAAATAATTATTAAAAAATATAATACTAAACTTTATCCATTTCTACACATTTCATTACTTTACTTCATTTTCAAATTCAAAAATAATACTACCATTTTATATGATTGAAGGTGAACAATTATACTTTTGTTAGCCTTTTCCTTTACAAAAGGGTGACACGAGTTTGTGCTTTTACCCTCTAGTTAACCTTGTCTAAAGGGTGACATAGGTATGTGCAATCACTCATTACAAGGCACCAAAACCCAAAAATAAATCCAACTCAAATTAGATGCATCCAAAATTTGCATTGCATATGCAAGCTAGTCACATAATACACATGACACCTAGTAGTAGGGTCTAGACTAGTTGGTCTACTAGTTACCTATAGAACTAAGTGTAGCCTTAGTGTTGGAAATTATTGAAGAGATCATGAATGAAGAATAATGGAACTAGTAAAGAATGTTTTCAATCATTGTTCTGTCATTGATGTCACACTTGCTACTTGCAGGAATGACAATCACTTTAGTGATACAAATACTATTAATTGGTTGATTGACAAGGAGGTGGCAATCAATAAGATGTAACTAGAACACCTAGAAAAAGGTTGAAGTTATGATATTGTAATGAAGTACAAGGATTAGCTAAGCAATTGATGAAATAGTATATTTATGACATATTCTAAGGCACAGAGCATGGACACACTTAAACACATCAAAGATGTAAAGGTTTAGTGAAGTCATTTGTAAAGCCTAACTAAGTTTATAAGAGAGTTCTAAGCAAGCTAGTTAGAGCCAAACAGATTCTTAGTTGAAGCCGACCAAGTTCACCTTTAGAGTGTGCCTAGTGATCTTCAAGTGCTGAGTGATCTTCAACTATGGAGCAAATATCAAGTGCAAAGTAATCTTTAAGTGTCAAGTAAATATCAAGTCCTGAGTGAAGATCAGGTGTCGAGCAAAGATCAGATACCGAGCAGAATACAGGAGCTGAGTAATACAGAGGGTTTTCAGCATCAGTAAACCAATAGTGCTGAGGTGTTGTATTAGTTTGAGAGTCAAATATTCACCAGATCTGAGCCAACAAGGTTGTTATATAGAATTCTATGAATCAAATAGAAGATAAGAATGATGAGCTGGTGGCACAGAACTCTATGTAAAATGTTTTCTAGATGAAGATGAGATATGGGATAGATACATTGCATCCTACATAATCTATTGAAACCCTAAAGATGGAGAGGGAGAATTGAGCAGGAAAGGTATTCAAGATTTCTATTTAAGGAGTCATAAGATCACAAAACAAGTAGTTGGTCAAGCATGAAAGCATGAAGTGTTGAAGAAGGTGCTAAGGAGAAAGAAAACATAAAAACTCTATTTCGATAGATGACCACAAGGATGATTGCATTGGTATAATGAGCAAGAAGACTCAAGGAGACAAAGCTTGGAAGGAATACAAGCTGTCAAGAGCCGTAGTGATTAAAGCCAAGCAAAGGATTGAACTAAAGTGTGATCTATAATCTACAAGATATGTTGTAAGTTGTATCAGATCAAAAGTCATTATTATTACTCTCTAGCAATTGTAATAGTTAGTCTAAATCCTATGGACTTAGGTTGGTTTAATAGCCATGTTATAAATCCTTTAACAGGGTGACATTCCAAGTGAATGTTCCAAAGTCCTTTGACCAGGCCCATTCCTAATAGTATAGTAAAATCCTCTAACAAGGTCATATTTAACAATGTTTTGTAAGCCTTTAATAGGGTAGGCCTTTGATAGGGCATCACTTTAGAAGAGTGAGAATTAAGTAGCATGTTACTGGTGGTTTTTCCCAAATTGGGTTTCCACGTAAATTATTGTGTCATGTGTTAATCTTGCGTGTTTTATTCCTACATTTTGATTTGCTGTAACTTGCTAAGATGGATGTTTTAACCTTGGATGGATGAATAGTTCAATGGGATCACTATAATTTGTGAAAAAGTTCTATTAGGACATTTTCTTGAATAACTGATTCATCACCCCCCCTCTCAGTTATTCTAAAGAATTCTAGAAATTGGTATCAGAGCCTTGCTATTGATTTAGTTTAAAGGGACTAGAAGTAGGAAAGATCACAATGCCTAAGAGAGAAGTTCCCAAGCTCAACAAAGACAACTTTGTTGCATGGAAAAGCTTGATGAAGCTACATCTTGGATCCATAGGAGATTATGCCCAAAATTTAATTGTTACTAAACATGTTGATCCAACTGGTATTCTTACTACAGAAGATTTGAAAAACAAACAGGAACACAATCAGACAATGCGAGAAATTGCTTTTGCACTCAACTATGTTGAATTCGATGATATCAAAGAATGTGAAACTACATTCAAGATGTGGAAAGCCTTATCAGACATTTATGGAGGAGATCAGAATGTCAAAAGAGCAAAAAGAGAAAGCCTCAAAGGAAATTTTGATGATATGAAAATTTAAAAAAGTGAGAATGCTGCTCAGTATGCCTCTAGAATAAAGGAAGTGGTAAGTGCAATAAGATGTTTGAGTCATCAATTGGATGAAGATACTGTTAATAGTAAGTTCTTAAGAACCTTGCTCCATATATATGCTATTAGAGTATCTTCTATACAAGAGCTAAGATGTATACCGAGAAATAATCTAAGTTTTGAAGGAATAGTGGGTAAACTCACTACATTTGAGTTATCTAACTTTGACAATTATAGACCTGAGAATGTTGAATTTGCTTTCAAGGCCAACCTATCACTGAAAGATGCTGAACAGTTGAAATCAAAGAAGGGAAGAAAGATGAAATATGTATCCAGTGATAGTAGCACTGATGAGGAAGATGTGGAACAATTGGAAGCATTCCTAGCAAGAATATTTCACAGAGGCAAAGGAAAATTCAAAGGTAAGTTGCCTATCATTTGTTTCAATTGCAATGAAGTAGGACATATTGCTGCAAGGTGTACACAAAAAAATGAATACAAGGAAGGTAACAAGTAAAAATACAGAAGAGAAGATGATAAGAAAGATTACAAAAACAAAGGCAAGAAGTGTTATATTGCTGAAGAGGATTCTGATGATAATGATGATGAAGTTGTTTACATAGCCATGAAGGACCAATCTGATGAAGAAGAACCTATAGTACTGGTAACATGTATGAACAAGAATGACAGATGGATCATAGACAGTGGATGTTCACATCACATGATAGGAGACAAAAGTAAGTTTATTAACCTTACTCAGTATGATGGAAATAGTGTTAAATTTGGAAATGATGCTCCATGTCAAATCAAAGGAAAAGGCTCCATTAAACTTACAGAGAAAATTTCATGTGACAATGCATACTATGTTGAAGGCATAAACTACAATTTTCTAAGTGTCTCACAATTAGGAAATGCAGGATGCAAAGTAGAATTTGGAAACAAAACTGCAAAAATCTATGTTACTGATGGTAAATTGATAGGAAAAGGAGATCAAGCAAGAAGTAATCTATTTTACCTTGATATGGAAAATACTTCTTGTCTTGTTACAAAATTTGATGATGTTTAGTTATGGCATAAAAGGCTATGTCATGTCAACTTTGATAATCTAGTCAATATCAGTAAAATGAAGAAAGTCAAAGGTTTACCTAAACTAAAGAAAACTGACAATACCATGTGCAAACAATGTTAGCTAGGAAAGATGACCAAGTCAAGTTTCAAGAGTAAAAACTATACATCTAACGAAGTACTTGAGTTAGTCCATACTAAATTATGTGGTCCAATAGAAGTACAAAGCTACAAAGGAGATAAATATAAAATGTTGTTTGTTGATGACTAATCCAGAATGATGACTGTTATGTTCTTAAAGCCAAAATCTGATGCTTTTTGAATGTTTAAGTGGTATGTGGCTAGAGTTGAAAAGGAAACAGGAAAGAGTTTGAAATGCCTAAGATCAAATAGAGGTGGTGAATTCACATCAAATGAATTTGAGATATTTTGCAAAGACAAAGAAATTAAGAGACAAACATTAGCCCCTAGAACTCCCCCACAAAATGGAATTGCTGAGAGAATAAATTGATTTGTGATTGATTGTACCAGAACTCTAATGATGGAAAATATTGTTGCTCTAAAATATTGGAGAGAAGTTGTAAGTGTGGTTGTTCATACACTAAATCGAGTACAAGTCAAGAAAGGTACAAGTGCAACACCTTTTGAATTATGGTATGGTCACTCACCCAATGTAAAGCATTTCAAAGTATTTGGCTGCAAATGTTTTATCCTTAAAGATGCTAGAAATGGAAAATTTGATGCAAAAAGTGATTAAGTTATATTCCTTGGTTACTCCACTAGAAGTAAAGCTTATAAGTGTTTAAATACTAACACTAACAAAATTGTGGAAAGTGCAAATGTAAACTTTGATGAGCATACAGAAGTCCAAGTTGAAGAACCAAAGAGAATGGATCAATACATAACCTTTATGTATTCTTATGAAGGAATGCATATTGAAGAGATTGATGTCAATCAAATTAGGATTCAACAGAAAGTTTCAGTTTCAGCTGAATCACAACTAGTGAATGCCAAGTTGCATTCAGAAGTTGAGTTGTAGAATGAAGAAAATGCACAATCTGGCTTTGAAGCCAGTACACATGAAAGAGATATAGAACTACCTAACAATGAAGTACATAGTGACCCTAAATTTGAAAGATCAAACATGGAAACAAGGACAAAACCAAGATTATCCAAATATGTGAAGAGACATCACCCAGCTGAACAGATAATTGGTGACAAAGATGCAAGACCAATGACACGGAATAGACTAAGAAATGGATCATGTCTATTAAGCAAAATTGAACCTAAGACAGTGTTTGATGCATTGCAAGATGGTGACTGGTATAAAGCTATGGAAGAAGAGATTGATCAAATAAAGAAGAACAAAAGCTGGAGTTTAGTTCCTAGACCAGCTGAGAAGAATGTAATTGACACTAAGTGGGTATTCAGAAACAAACTAGATGAGAATGGTGAGATTACTAGAAACAAAGCTAGACTAGTATGTAAGGGTTATGCTCAAGAAGAAGGATTAGACTATGGGGAAACATTTTCCCCTATTGCGAGAATGGAAGGAGTAAGAACTTTACTTGCATATGCTACATATAAAGGTTTTAAAGTCTATCAGATGGATGTAAAGTCTGCTTTTCTGAATGGTATATTATAAGAGGAAATCTATATTGAACAAACAGAGGGATTTTCTGATGAGAACAATAGGGATATGGTTTGTAAACTACATAAAGCACTTTATGGTCTCAAAAAAGCACCTAGAGCATGGTATGAGAGACTTCACAAGTATCTAGTGCAAATAGGATTTGAAAGAACTGATGATAATAGCAACATGTACATCAAATTAGAAGAAGGAAAGGATATTATTGTATCTGAAACCTTTGTGGATGACATAGTGTTTGGAGGAAAAGAAGTGCTTTGCAAAAATTTTACTGACAAAATGAAACATGAGTTTGAAATGTCAATGTTTGGAGAGATCAAATTTTTTGTTGGTTTGCAAGTACATCAACTAAAAAATGGTATATTTATGACACAATCAAAGTACATCAAAGAGATACTTAAAATGTTTGGATTGGAAGACTCCAAACCTATCAGCACACCAATGGCAATAGGACATAAGCTATACAAAAATGATGTATTAGCTGAAGTTAATCAAAAAATGTACAGATCCATGATTGGAAAACTACAATATGTTGTACATAGCAGACCAGACATAGCATTAGTAGTTGGAATAGTGGCTAGATTCTCTACTAATCCTAAAGAGATTCATCTTATAGTAGTAAAAAGAATAATGAGATATCTCAAAGGAACTGATGATTTTGGCCTATATTATAAAAAGAATGAAAAGTTTGAGCTCAATGCATACACAGATGCAGATTGGGGAGGCAACATTGATGACAGAAAAAGCACAAGTGGAGAAGCATTATTTTTAGGTAAAAGACTAGTTACTTGGACTAGCAAGAAGCAAACATGCACATCTCAGTCCATTGCAGAATCAGAATATGTGGCAGCAGTAGTCAATTGCACAAACATTGTGTGGCTCACACATTTATTGAAAGGAATGAAAGAAGAGGTGACCAAACCTGTGATATTGTATTGTGATAATACAAGTGCTATAAAAATATCCAAGAATCCAGTAATGCATGCAAAAACCAAGCATACTGCAATCAAATATCACTATATAAGAGAATTGGTAGAAGAAAAACAAGTAAAGATGGAGTACATTCACACAAAGGAACAAACTACAGATATCTTCACCAAACCATTGCCCAAGGATGCTTATGAATATCTAAGAGGCAAGTTGTGGTTAATGCCCCTAACTCAAGCAGTTTAAAGCAATAAAGAAGCTACCCTGCATCTACAGGAAAAAATCAATGAAACATCAGAAGAATGATGCAAAGGATGACAGCAGGAGCAGGAACTCCAAATTAGTCACAAGCATGGTGATAGAGGGAGAAAACATGAGATGCAAAGCTTATATTTTGCATGTTAAAGATTTTACATCTTTGGCATTTATGTCAAAGAGGGAGACATATGCAGAAAACTGATCAATACAAAGCAAGAGGGAGATATATATGAAAGAGAGAGATATATGAGATCAGTAGTAAGGATGCACCAGTAAAGAGGGAGAAGTAGAAAGTAGTAGAAAAT
Source organism: Cupressus sempervirens (assembly GCA_028749045.1). Classification (NCBI taxonomy): domain Eukaryota; kingdom Viridiplantae; phylum Streptophyta; class Pinopsida; order Cupressales; family Cupressaceae; genus Cupressus; species Cupressus sempervirens. The sequence goes on along the minus strand of CM053790.1, from coordinate 56,443,464 downwards.
GTATGTAATTTTGGTGGTAATTAAGTTGATCAATTGATCAATTTGGTTTTCCATTAATGCCAAAGAGGGAGATTGTTGGAAATGATTGAAGAGATCATGAATCAAGAATAATGGAACTAGTAAAGAATGTTTTCAATCATTGTTCTGTTATTGATGTCAAACTTGCTACTTGTAGGAATGACAATCACTTTATTGATCCAAATACTATCAATTGGTTGATTGACAAGGAGGTGGCAATCAATAAGATGTAACTAGAACACCTAGAGAAAGGTTGAAGTTATGATATTGTAATGAAGTACAAGGATCAACTAAGCAATTGTTGAAATAGTATATTGATGACATATTCTAAGACACAGAGAATGGACACACTTAAACACATCAAAGATGTAAAAGTTTAGCGAAGTCATTTGAAAAGCCTAACTCAGTTCATAAGAGAGTGTCGGGCAAGCTAGTTAGAGCCAAACAGATTATTAGTTGAAGCTGAGAAAGTTCACCTTTAGAGTGTGCCGAGTAATCTTCAAGTGCCGACTGATCTTCAAGTTTTGAGTAAATATCAAGTGTCGAGTAATCTTCAAGTGCCGAGTAAATATCAAGTGTCGAGTAAAGATCAGGTGCTGAGAGAAGATCAGATGCCGAGCAGAATATAGGAGCTAAGTAATATAGAGGTTGCCAAGCATCAATAAACCAATAGTGCCGAGGTGCTGCATTATTTTGAGAGTTGAAGATTTGTCAGATCTGAGCCGACAAGGTTGTTATATAAAATTCTATGAATCAAATAGAAGATAAGAATGATGAGCTGGTGGCACGGAACTCTATGTAAAATGTTTTCTAGATGAAGATGAGATATGGGATAGATACATTGTATCCTACCTAATCTATTGAAACCCTAAAGATGGAGAGGGAGAATTGAGTAGGAAAGGTATTCTAGATTTCTATTTAAGGAGTTATAAGATCACGAAACAAGTAGTTGGTCAAGCATGAAAGCATGAAGTGCTGAAGAAGGTGCTAAGGAGAAAGAAAGTGCAGAAACTCTATTTTGATAGATGACCACAAGGATTATTGCATTCGTATAATGAGCAAGAAGACTCAAGGAGAAAAAGCTTGGAAGGAAGACAAGCTATCAAGAGCCATAGTGATTAAAGCCAAGCAAAGGATTGAACTAAAGTGTGATCTGTAATCTACAAGATATGTTGTAAGTTGTATCAAATCAAAAGTCATTATTGTTACTCTCTATAAATTGTAACCATTAGTCTAAATCCTATGGACTTAGGTTGGTTTAATAGCCATGTTATAAATCCTTTAATAGGGTGACATTCCAAGTGAATGTTCCAAAGTCCTTTGACTAGGCCCATTCCTAACAGTATGGTAAAATCCTCTAACAAGGTCACATTTAACAATGTGTTATAAGCCTTTAATAGGGTAGGCCTTTAATAGGGCATCACTTTAGAAGAGTAAGAATTTAGTAGCATGTTATTGGTGGTTTTTCCCAAATTGGGTTTCCACATAAATCATTGTGTCATGTGTTAATCTTGCACGTTTTATTCTTGCATGTTGATTTACTATAACTTGCTAAGATGGATGTTTTAAGCTTGGATGGATGAATAGTTCAATGGACTCACTATAATTTGTGAAAAAGTACTATTAGGACATTTTGACCTTGAATAACTAATTCACCCCATCCCCCCCTCAGTTATTCTAAAGAATTCTAACACTTAGTCCTTAACTCTTTTTATATGTTCAAAACCTATTTGATTTTTCATATCATGCTATACTATAAACATTCATTTTCTATGTCACATCACTAGTGACTCATCATACTTTGTCTATTGTCTATGAATATTCACTTCACCTATTTGCCTATAATAACCCTACTTCAACTCTTTCTTTATATTATCATTGTATGAATCTATTGATTTTCATTTAGGTTACAATCTCTTATCTTTCTTTTTTCTTTTGTTATCAATCAATGAAAAGACCAAGGTGAGATAAGTATTAGCATCACTAGTCTATAATCATCATGCCAATGAGACTTGTAAGTCCAACAAAAAAGAATATTGGTAAATTTTATGATAAGAAAATCATAGATGGAGTTGAATAATGAGTGCTAATATGGAAAACCAAGAAGGAATGTCAGCATATTAGGAAACCAAATATATTTGAATTTCAAGAGAAAATATAGACAAATCCTACTGAAGAAAAAGGCTCAATTAAAGCTTTTCTTGGAAAAGAAATAGAAGTAGAAAAAATGGTAGAATCTCTTCAATTAAGTGTTTTCTTTTATATTTTGATCAATGAACATGGTATGATAAAATAATACTCATCATTGAGTGCTTTATTAAAATTTCTTAAAGTTCATAACTATCTAAAAAGTCACTCGTCAGTAAATAGTAGATGAAAATGGGAAAGTTTTTATACTAAGTTGAAAAAAAAGAAGCAAAGAAAAAAATTATAGAGTCATATTTAATTGAAGTTTTTTTACATGAGGTTATAACAATAGATAATACTTCTTAGGTATGCATGCATATCTATACTATACACAGTTCTAGTTGCCAGCCTTATCTTCTTATTGTTGTTAAAATAAAGGATATATTAACTGTCCCATCTTAAAATGGATGCACTTTCCTTTTAAGAAATTTTAGCTCCCGCTTCATAATTCCTTCTTCATACCATGGATATATATATATATATATATATGCTCAATCTCTAATTTTCCTCTATTCTTCCTCTTTCCACCCTATTTCTTTGGGTATGAGCCTCTTCTTTCTATGGCACTCCAAACTTGATCTCCAGGACCACTGGTGTAGGAGCATCTAGGGGTAAGGTAAAACCCTAGTTCAAATTTTGGTTTGTAAATGGTCTGACCAACCATTGAGGGAATAATGAATCAATATAAAATCCCAAGTTACGCATAAGAAGTGTGGGTAGGTAACTATGGAGTGTGAGTCAAGTTTTGAACAACTAGGTCCTAACAACCCTAAAATTGCTAGAAAATACTCCATAAGGAAAAACATGGAAAAATGCTTAAATTAGGGTAAAAGGTGTGTAATGGAGGTCCTGAGGTGTTTTGGGTTCATTTCATAAGTTTTGGATCAAAGTGGACAAGTTTGGAGGCATAGATTGTAAAATTGCAAAAGTTTTCAAAATTACTCATTAAAAACTTTGCAATTTTTGCAAATTTGTAATAACAATTTTTACATAGTTCTGAAAAATAGAAAAAATGGGTAGTTCTGGATCAAATAAAAGGAAAATCTAGTTAGGAGATCCTATAAAAACTCTTTCCAACTTATTTCCAAGGGTTGGATACACATTTGTACGATTAGCACCTATGTGAAGGAGCAATTTGTTGTCAGAAAATGCATTGTGGAGGATTCAATCAAGAAACATGATTTTTTTTATTGTAGTTTTTAATGGAATAGTAAATTGTGATAATGTGTTAAATCTATGCATAATTTTTTTGATCATTTTTTTTCATTTAACTAGGTCTGCAACATTAGTTAGGTTCTTCATTACTATTGTCCAGTTTTGATAGGGTTCCATTAAAATGACCAAAGCTTGAGTCCCCATTGGTGAAAATCTAAGGCCTTTAGGAATCAAGTAATGGTTTGTATATAATTTTTAAATAGATATTTTGTAGACTGTGGGAGTCTGTTAGCTAGTTTTACAAGCGAGCCCTAGCCAAGCAAGGAAGACTTGGCAAGGTGCAATCAAAGCTTGTAAATGAATTCTAATGAGAAAAAAGGATTGACACATGCCAATATTGTATGGGAAATGGTATAGTATGGTGTTACGTGACCATTGACTAGAGGAAGGTTTCATGCAATTATTAGAGCATTTGGCAAAAAAATTGTTGTCATTTCCCATAAAACCCTCAAAATAGGGGTAAATTGGAATCATACAGTACAAAGACCATGGAGACCTAAGACCTAGAAAAAATTCAAGCCTAGGTTACTTGGAAAAAAATTATAGAAGACATCAATAGGCTTTGTTAACATTTTTGTAAGTTAGTGAAGGTTCTTTGTTTCTAGGAGGGCTAATAGGGGATCATAGGGCTACAAGGACAAACAAGGAAAAATAAGCTTGTGGGTGTGTCAAACTTAACAAGATGATGCAGAATGACCTAAAATGTGCCAAAGAACCTTAGAAGGGTGGTTCAAACTTGATTTTAAGCTATTGGTAGCACTTGGGGAAGTTTTGGCATGTTGATCCAAAAGATGCACAGTTGGTGATTGGAAGTCAGATAATGGAAACTTGAATTGATCGAAGAGTTTCTTGGTGAAAGAGGATTAGAAGAGAGTCCTCTAGGTTATGGTTAGTTAAGGAACCCTAGGAAAACTAAGAAGTAATCTTGATAGAGAAAATAGGATCTAGTTGAAGAAGCTCCCCATCAAAGTGGTATTAGAGCCATAAGATTGTGGCTTGTGGTGGCATGTTGTATTCCACTGAATCAATTGGATCTTCAAAGATGGTTACCAATATAGAATTAACTAAGGAGGTAGATGAGTAGAAGAAGCTCATGGAGGAGAAAACTAGGCTTCTTAATGAGTCCATAAAATAGATGAAAGATAAACTAAAAGAGATGGAAGATGCAGCCCAAACAAAAGAAGATGAAGACTACAGTAAGGGTAAAGAGAAGTTGAGCTTGGAGGATGAAATACCTGAACCTAACCCTCCACTTGGTAAACAAGAACCATTCCTAAAAGTCCTCAAAGAATTTGGGGGAAAGATTCTTGAAAATGTTTCATTATTCCATAGCAAGATGGATGCAAACCTTCTCCTAGAATGGATTGAGAGTATTGAAATTTACTTTGAATATGCAGGGACAATAGAAGCCAAGAAAGTGAGATCTGCAAAGTCAAGATTGAAAAAATATGTTGGAATTCTTTTAGAATAGTTGGGGCGGGGGGGTGGGGCTGTGAATAAGTTATTCAAGGTCTGGATGTAAAAATAAAAATTTTCTCAACTTAGTGAATGTAGAAAACATTCATATTCATGCATGCATCTAAAAGAAAATATGTGAATACTTAAAACTTGTAGGTTACTGTCTAATTAAATTGCAAAAATGTAAAGCATGAAACACAACACATTCATTAGCACATTTGACACAATATTTTAAGGTGGAAAACCAATTTGGGAAAACCCATCGGTAACATGCTAATCCATTTCACTCTTTTGAACTGATGCCCTATGAAAAGCTAGCCTTGTTAGAGGTTACAATACACACTATTAAATGTGACCCGGTTAAGAAATTTCAATCATCATGTTAAAAGTGAGCCTTGTTGGAGGACATTAGGCTATTCACTGAGAATTCCACCCTATTAAAGGATTTTCTGATGATGGTTAGGTCAACCTTAATCCAAAGGATTTACCCTAGACTGATACAATTGTTAGAGAGTAACAATATAACTTTGATCTGATACAACTTGCAACTTTACTTGTAGATTACAGATCTCTATTTAGTCCTTAATTCTACTTGGCTTTCATACTTTGCAACTCTAATAGCTTGTTCGCCTTCAAGCATTCATCATCTCAAGCCTTCTTTCTTAGTATGTCATTGCAGACACTTCTCTTGGGCCACTTGAAGAAGCAAAACCCTTAATTCCTTCTCCTCCTTAGGTTCTCACACATGAAACCAACCTCTCTAACCTCTTTGTCTCATGACTAGACATTCCTATATAAAGGAAATTAGAATATTTTCCCACTCATTATCCATCGTCTAAATTAGGGTTTTGGAAGGATTTGGTAGGATACAATGTATCTACCCCATACCCTATCTTTTCTAGAAACTTCTCTTATAATCCATTTGAATTTTCCTAAAAATGGTTTATCTCAAGTTCTATGCCACCAACTCATCAATCTTATCTTCCTTCTGGTTCACAAGTTCCATGAAAACAAAATTGTTAGCTTATATTTGGTAAATCTTTGATCTTTTTCATAATGCAGTAGCTCAACATTATCAATCTTTTCATGCTTGGCACATACTACATTTCTTGGCATCAACTATAAAATCACTCGACATCAACTAAAGTTTACTCAGGTTGCACTAACTTTTCTCGACACCTACTATCCACTTGATTAATATTGGCAAACAAACTTTATTTGACTTATTCTTCTAAACCTTTTAAGTGTAGCTAGCCATTTTGTAACCTCATGTAGATCATCAATACATCATTTCATCACTACATTAATAGATCCTTGTACTTCATTTCATTAGCATAACTCAACCTTTCCTCTAGGTGCTTTTGCTACATCTTGTTGATCAAATCCTCCTCATCAATCAACTAAGTGATAGTACTTGAATCTTTTAAGAAATTCTCTTACCAACAAATAGTAGGTTTGACATTAGTGACAAAACAATGATTGAAACACATAATCCTCTTCAACAATCTCTTCTTAACAATACTATTTTGAAATGATCTTTTCAATCAGATATCAACAATCTCCCTCTTTGGCATTGATGGAAAACCAAACTGATCAACCAAGTCAATCAAATGATGAATATTTTGTTCAACCAAACTAAATAGGTTAAAACAATAAGACAATACCAAAAAGAAAACTTGTATTCATTCTATCAGCAACTTCAATATTTTGATCAATTCTCCCTCTTTGTTCTAATCATTTCTCTGATATGGTTTCTCCCTTTTTAATTAAATTTTCTCCCTCTTTGATCAATAAATTAGTTTAGGACTTTCTCCCTCTTATCACTTGATATTCTAATGATGTACTTTCTCCACTTTTCTCTTCCATTTGATTAGTAAAGCTCTTCTACTGATGATGATCAGTTTAATGTACTTTCTCCCTCTTTGACAACAATGCCAAAGACATATACCAAACACTTGGCATCTTTAATCCATGCAGATATAAGCTTTTGTAGGTTTTTCAATTTATCCCTCTATCACCTTGCTTGTGACTGATTTGTAGTTCTAGTTTTTTTATTACTTTAGGCAGTTCCTAAAGTAAGATCCACTACATCAATTTGTATTATATGAACATTAGCTTGTTTGATGCAGAGCACTCCCTTTGTTTCTTACATAGCCTTTGATAAGGGTATCACCCTAGTTTACCTTTTAGATACTCATGAGCATCCTTAGGTAATGTTTTTATGAAGATATCAACAATTTTCTCCTTTGAGTTAACATATTCCATCTTCACCTCTTTGTCTTGAACTAACTCTCTTAAATATTGATATTTGATTGCAATGTGCTTTGTCTTTGTGTGCATCACTAGATTCTTTGATATATTGATAGCACTTGTATTATCACAATAAAGTATCACTACTTTGGTGATTTCTTCCTTTATTCCTTAGAGTAATTGTTTGATCCATACAATGTTTGTGCAGTTTATAGCAGCAACAACATATTTTGCTTCAGCAGTAGATTAGGAAGTACAACTTTGTTTCTTGCTAGTCCATGTAACTAGTATTTTGACTAAGAAGAATGCTCCTACATTGGTTCTTTTTCTAACATCAATATTTCTAGCCTAATCAGCATTATTGTAGGCTCTCAACTCAAACTTTTCATTGGATGAACCCACAATAATGGGTTTCACTCTTGTGGGACGAAGAAAATCCAAAAAAATTGCAAAATCTACAAATCACATTTATCAATTATTTTCCTAAACATATTAAACATGTTCGCAATGAACATATATTGTAATAATGTTCACAGTGAACATATTTCACATATATTAGGCATGTTCATAGTGAACATACCACATTAATATGTTTGCAAAACTTAAGGGTGTGAGTATGCGTAAACACAAGTTCGTAGCGAACCCATTATGTATGTTTGTAGTGAACATATCAAATTAAAAAAATTTGACCCTCTTTTTTGAAGAAAAAGAATTGGCTCTTTTGACACCTAAAATTGAAAATGATTGATCTCCTATTGTAAAATAAAAAATGCCAATTTGTGCTACTCAGAGCAAGGTTTCCAATGACTATAATTGTAATACATATTATATTAATTAAGACTTTCAAATATGAGTTTAACTCATTATAGGTTCATTACCAATTGAACATCAACTAACTTTGACACTTTGGGAAAATTAGTAAATTAAGTCAAATTTTTTTTGAAAAATATCTAGGAAATAGGTTATTGAGATATCTTTCTATTCAATTTTTTTTTTTAGATTTATGATAAATTGAGTTTAAGTTATCTGTGTCAAAATGAACGTATGTCTAAATTACGATTGGTGTCACTTCAAAACTTCATGAACTATACAATATTCAACCAAATTGAATCAAACCAAATGCATCCTCTAGATATTGATGTTACAAATCCAATGCCAAAATAATTATCTCATTATCTTTTCTAGAAAAAAAGTTATGTGTGTGTCAAATGAATTGTCACTCTTCAAAAATATTGAATTTTAATATGTACCACTTTTCAGAGGAGAAGAAAAATTGACATAAATATTTTTTTTAAATTAAAAAAATATGGTTACAAAGTAAGAACAGAGTACTAGAAATCACTAGTTTATTTCATCTTGAAAGTATTCATATTTTTAGAGATATAGTCACTTGAACATGAGGTTTGTTTCAAAATTATTTATTTCAATGTCAAAATTGGTCAAAAATTGGAACTCATTATTGTGGAATCACCCCATTCTTCTTGTAGTATAAACCAAATTCTTTTGTTCCTTTCAAATATCTCATTATTCTCTTCATAGCCATGAAGTGATTCTCTTTGGAAATAGCAAATAATCTTGCAACCATCCCTATAGCTAATGCAATATTAGCTCTGCTATGTACTACATATTACAATATTTCAATCATAGACCTATATAGTGTCTAATCTACCTTAGCTAAATCATCATTCTTTGACAACTTGTGTCCAGTCACCATAGGTATACTTACTAGTTTGGAATCCTCTAGTCCAAATATCTTCAATGTCTCTTTGACATACTTTGACTAATTGATGTATATACCATACTTCATCTAATATACTTGCAATCTCAAAAAGAATTCGATCACTCCAGAAATAGACATTTCAAATTCTTGCTTCATCTAATTTGTAAAATTTTTACACAAAGCATCTTGTCCTCCAAATATGATATCATCAACAAATATCCTAGATAACAAAATACTTTTGTCTTTCTCTACCTTTATCTATAGATTGTTGTTATCATCAGCCCTTTCAAATCAAATCTTCACAACATAAGTATGAAGTCTCTCATACCATGCTCTTGGTGCTTGCTTCAATCCATATAGGGCTTTGTGTAGTCTACATACCATGTTCTTATTGTTAACATCAATAAATCCTTTTGGTTGTTCTATTTAGACTTGCTCTTCTAGTATGCCATTCAAAAATGTAGATTTAACATCTATCTGATAAACTATGTAGCATAAGCAAGTAGAGTTCTTACCCCTTCCATTCTTGCAATAAGGGAAAATGTCTCACCATAGTCAATTCCTTCTTCTTGTGTATATCCTTTTTAGAGTAATCTTACTTTGTTTCTTGTCACTTCACCATTCTCATCTAGCTTGTTTCTGAATACCCACTTAGTGCCAATCACATTCTTGTCTTCTAGTCTAGGAACTAAACTCCATGTTTTATTCTTCTATATCTGTTGAATCTCTTCTTCCGTGGCTTTGTAATAGTCATCATCTTCCAATGCATCTTTCACTATTTTGGGCTCCTTCATGCTTAACAAACATAATTCACTTCTCAATCTATTTCGTGTCATTATGCTAGCATCTTTATTTCTAATGATTTGATCAGTAAGATGATGTCTTTTGACATATTTAGACAATCTTGACTTAGCTCTTGTTTCTAAATTTTGTCTTTCAATTTCAAAGTCACTGTGTGCATTTCTGTCAGGTACCTCAGCATCTTTTTCATGTATATTGATCTTAGAATTAGAAAGTGCATTTTCTTCATTCTGCAACTTAGTATTTGAATATAGCTCAGTTCTTGAAGGCAACTCACCATTCACAAGATGTGACTCTATAGTTACTGAGACTTGCTATTGGTTTCTAACTTGATTTGTAGCATCTTCTTCAGTAGGCATTCCCTCATATAAGTATACAAATGATTTGTATTATTCTTTTTGTTTCATAGGTTTAGCCTCATGTACTTCTATAAATTCATCAAAATTCACATTTGCACTTTCCTCAATTTTTTTAGTGTTAGTATTTAGATACTTATAGGCTTTGATTCTTATGGAATATCCAAGGAATATACCTTCATCATTTTTTGCATCAAACTTTCCATTTCTAACATCTTTAAGAATATAACACTTACTTCCAAATACCTTAAAATATTTCATATTATGGGGATATCCATACCATAGTTCAAAATGTGTTGAATGAGTACCTTGCTTGACTTGCACATGGTTTAAGGTATATACAACAATACTTACAACTTCTTTCCAGTATTTCAAAGAAACATTCTTCTCCATCATGTGTTCTGGCACAACCCATTATAAATTTGTTTCTTCTTTCAGAAATTCCATTTTGTGGAGGGTTCCTAGGTGTAGATGTCTATCGTTTGATTCCTCTATCATTACAGAACATCTCAAATTCATCTGAAGTAAAATATCCACCTCTATCTGATCTCAAGCATTTCAGAATCTTACCTATTTCTTTTTCAACTCTTGCCAAGTACCACTTAAACATTTGAAAAGCATCAGATTTCTATTTTAGAAACATAATGGTTTTCATCCTAGAGTAATCATCAATAAACAGCATTATGTACTTATCTCCTCTATAGCCTTGCACTTCAATAGGTCCACACAAGTTAGTATGAACAATCTCTAGTATTTCCTTAGAGGTGTAAGTTTTACTCTTAAAGCTTGACTTTGACATTTTGCCTAGCTAACATTGTCTGCATACTATATTATTAGGTTTCTTCAACTTAGGAAAACCTCTAACTCTTTTCACGTTACTGATACGAACCAAATTATCAAAATTAACATGACACAATCTCTTGTGCCAAAGCCATATATTATCAAGTTTTGCAATAAGACAAGTAGAATCCTCTATATCCAGATAGAATAGATTACTTCTAGTTTTATCACCCTTTCCAGTCAACCTTCCATTTGTGTCATATATCTTGGTAGTTTTTTTTTCAAATTCAACCTTGCATCCTAGATTATTCAATTGTAACACACTTAAAAAGTTATAGTTTAGTCCTTCAACATAGTAAGAATTGTCACATGAAATCTTGTCTATGAGTTTGATAGACCTTTTTCCTTTTATCAAACATGGTGCATCAGTACTAGACCTTACACTATTTCCATCATAACAAGTTAAGGTAATGAACTTACTTTTATCTCCAATCATGTGATGTGAGCATTCACTATCAATAATCCATCTATCATTCTTGGTCACACAATTAACAAGTACAATTGCCTCATCTTCATCAGATTCATCCTTCATTGCAACATATGCTACTTCATCATCATGTTCATCCACAATGTAGCATGACTTCTCGGCTTTATCTTTGTAATCTTTGCCATCATCTTCTCTTTTGTTTTTGTATCTGTTTCCTTCTTTTTAGTTCTTCTTCTATGTACATCTTGCGACAATATGACCAACTTCATTGCAATTGAAATAAATGATGGGTGATTTACCTTTGAATTTTTCTTTACCTCTATGAAATCTCCTTGCCAATAGTGCTTCCAATTGTTCAATATCTTCCTCATCTATGTTGTTCGTATTGGATGCATATTTTATCTTTCTTTTCTTGTTTTTCTACTTTACCTCCTTAGAATCCTTCAATAACAACTTAGCTTTGAAAGCAGATTCAAGACTGTGGTTTGTAGTTATCAAAGTTAGATAGCTCAAAAGCAGTGAGTCTACCTACTAGACCTTCAACGGTTAGATCATTTTTTGGAATGCATCTCAACTCTTGGATTGCAGAAACTCCAATAGCATAGATAGGCAGTAAAGCTATCAAGACTTTTCTTAACACAATATCATCAACTATATGACCAATAACTCCTCTTATTGCACTAACAACTTCTTTTATCCTAGCAACATATTTAGCAATATTCTTTCCTTCTTCCATTCTCATGTCATCAAACTTACCTCTAAGGCTTTTAGACTTGGCTCTTTGAACATTTTTGTCTCCTCCATAGATGGTGGTCAAGGCATCCCACATCTTATTTGTAGTGTTGTAGCCTTTGATATCATCAAATTCATCATAGGTTAGAGAAGAGGCAATCTCCAACACCACCCAATTGTGTTCCTTTTTCTTTTTCATATCTTCAGTAGATAACGCTCCTGCTAGATCAACATGTTCCACTATAATTGTAGATTGTGCATGATCTCCAAGTCCTCCAAGGTGTAGCTTCATCAAAATTTTCCATGCAATAAAGATATCTTTATTGAGCTTGGGTACTTCTCTTTTAGACATCTTGATGTTTGTGCTTCTAGTATGTTAAAACTAGTCCTCTTAAGCAAATGGCTCTAATACCAATTGTTGGAATTCTTTTAGAATGACTAGTGGGGGTGAATTAGTTATCCAAGGTCCAAATGTAGAAATTAAAAAAAAATCATCTTAATGAACCAATAAAACATTCATATTCATGTAAGCATCCAAATGAATATGTGAATACTTAAAACTTGAAGGTTACTATCTAATCAAATTCCAGAAATGTAAATCATGAAACACAACACATTCATCAGCACATTTCACACAATGATTTAACATGGAAATCCAATTTGGAAAAAACCACCAGTAACATGCTACTCCTTTTCACTCTTTTGAAGTGATGCCCTATGAAAGGCCAACCCTGTTAAAGGTTACAATACACAATGTTAAATGTGACCTAGTTAAGGGATTTTAATCACCTTGTTAAAAGTGAACCTTGTTAGAGGACTTTAGGCCATTCACTTGGAATGCCACCTTGTTAAAGGATTTTTGAATGATTGTTAGGTCAACCTTAATCCAAAGGATTTATCCTAGACTCATACAATTGTTAGAGAGTAACAGTAGAGCTTTGATCTGATACAACTTACAACTTCATTTTCAGATTATAGATCCTTTTTTAGTCCTCAATTATTCTTGACTTTCATACTTTGCAGCTCTAAAATCTTGTTCACCCTTCAAACATTCATCACCTTAAGCCTTCTTGATTAGTAATTGCAAACACTTCTCTTGGGCCACTTGAAGAAGCAAAACCCTTAATCCCTTTCTCCTCCTTAGGTTCTCACACATGACACCAACCTCTTTAACCTCTATGCTTCATGACCAAACATTCCTACATAAAGGAAATTAGAATATTTTCTTACTCATTATCCATCATCTAAATTAGGGTTTTTGATTGATTCAGTAGGATACAATGTATCTACCCCATATCTTGACTTTTCTAGAAACTTCTCTTAGAATCCATTTGAATTTTCCTAAAAATGATTTACATCAAGTTCTATGCCACCAAATCATCAATCTTGTCTTCCTCCTAGTTCACATGTTCCAAGAAAATAAACTTGTCAGCTTATATTTGGAAAATCTTAGATCTTTGTCATAATGTAGTAGCTTAGCATTATCAATATTTTGATGCTTAGAATAGACTACGTCACTCAGCATCAACTGTAAAATCACTCAACATCAACTAGACTTTATTGGTGCTCAGTACCAACTAAATTTTACTTAGCTTGCACTAACTTTTCCCAGCACCTACTATCCACTCAATCAACCTTGGCAGACAAATTTTATTTAACTTGTTCTTCTAAACTTTCTAAGTGTAGCTAGCCATTTTGTAACCTCAAGCATATCATCAATACATCATGGCATCACTATCTTAACTAATCCTTGTACTTCATTTCATAACCATAACTCAACCTTTCGTCTAGGTGCTTTTGTTACATCTTGTTGATCAAATCCTCCTCATCAATCAAGTGATAGTACTTGAATCTTGTGAGCATTTATCTTACTAGAAAATAGCAGGTTGACATCAACGACAAAAAAATGATTGAAATACATAATCTTCTTCAACAATCTCCTTCTTAACAATAGTCTTTTCAAATGATCATTTCAATCAGATATCAATAGGATAAGCTCTAACTTGGTGGAAGTTTGTGCAAGAGGAAAGAGAGAGTGAAGGTAAGAAGCCAATAGCCAATTGGAAGGCTATGGTGGCAAAGATAAAGGAGACCTATTTGCTAGAAGATTATGAGATTCAGATTCTCAAGCAAGGGAAAAATCTCAAGCAGAATGACCTTGATGTGGCTACCTACATTGAGGAGTTTCAAAATTTGGCTCTAAGGTCAAGGGTACAAGAGGCAGAGAGCATCAATGTAGCAAGGTACCTGTAATATAAAAAATAAATGGATAAATAGGGTTTTACAATGGTGCACATGAAAGAGACCCTAAACCTATATTATACACATACATATAAATTCTTATAATATGGAAAGTAAATCTAGATGACTAATAATGAAATGAAGAAATAAAAAGTACTTACCTCCAAAAAATAATTGGCTAAAAAACCTGCCAAATGGTCTCAAAAAATGTTGATTTCTAAATTTTTGAACCGATACTACAATATCTACAAAACCCAAAAATATTTTTATTTCCTAAGCTAGGTCAACCTTGACCCAAATAGTGAGGCACAATCTTACCCCAAAATGTTGACCTTGACCTACACTGCTTTGATGGAATTTATATTTACAGATCTCATAATTTCATCAAAAAGGGTATCCAAATCTGCACTAACATTCATTCTTCCAAACTTTTACCTACAAGAAAAATGATTTTTTTGTTATTTAGATGGGGGATTTGCCTTGGTCAAACCTTAGTTTGGAATCAATCTTGAAATATAATTGAAATTGCAATATGTATAAACAAAGTAAATGGAACTATTCAACTTGCTTATGTTGAAATCCTTATGGAGGATTCGAATCCTTGAATCCACAAGTATGGATGCTTTGAATGAATGTAGAAATGAATGTAGGATGTCTCAAATCAATGGCATTAGATCTTCAACACCAATCTAGAATGGATCTTATCATAGGAAGAGGCTTGAATGAATTTACATGAATAAATTTTCAACAAGAGGGCTTCGTAGAGATTGAATCCTTCAATGGCTAACAATGCATCTCCTTGATGAATTGGATCTTGAATGCTTGAGTGCACTTGAGAACTAGATCATGAAAGTGGATGCTTGATAATAGAGATCTAAAGCATAAACTCCTAGAGAGGTTGACATATGAGAAATAAATTTCCATTGGAACCTTACCCCAAGAAATAGACCTAGATTAAATTCTATTTAAGAGTTTACAAATTTAGAGACCGAAATAGCTAACCTAAAATTTAGAAAACAATTCTTTCATAAATCCAACATCCAAAAATCATGAAACCTTGAAATTTGGACCTTGGGTCAGGGTAAGGATTGACTCTAACCTAGGTAAGGGTCAAGGTTCACCTTGACCTAAAAGGTTAACCTTGGCTTTAAGGTCACAAATCTCAGGATCTCAATCGAGAATGCTAAAAAAATGCATAAGAAAGTGGAAAAGGGGGAAGAATTAGGGGAAAATTTGAGTTCTAAGTTGAGGACCCATTCAAGGAACTTGACATGACTCTAGACCTCTAACATGGAAGTGCTTCCATTTTAAGATGATACATTAAGCCGAAACTTTATCAAGAGTACAGACTCAATGCAAACTCTAGGTAAAGGAGACCACAAAGAAGTAGAAAATACTACTAAAATCAAAGGGACCAAGTGATCCTCAATCCCCGAAGGATTTAAATCTTTGTCAACTCCAAGATCACAATAAGAGATACATCACTAGAAAAATGAGAGAAGAGGGAGATAGGACTGGCTACCTCACCTAGTAGGATTTGTGCATCTCATTGTGAACTATGAAATGAATAGGATGTCCCACCAAGAAGGAACTTGATAGTCACCCCATAAATTTATGCACCTTCTAGTGCATGTGTGCATGTATGTAGTGTTTTTTTTGATGGATTTTATAAAGTACCCATGGATCCATATTCTCATATCACCATATAATACATTTGTAAAATCTGTATCTCTACAGGATTTAGCAACTTATGTGTGTTAGCTTGTGAGGATTTAGCATATTTAAAAATTGAAAATGTGTGTCTCTTCAAGATCTAGCAAATTATGTGCATTACCTTTAGAGGATTTGGCATGCTGTAAAACAAAAGGTTAGAACAAAAATGTATAATATATAACAAGGGAGGTCATATATATGCCCCCCTCCATAAGATGGACCATACTATTTTTACATGTTAAGGACAAAAAAGAACAAGGATATAACCTTCTTCAATATCAAGACAATTTTACTCTAGTTCTCTAAAATCTTCTGATGTTTTAGATCTTATTCATTCTCATGTATTTGGTCCTATAATAGTTCCTTCAATATCCAAGTCTATATTTTTGTATCTCTCATAGATGATTACTATAGAAGGACATGGATTTATTTCCTAAAAAGTAAGACACAAGTCATTAGTCAGTTCAAGGAATTTAAAGCCCTTGTAGAGAATTATATTAGTAAGAAGATTAAGTGTGTGAGAACTAACAATGCTGGTGAGTTTTCCTTTGAATAGTCCTATAAAGAACAAGGTATTGAGAGGCATAGGAAAACTCCTTATATCCCATAACAAAATGGAGTTGCAAAAAGAATGAACAAGATACTGATGGAGAAGGCTAGGAATATGCTTAGTGGAGCTGATCTTGAACAAAAATTTTGGGCTAAAGTTGTGGCCACTACTTGCTATCTGGTTAAAAAATCTCATATATCAACTCTTTTTGGTAAAACACCCATGGACGTGTGGTCTAGTAAGAAGCCTTCAATTAGACATCTTCATTTTTTTGGTTATGAAGCTTATGTACATGTTCCAAAGGAGAAAATATATAAGTTGGACAATAAAGTTGTCCAAATTATTTTCATCGGATATAGTGTTGGTGTCAAGGGATACAAGCTTTAGGACCCTACAACTAGTAAGGTTTTGTATAGCATAAATGTTATTTTTAGAGAGCTAACATCTTCTCCTATTGTGCTAAAACTATATGAAAAAGGGAAGAAAGAGGATATTGTTTAGTTTCCTCCTACCCTTGAGAAGACTAAACAAAAAGACCATATTGGGTCTAATGATGAGGAGAGCTCTAGTAGCTTTGATGGTTCAGAAGAAGAGGAAGAACAACCTCAACCTCAGCCCTTGAGGAGATCCATGAGATTAAGAAAGCAACCAAAAAGGTTTGGTTATTCTATGTTAGATTCAAGTTGTGCCTTTGCTTTGATTACTAACACTGATTAGCTTAGATCTGTGAAGGAGGCTTTGGATATACAAGATGTAGGTTCCTAGATTGAGGCCATGTTTGATGAGATGGCTTCATTGGATAAAAACAAAACTTGGGACCTTGTACCTTTGCCTAAAGGACTAAAACTTATTGGTAGCAAATGGGTGTTCAAGAAGAAATTATGTGCAGATGGCAGTGCTAAAACATATAAAGCTAGATTGGTTGTGAAAGGGTACTCACAGGTAGAGGGATAGACTATAGTGAAATATTCTCTCCTATTGCAAAGCTGACATCCATTAGATTTCTATTATCTCTTGCTGCATCATATCATTTAGAGATAGAACAAATGGATGTTAAGAAAACTTTCCTTCATGGTGATTTGGAGGAAGAGATTTATATGTCAGAGCTTGAGCACTACATTATTAAAGGTAAAGAATCTTTAGTTTATAGATTAAAGAAGTCTCTGTATGGTTTGAAATGTAATCTCCTAGGATTTGGTACCTTAAGTTTGATTCCTTTGTGTTGTCAAATGGATTTGTAAGATTAAAATCAGATCATTGTGTTTATTTCAAAGTTGAAAATGATCACCTTCTTATTGTTGCATTATATTTTGATGATATGTTGTTGTTTGGGAAGGGTGAGGGTATGATTTCTAATTTTAAATATCAATTGTTAGCACGGTTTGGGAGGAAAGATCTTGGGGTAGCAAGGTACATCTTGTGTATGGAAATCAATAGAGATAGGTCTAACAGAAAACTTTGGTTGAGTCAAATTGAGTATGTGAAGTTTATGTTGGATAGGTTCAGCATGGTAGATTGTAGACCATTGTGTGTTCTTGTTTCTATGGGAACAAAGTCATCTATAGATGATTTTACAATATCTCCTAATGAGGTAGAGAACATGAGTAGAGTACCTTATGCTAGTGTAGTTGGTAGTCGTATGTATGCTATGGTCTATACTAGACCACACATTGCCCAAGTAGAGGGATTTTTGAGCCAATTTATGGCTAATTTTGGATAGGTACATTGGGATGCAGTTAAAAAATTATTCAGATATTCGAGGGGTACATCAAATTACTCCATTTTTTATCATGGTAACTCTTTTGGAGCTTTGCATTCAGTTTGTATTCATGGGTTTGCGGATTTAGATTGGGCAAGTGATATTGATAGTAGGAGATCCACCAGTGCTTGTGTGTTCTCTATGTTTGGTGGTGCCATCAGTTGGATAAGTAAGAAATAACTTGTGTTTTCTTTGTCCACTATAGAAGCTAAGCACATGGCTGCTACTCATACTTGTAAGGAAGCCATTTGTCTTAGGAGATTCTTTTTTTATATTGGTGTTGATGCAGGACATATTACTATTTTGTTCGATAGTCAAAATGTTATTTTCCTTACAAACAATCCAACTTTCTATGCTAGAACAAAGTACATTGATGTGCAGTTTCACTTTGTGAGAGATATGGTGGAAGACAGAAAGGAAAATTTGGAGAAGGTAGATACTATAAAGAATGTTTTAGATGCATTGACAAAACTAGTCGGCACAAAGAAGTTTAGATGGTGTTCAGAATCTATGGCCCTTTCAACCTATAGCGGTTAGTTCTTATTATGTTCCTGTTGCTCTTACAAGGTGTTTGAGAAGTGGGAGAATGTTAGGAATAAGGTGTCTCAACCTTGGATAATTCCTATTCTTATTCTTTTTTTTTTAAATGTATTTTTTTTTGCAAATAATGTAATTTAGTGTCAGTGTACATGTCTAGCTAGTATGTTAATGTGTCACTCCACTTGCATGTGTTGGCATCTTGAATTGTGTGTAAGGAGATCATGACTGAAATGGTTATGATGGATTCCTATGATATGTAAGAGCTATCTTTGAAAGATTTGATGATGGGTGAAGATGTGAAAACATGTGGCAATTGATCATTGAGTACTATACACTCGAGTCTCCATCTAGCACGAATCGTAAAACCCTAATATGATTATTCTTTGGAAGTTTCCCTAAAAATGGATAGCACATGATATAAGTGTTTTTTAGGGTTGTAGATAGGAGAGTGTGAAAAGTGTATTATTGGTGGCTACTGAATCTGTCGCCTGTGTCCTAAAAGAAACTTGCATTGCAAGTGTGTTGAAGATAATACATTTTGTAGGTTTTGGAGAGGTGGGGTTGTTTTACCAAAAGGTTTTTCCCCACCAGCATATCTTTGTGTGTATGTATTTTCTTTCTCTATCCATTTTTTGTATTCATGGTTGACTATAATATTATTGTTTATATAAATCAAATTTGAAATTGTAAGGATTTAATAGGAATTTTCACAATACTTTCCTTAAGGGATTAGTGTAGGAAGATGTTTCTACAACTGAGTTTCCTTCCATTTTTTTCATTTTTTTCTTTTTTTTCTTTTTTTTTCTCAACCATCAAAGAGACTAGTTGTTAAATGGCCAAATAACATATTTCTAATTCAAGTAAAACTTGGAATTGACAATGAGCTCAATATGTATTAAAATTATAGTCGTTATAAACCTTGTTCTAAGTAACTAACTTTTTTTGAAAACATAATCTTATTTGGTCCTTCTATCAAGACTCGAAAGGGCATTTTTTATATATTTTTTATGTGTGAAAAGGAAATTCAATTATATGGGTGTGACTAAAGAGGAGATAGATTATACCAAAGAGAGTTTCATATGATTTTTTTTGGGATGACTTGCAACATCTCTTAGCTTGTCTTACATCTTATTAGGAGCAGTTTCCTATCACTTGAGTATAATAAACTACAAATATTTGTAAATTATATTTCCCTGATGCTCTTTACCAATATAAAAAGCTAGATCTAGCCCTTCACTCTTAAATGAAGGATCAATCTTATCAAATTTAATTAATAACTCTCTCTAAATTATCAAATCCACTCTAGATGATCCATGCAACTTTACATGAATAATCATTAGCCCAAACCTCCCCTTTATAGAATTCTTGTACCTCTTAGAGATTTACTCCCCCACTTTATGAAAAACACATGAAAATTAAGAAAGGAGACACATTGCCAATATAAGTCTCTTTGAATTCCCCAAGAGAACTCCTAAGCAATCATCTCTTAAGTTTTCCAAAGACTGTGCCTAAAGATATGTAGATCTTATTTTCTATATAACCACCCAACACTTTTAATTTTTTGGCTCTTCCCATTCTCCATGATCATGCCCAAATGATTATCCCTCCTTATTTTTCCTTGTAAATGATAAAAAAATATTAAGCTCATGAAAATTACATTTTTCTTTAAAAATAGACCACAAATATTAAGTGACTCAACCCTCCACATTTCATTTTGCACATTTTCCGAGGTACATGAGACCCATAGATGCTTATATTTTATTTTATTTCACCTAACAAAAATAATTAAATGGCAATACTTTTTATATGAAACGGCATTTTCCTTCATACACCCTTAGATGCTCATGCATAACATCTTCACATCAATTTCCTCACTCCTTTTGGAATCCAATAAGGTGGTTTTGCAATTCTCTACCAAGATTCTATCATCATGGTTTCTTTATAAAGACATCTCATATTTCCGTACTTACAATCCCATTAAATCTTCTTAGTACAAAGCTACCTCAAATTTATGATCTCACTCACCTTAAAATACACAGCCTTTCAATCTTTGTAAAAATTAACCTCAATTTCCATTATTTTATATGCACTTTGAAAAAGAGCATTATGATACATAGTTTAGATCAAAGAAAAAATAAATCATATTTAACATTTGCAAATATGATCCTTCAATAATATAGTATAATTATACACTAAAAAAATATTTTCTATCCCATTTCTTAAATATCTAAGAAACCAACATGCTTGTCTTTGTCTCAAAGGTCACCACGTCTATATTAAAATAATAATACTCATATAATCAATTATTAGATAAAGATATTTCCATAGTTTTCTCTTAAAGATTGTGGGAGGAATAGAAACTGGACTAACATTTAGTTGGCATTCATGTGTTGGTCTTGCCTTTTTGTTATCGATCTTATCATTGAATTTATGATCCACCACCATTAGAAAGATACAATTTATGGAATTCAATTGCACTCCTCGTCCCGTTCAAAACCTTATCATTATTACCGTAGACTACTTTCACTCGCAATAGACACATTCTACTGCTAGAGGAGAATACAGGCTCACCATTGATATTTGTTTGAAATTATATAAACAATACCAAATGAAATCGTATCCTAGATTCTCTTTTAAGATATTTATAAAATTTAATTTTAAATGTAGATGAATGAACGTGAAGGGTGACGGAAAAAGCATACTAAATAATAGCAAAAATAGAATATATATATATATATATAAATTATTGTCCCAATAAATTTGTAATTATCGTCCCATTTTCAAATTCATTGTTGGTTGCTCATATCATGTATACAAGACTTTTGTGTCCCTGCAATAACCAGTAATCTGCGCTTCCTTGACAAATCAGTTGTGATCTGTGATCTTTCATTCTTTCCTCTGTTTCTTAATGCAATATGGAAAATAACGAAGCGAATTCCATGTAAATCTAAGCGGAATGATAAGAGTTTGAAAACAGATTACATGATGAAGAAGATGAGCAACAGAAACATCATTATAAACAAATAAGCGGATAGTTTTTGGTTTGCTACTATTTGTTTTGCTATTTTATTAGTCTTGTCTATATAGGCGGAAACTTATGTTTTCACTTCATTTTCTACAATTTGTTTGAGTGCACTATTATTAAGTTATATTTGTAAAGTTTTGTAATGTATTATTTTTATTTCTTATTTTGTAAAAACTATTTCTTGTTTCTTATTGGCTGGTGATATTTTTGCTAGTAGTTTTTTAATTTTTTATTTTCAAAAATTTAAAATATTCCTACGTTACACTTTATATGTTCTCTATGAATTATTTTTGTTGAATATAAAATTTTATTTTTCTATAAAACTTCACTTTAATATTTATACAATTTCACATACAACTATATATTGCCATGTCTATATATGATAAACTATAATAAAATTACACTTCAGAAAATCAACATTTTATTTACTATTTGCAGTATTTTTATTTCTTATTTTGTAAAAACTAAATTTTATTTTAGAAAATCAACATTTTATTTACTATTTGTATTATTTTTATTTTTTATTTTGTAAAATCTATTTGTTGTTTCTTAGGCTAGTGATATTTTTGCCAATGATTTTTTTCATTTTTTATTTTTGAAAATTTAAAATATTCCTACATTACACTTTATATGTTCTCTATGGATTATTTTTGCTGAATATAAAATTTTATTTTTTTATAGAACTTCACTTTAATATTTATACAATTTAACATACAACTATATTGACATGTCTATATATGATAAACTATAATAAAATTACACTTTAGAAGATCAACATTTTATTTACTATTTATTAATAAAAATATATCCAAATTTCACACTAAACATTTCATCAAAGTTATAAGATTTTTTTTCATTTCAATCTTAATTTATAATTCCATTAGGTAGGACTCTTGTTGTATCACAACTCTTGTTTATTCTATCTTTCATAATTACAAAGAATAGTATATATCGATGCATATAATATTATTAATGTTTTTCAAGAAATAAAGAGACAATTAGAATAGGGGAAAAAATTGAGTGACTTAATTGGTACATTGGAAGCATTGAATAATAGTGGCTAATAGCGGGCCCAACCACTCTTAGCCAATGGGGCGAAGAAGGAAAAAACAAATAAGTTAAAAGAATTTAATGAAGGAAAATACAGAAAGTGTTATTCATTGGTTAGTCTAATGAAATGCATAAGGTTTTCAAGAAGGTAAAATTGATTTCTTCAATTTTAAAGTTTATTAGACACTTCATATAATAAGTGTTGCTGATAATATTTCATTAAAGATATTTTTTATTGTTTATGACTATTAGATAATAAGATCTTTAAGGAAAAAAAATTTAAGAAAAAAACATAAAAATGATTGATCTAGATAAAAGTTACAAAATTTAAATAAAAATTAAATTTTAGAATCAATAATTGTCCATGATAATTATAATTTTAGTACAATATATTAATTTCCATTGCATATAACAACTTAATTGAAGTAAATTATTTTAATCTGAAAGAGAAAAATTTCTTCCAATATCTTGACACATTTAAGTAAATTAAAGGTTAATTATACTCTATTTAAAGAGATGTGCTCAAAATAAGAAAAACATGATATAAAGTTATATTTTAATGAAGGCTTTATTGGCAAGTAAGATTTACAAATTAAAATATATCTAATTTAGGATTAAGTTTAATATCTCCAATCATAATGTTCATGTACAAATTTACAATACTAAAAATCCACATTTCAAGGAATTTAATAATTATGGTAGTTTGAAGTCAAATTACTTTCCTTTAAATTTACTAATCCACACAAACTTCACTATTAAAGGTTTTTTGTGAAACACACAAAATATATTAAACTTGTTTCAATTAATTTCATCTATCCATTTAGAATATCATGACTCTTAAGTTTTATTGTGAAATACTCTTACAATTTAAAACCCTTGTAACTCGTAATACAATTATTGATTTCTCCATGTTTCAATTTACATTCTTACTCAAATATGTATATAATGAGGTTTTTCATGTGAACTTTAAGTTTTATTGCATACGGCTCTTTGTGTAAACTTTCCTTCTGTTGTTTCCACTTGTCACACCACATTTACTACAGGAGTTTTTAGGATAGGTTATAATGGCCCCAACCAGTGGTAACCTAGTTGTTACTAGTGATCATGTTGCTACTTCAAATAGCCATGGTGTCTCCTCAGAAAAAATGCCCTCACAAATTTGTTGCGAAGGATTTTCACGTGGTAATCCTGATATTATCCTTCCTTTGTAAGAAATTGATGCTACTTGTGATTGGTTAGAACAGCATACCTTAATAGGGTATTTTGTGGGTAGGACTCATCCTGTAGCTATGCTCGATGAATGGGTTAACAAGAGTTGGACTCCTCATGGGGTTTACCTTGACATTGTGCAAAACCTTACCAAAGGTTTTTTTTAATTTCATTTTGCCAACCCATCGCAAGAAAACATGGTATTTAACAATGGCCCTTGGTCTATGTGTTCTTCCCCGCTTTTTTTTTAAAAAATGGTCGCAAGACTTCACAGTCTCTAACAACAAAAAGCTTATGGTTTCTATGTGGTTGAGTTCCAAGGTTTACCCTTGTTATGTTGGCCTTTTATTGAGTCTACTTCCAATACCCTTGGCAAAGTTATCACAAGGTAACTTGAGAAAAATTTTAACGTTGCCCTCAGTGATGCATTTATGTTGAAGTTAATCTTTCCAAGGATCTTAAGGATCTTTTGGAAATCTAGATTGGAGCTCAAACCTTCTCTCAGAAGATGCTTTATTTTAACCTTCCCAACACCTACTATAGGTGCCAACTAGTGGAACACAAGATTAGGGATTGCCTTTTGGCTGTGCCTAGGGTTAAACCCCTACCTAAAGAAGCTCCTATCAAGCCAATTGAAGGGAAAAAAGAAAAATGGATTACTATTGGGTTCAAGGGCAAGGTTCCCTTAGCTCCCTTGGCTCCTAAACAATCATATGTGGAAGTCATTGTAGTTCCTCTTATTTCAATAGGAGCATAAACCCTAGCCAACTTAGGGAGGCAAGTAGTTTCTTTAGAACCCAACCTGGGTGCTTTGTAGTTTTAAACCCTACTAGCCCACAAGGGATTAAGGTGGCTACCAAGGCTAACGCCTTAGATGTGGTTCAAAAACCTCTTGTTTCTTCTTCCATAGTGCCTTAGACTACATAGCATTCTCATAGTCCTCCCAAACATGCTGAGAAACTAGAGGTGAAATGGCAGGCCATTAGTATAGAAGATTTTCCTTCTAACTTTAACCAAGTTTCTACCTTCTTGTAGAATAGCCACTTCTCTCTTGAGGATGAGGAAGATATGGAAGAATTTTCATGAATTTTTTTATCATGGAATGTATGAGGTATTACAGACCTCTCTAGAAAGTGTTATGTCTAGGACACCCACCATAGACTTTAAAATTTAGATTTTCTCTATATGCAGGAAGTTAAGATTTATGGTTTCATGCTTTACTCTGCATGTCATGTCATTTGGCTAGATGACATTTCCTTTTCCTCTCAACACAAAGCTAGCAGAGATGGTGTAATTACTCTCTTGTCATGTTGTCTTCATTCAACTATTATTTCACATGATTCTAACCCCATGCATAGAATTATTTGGCTATTGCTTTCCATTAACAATCATTCTTTGAAGTCGTTAATGTTTATGCTTCCAATGTTGTCATGGAAAGGTCTTTGATATGGGGCTAGTTGGGTGACAACTTACCTCTAGCTACTTGGATTATGTGTGGTGACTTCAATATGGTTGAAGTGGCCTCTGACAAAGATGGCATTTTTCACCTTTTCTAGGTAGCTGGGGAAAGGGAAGCCTGATAATACATGCACAATTAATTGGGCCTTTTTTATCCCAATACTAACCACCACCAACATAGTGGGGCTTGGCACACTTGGTCAAACTTTTGAGCTAGCTCTGACCTTATTTTAAAGCATCTTGATATGCCATGATTACTACACAATCTTTTTTTTCCTTTTCTAAGGATCATTATTTACTTGTCATTTCCATTCTAGATGTGACATTATCTAACCTCTATCCCATTTACTTTTTCATTTCATAGAAAATAGCTATCCAGAAAGTTGTCAAGTTGCAATTCTTCCTCAACACATCTATGTTGATGCATACTTCCACCATTGCTCATATCCTATTTGTCTAGAATCTGGAGCCATGTCCACATTCTAAGAAAGGGTGGATCCAATGGTGAAATGATTCCATTAATAGAATTTCTCTCTTTCTATGCATCTATGAGTGGTAGTTGGTAGTTTTCAGAAATTAGTCTTATGACTATACTACTTCTGTGCTCAAAAAACCTTCTGAGGCTCTCACCCATAATCCCTTTGATGTAGATTTGTGATTTTAGCTTGCAAAACTTTTCCATTATAAATAGGTTGCTAATAATTATGTCACTCGAGGAGCCCAAATCAAAGCTTGCCTCCACTGGTTGGAGGTTGGCGATAAGGTTTTGAGGAAGTTCTTCCAGGCTCTTCAAGCTTGTCATACCAAGATTGGGTTTAAAAAAAATTAAACAAAGCACTTCTATTCTCTCCAATCTCCCTAACTATTAGAATTCTTTAGAATAACTAAGAGGGGGGGGGGGGGGTGAATCAGTTATTCAAGGTACAAATGCCCTATTAATACCTTTTTACTACTTTTAATGAATCCATACCCTTTTCATCTGTTCGAACTTAAATCAATCATATAAGCAAGTTACAATAAATCAACATGCAAAGATAGAACATTCAAGATCAACACATGACACAATGATTTACGTGGAAACCAAATTTGGGAAAAACCACCAGTAACATGCTACTTGATTCTCACTCTTCTGAAGTGATGCCCTATTAAAAGCCTGCCCTGTTAAAGGCTTACAACACACTGTTAAATTTGACCTTGTTAGAGGATTTCACCAAACTATTAGGAATGGGCCTGGTTAAAGGTCTTTAGAACATTCACTTGGAATGTCACCCTATTAAAGGATTTTTCTAATGGCTGTTAAACCAACCTAAGTCCATAGGATTTAGACTTACAGTTACAATTGCTAGAAAGTAACAATAATGGTCTTTTGATCTGATATAACTTACAACATACTTTGCAAATTTCAGATCACACTTTCAGTTCAATCCTTATGCTTGGCTTTAATCTCTTTAGCTCTGACTTCTTGTCTTCCTCTCAAGCTTCGTCTCCTTGCGTCTTCTAACTCATTTTGCCAATGCAATCATCTTTGTGGTTGTCTATACAAATAGAATTTTTGTGCTATCTTCTCCTAGGCACATTCTTCAGCATTTCATGCTTTTATGCTTGACCACTATCTCTCTTTCCTTCTATCCCCTCTCGCTCTCTCTTTTCTCATTAACTTATGTCTTCTTATATAGAAGTCTGATTTGCCTTTACCGCTCAATTCTCCCTCTTCAATTTTAGGGTTTCAAAATTGATTAGGTAGGATACAATGTATCTACCCCATATCTTATTTTCTTCTTGAAACTTTGCCAGTTGTATCTTAAAAATGTTCTACATGGCGTTCTGTGCCACCAACTCATCATTCTTATCTTCCTTTCAATTCACAAATTTCTAGATAACAACCTTGTCAGCTTAGATCTGGTGAATCTTCGATTTCCTAAATAATGTAGCAACTCAGCATTATTGAGTTACTGGTGCTCGGCACCTCTATGTTACTCGGCACCTATACCAGCTCGGCAGTTGAACATGCTCGGCACTTGAACTTACTCGGCACTTGAACTTACTCAGCACTTGAACTTACTCGGCATTAACTAGAACTTCCTTGGCTCTTACTAGCTTGCCCAGCTCCTTCTCTCTAATGAACTTAGTTTGAGCTTTACAAAAGACTTAGCTAAAACCTTAAATCTTTGATATGTTTCTGTGTGCCCATTCTTTGTAATATGTCATCAAATACATTCTTTCATCAATGGCTTAGCTGATCCTTGTACTTCATTACAACATCATAACTTCAACCTTTCTCTAGGTATTTTAGTTACATCTTATTAATTGCCTCCATCTTGACAATCAACTAATTGATAGTATTTGGATCACTAAAGCAATTGTCATCCCTACAAGTAGCAAGTTTGACATCAATGACAAAACAATGATTGAGGACATTCTTTAATAGTTCCATATTTTATTCCAACAATTTCCCTCAACTTTTCTTATAATTATTTCAATCATTTCCAACACTAACATCTTGAATACATTTTTTTATCATTATGAGAAAAAAAATTCTTCACAAGGAAATTTGGTTGCTCAAGAGGAAGCTTTCAAAAAGTATATCTCTATTACTCTAAACTGCCTAGTAGTTGAGCAATGTGCTTTTTGTGAGAAAATTCTTACCCTCTGAGACCTTAAGGAGGTGGTTTATTCTATGGCTAATGATAAATCCCCTAGGTGTGATGGCTTTCCCTATGAATTTAACAAAAACCTCTAGGAGCATATTAATCCTCATATGCACAAAGTTTATCTTGAAGCCTATCATTCTAAAAGATTAGGAGCCATTATCAATAAAGGAAAAATTAGATTCATACCTAAAGCTAGCGATCCTAAGGATATTTGCAATTGGAGGCCCATTACTCTTCTGAACATGTCTTATAAGATTATTGCCAAGGCAATTTCTCTCAAAATCTGCCACCTTCTTCCTTTAATTGTGTAGCCTGAGAAAAATGGCTTTATTAAGTCTAGATATATTCTTGAAAATATTATTGTTGTTTGGGAAGGAATGGAGTGGGCTCGCAAGTCCAAACAGACAACTATTTTTTTGAAGATTGATATTGCTAAACCCTATGATCGCATTGAATGGCCTTTTATCTGGGCTATGCTCTAGGCTCTTGCTTTTGGTCCCTATTTCCTATAGTCTATGGAAATGCTCTTTGGCAATGCTAATGCTTGCATTACCATATATAATTCACAATATGATTCCTTTGGGCTTTTTTGTTCTATTAGGCAAGGTTGTCCTCTAGCTCCAATGCTTTATATCCTTGCTACTGAAGGGTTTGGCTATTTGCTAGCCCACTCTATGCCTTCAAGATTGGTTTGTGCCATTTCTTTGCTAGAATCATCTTTCTAGTTGGTCAATGGTAATTTTTCTGATGATTCCTTTGTCACTCTTTTGGAGGATGAAGAAAACATCAAAAATGCCTTAATTTGCCTTGACAATTTTTGTCAAGCCTCTGGCTCTTCTATTCAATGGCATAAAACACTCTACTATCGATAGTCTTTCTTGCTACCAACACCTTGGCTTATCCAGTTTGAATGGAAATGGGTCACTCATGGGGAGATCTGCTTTCTTGGCATTTCATTTTCTTTTCAGGCTTCACCTGTTGAACTATCGAATGTTGTGTTTTCCAAGATTACCAAGTAGATAGATTCTTGGCTTATGAAAAATGCTTTCTCTTGAAGGCAAATTCTAGATTTGTTGGCTTACAAAACCACTACTTATGTCTATTATTCTTCTTGTTGGGCTCCCTCTAAAGCATCCTATCAAATATTGGAAAGATTTCTTTGGGATTTTCTTTGGGCTTCTAGTTCTGATCATCATGGCTTTCATAAAGTTGCTTGGGATTTTTGTTGTCTTCCAAAAGAATCTAGTGGTCTTGGCCTTCTTTCCACACAGAAACAAGGCCTTGCACTATGTGATAAATGGATTATTCATGGCATCATTGGAGATGAAGCCTAGAAGATTTTGGTTTGGCATTGTATCTCTTCTAGCTTTCTTGTCAATGGGCCTACGTGGAAAGGGATTGGTTTTCACACCCTTCTCATCATGCAAGAGCCAGTGATCATATGGGGATCTTCTATTATGCAGACCATATGGAAAGCTTGGGAAACTATCAAGCCTTGGCTTTGTTGGTCTGGTGATGAGTTTGGCATTGGACTCTCTTTGAATTAGTAGAACATTTGTTGGTCTCCCCTATTTTCTATCCAAAGTACTCCCCTTGCCAAGACTCAAGGTGTTAGTGCTCTGCATTTTTTCAAATGAGGCATCAATACTCCTAAAGATCTCTTCTCTAAGGTTTTCATGAGTTTGAGATCTTAGGAATATATGCAAGTCCAATACCATATTGTTCATTCAAATCGACATACTTTTGACTTATTTCTCTCCTTAATTCTAGTGCACTTAATTCATAAAGTGGGTGTTTAGTCTGTTGGACCATGGTGGCATGATTGGAAGTGGTATCCTGCCACTCCTTTCACCAATTACAAACCAAGTCTGGGTTATAAATGGCTTTCTCTTGATTTTTCGATGGTGGATATGCTTAATTAGAGATAGCATTTGCAATCTTCTCTTTCTCAATGGAGAAAGCATTTTGACACTATTTTGAGTCCTACTATAGAACCCAAGATTGTCCATTTTGCTTGGTGCCTAGCTTTTCAAGGTCTTCCCCTTGGGCCTCAACTCAAGAATATTAGGGTTTTGAATCCTATACTCCTTTTCTATGGTCAACTAGAATCTTTCTTCAATATTTTCTAGTTTTGTAGATGTACTCAAAATTACTGGCATTGGATTCATGATTTTTTAAAGCTATTCAGGCCTAAACCCTTTTCTTGGAACATGGTCATTTTGGGTGATTCCCCTAGAATCCCTAAAAAATTTACCTAAATTTGGCATACCTTCAGGATGGAGATATTTTTCACACTGTGGAAACATAGAAATACTATTCTTTTCACTTACAGATTTCTTGATATTAATATTCCTATATACACTAAGGCATGCATTTGTAATAATGTAACTATGTAGATTCAAGATCAAGCAAAAAAAGCGGCTTTGGAGGTGGCTCACCTAGTAGAGCTACTTAACCACTAGGGAAATGCCTCTTGTACTATTTCCAGAGTTCCTTTAGATGCCTCGGTTGATATCGTGATGCCTAGAGGCCACTGTCAGTGCCGCCACTCCTTAGGTCTCTCTCTCTCACTCACACTCTCTCTCTATTATCAATAATACTAATGCTCCATGAAAATAGTAGTGTAGGATAGATATAGAATATTTAAGGTTGATGGTTCATTCAAACATTTGATTTCATTGATTGGAAATCATCTAATCAAAGCTACTATCATTAATCCTAGCTAGGGAGGATGATTTCTATCCAAATAAAACAACAAGGTGTACAACTATTACCTCATGGTAATATTAGTAGTATGGTATGCTGAAGAATATCAACCAAATGATATTCATCATACTCATGTCCTTTCATAGTATGTACACTAACAACACATCTCATTATGTATACCTAAAATATTTTTTTCAACAAAGGGAAAACTTTAAATTTTAGGGGTGATTTAATTCTGACCATACTAAAATTTAATAAAATTGTGGCACGTTTTTTAATTTTAATGGAAAATATATATAATGTATCAGGTGATTTTGTCCCTTGTCTTAAATGATAGGTGCTTCTATTTTAAGATGGTTTAGGGTTTATGGTAGGAACTTTGGCCTCAAGTTCGATAGGGGTAAAATTGGAATTATTTGTCTTGTTCAAAAGAGATAAGGAAGGGCCCATATGATGCATGAGGCTAGCATAAAAATTATATAAATGCAATCCATAAGGCCCTGTTGAAGGAGAAGCCCACTCTTGGCATTTACTTTAGTCACAAACTAAAGCAAGGAGGGAAAAAAACTCAAAAAAGGAAATTAAACGTGGCATAGCTACAAAAATGATTTAGAATAGGAAATAGATAGGTTTGGAATCACTTAAATCTACCTTCTAGCATGATAAATCTGAAAAGAGTGAATCTGATAACATTTCACCTATTAAGAAACTCTAATTTGTCAAAATC
Source organism: Cupressus sempervirens (assembly GCA_028749045.1). Lineage (NCBI taxonomy): Eukaryota > Viridiplantae > Streptophyta > Pinopsida > Cupressales > Cupressaceae > Cupressus > Cupressus sempervirens. Next base: position 56,411,831 of record CM053790.1, on the reverse strand, counting down.
ATTTTGCAATTTTGAAATGTTTTCTCCAAAGTTAAGGAAATTCTTGAAATCCTCCTTATAATTTGACTTTGACTTGTAGGATGTTTCCTTTCCCAATATTGATAAATTCATCATAGGAGTGATATCTTCTAAAGAAAAAAAAAAAAAAATTCCAATAAATGGCCTTATCATCAACCTAGGTCCACCTAGCTATCTACACTTTCATATTGGATAATTTTCTACACCATGTCTTTCTTGAACTCCTCACAAGTATGCATCTCTATCTAGTTCCATTTCCCACCCATGATACAAGTTGAACAAAGACAAATAGATACAGCCATACCCAAATAATCAAACTCAAAGTAGATTTGTTTAACACCAATATTTGAATAAAAGAAAATGAGAACTATAGAAATACCAAAAATCTAAATCTTGAGCTTCAAGAAAAGTACTCATATTTTCTTTTCCTAATAAGGTTAACTATTGGGTTCATAATTGGTCATCTTACTAATATCTTTTTCAGATATTATTGCATGGACCTCTTAAGGGAGAAAATCAATGGAATTCCAATAAATAATGGATTATGTGAAGTGACCCTCCACTACAAGCCTATCTTAGTATTTAACTCATTTACTAAGTAAAATTTACTCTAAACCAATTTATTTTCATCGTGTAGAAGTCACTCACAGAGTTTTGGCTAGCACTTCCACCCACTTGTGTCTTTGGCATTTTGCACAACCTTGTTATTCTTAAGAATTTGAGTTAAGGACTCACAAAGTAACAATATCTCACTATTTTTTACCTTTCATCTAGTGTTTTTATGAATATAAAATAGTCTCTTATTAGAAATTTAGTACTTTTTAGAGCTTGCATTAATTGTATCCATTATTAGGTTGACATTAATAGCATGCACATGACATTGATTTTATGTAATTCTCTAACTTATCCTACCACTATTATTATCTTTATTAAGTTGGGTAACATATTTTGACATAACATCTATGCAATTGTGTTACGGAATATAGTTCATCAATGGAATTAACATTGAGAAACTACCATATATGGATCTCAATTCCACCAGGGGATCCATCCTTAAATGACATTATGTCTAAAGATTTCGTAATGCCATTCTTCCAATACCACTATTAACTACATGTGAGAAACTGTATTGGTTAAATAACCAGGCCACAACTCATTCACATACAAAGGAGAACCATTTATTCATTGCAACTAGTTTCAATCTTCTATCGTAGTGCATGGACATTCTACAGTCCAAATCTTATCTAAAACTCAATGGATATAGTTACATTGACTAATCCCTCCTTATGGAGAATAATTTGGAGCATTCCATTAGTTTATATGAACATTGTAGTGGTGAGGCTTATGTACCCAGTATTGTGTCATAGTCGATGCTAAAGGACAGCAATGTGATGAGATTAATATTAAGAATGGAAATGGACTATATAGTGGATGTTGAGGAGAATGATGTCAATATTATGTTTTACAACACTTTGATAAAAGTTTATTGAAAATTAAAGATCCAATTAAATAACTCCTCTTTGATCCCCAATTTTACAATCGTGCACATACAACCTACAAATATTAGATATGCAAGATTAATCATGTTGTTACTGTCATAGTTTCATAATGCACGCTCCATTTCTCCTAGAAGTGGGGACCCCCTAGTAAAAAAAAAATTGTCTCCTAGACCCTGAGTCCATGGCTTGGGACATTTTTTAGACTCTACCAAGGGTTCAAGTCTTGTTTTGGCCTCTAACTAGGAAAGCCCATATGCTATAATTCACAATTTAGAGGTAAAAGGTGATTTTAGCGCTAAAGAGTACACTAGCACACATAGCACACATGGACACCTATCCAAGGTGCATAGGTGCACTATATGCCCAGGTACACCCTTTCTCCCTTTGGAGATGTGCACCTATGTAGGTGGGCATCTCCAAAGGGTGTCCATGGTCTTTGGTATATAAATACTTGGTACCCCTTCTCCTCTTCTATCATTATTTTCATTTCTACTCACGAGACCACACAATTGCACCTCCAAAGGTGTGGCACTTCACCAACCTAAACATAAAGCACAAACAAGTCAAAGATAATGGTGTGCATGTGTGCACCTTTATTCATGGTAATAAACTTAATAAGTAAAAAACCTAATGTAAACCAAAGATAGGTGACCATGTGCACACCTTGCCAAGGTGTGGGCATGCACACCTTTTGCATAACCTAAGTAAGAACTTAAATAATGGTCTGCAAATGTGCACATTGCCAATGTGTGCATCTATGCACCATTAAAATACTAAGCTAATTCTAAGTAAGGTTGCGCATATGCACAACCCACCAAGGTGTGCATGTGTGCACCCTTAACAAGACAAACTCATTTCCTCTTTGCACATTTGTATAGAGAAAATGTGCACAGTAGCGTACATGTGTATGTGCACATCCCACAAGGGTGTGCACCTGTGTAAGTGCAATAGTGCTCACTCAATTGGCTAAGTAAACAAATGAACATCATTCAAGGTGTTCAAGGTGCGTTAATTTGTTTTTCAGAGATATAAAAGGGTATTTTGAGTTGTTTTGCTAAGTTTTCATGTTTTGGGTCTTATTTTTTGGTAATTAGGGTTTGTTTAGGGTTTGACTTTCAAGTTTTGGAACTAATATTTATGTTTTGTGTAGATAAAATGGCTTCCTCATCATCCTCACTTGTAGAGAAGATGTCTCCAAAATCAGTTGTTTCCAAGTTTCAAGGTTCACTAAAGAAATCATGTATTTAGGATGCACATTCAAAGATACTAAGTTGGGACACATAGACTGGAACTAGGGTATTTTTTAGTGGTGCATATTTGTAATTTTGTAAATTTTAGAAATTTTTTGCTAGTAATTTGGCTAATAATTTAAGATTTAATGCAACCTAAATCGCCACATTTTTATTAAATTTAGTTCTAAACTATTTAAAATCGCTCACTAATTTATTTTATTAAAAAATTTAAACTCAAAGATTCACCACAATATTTGATACATCATTAGATTTTATTCACTTAAATATTATTTATTATTGAAGAAATTAAAATTACTTCACAAATAATTATCATAATTATTAGTTAGTTTACAGATATATTACCAATATTTAGTTTTCACTATTGATTTAAAATATAATGTAATTATTCTCATAATTTCCATGAGATAAAACATGTTAAATTTTAATTTTTGATATTCCATGATGATTACTAAACTTCCTATTATTATTGAGCTTCCCCAATATTTTCTTTTCAAAAATTATGATTCCAAAATAATGGCCAATGTAAATAATATTTAAAATTAAAAAAAATTGAGAGGTTCATCGATAAAAATTATTTGGTTTTTCAAAATAATGAAAGTTGGCAATAATTTATATCTTTTTTTGGAGGGGGGTTTCTTAAAGTTTACCTAATTTGAATGTCTTCTTTGCACTATGCAATAAACCCAATGAGGGGTCCCCAATGATCTTGACACTTATTAGATCAGTGTTGGTCAATGTGGCATCACATCCAACATTAGTACAATCTTTGAAGCTTGTAATGGCATTGCTAGAAAATTACATGTTAGAAGAAAGAGTTGTCAATGGTATCATAGGGGAGATCATCTTAGACCTAAGACCAATAAACATCAAGAAAGTTTTTCATCTCCCAAGAGTGGATCAATATGTGAAGATACCTTATCATAGAGAAAAAATATGGTATAGGGAGGATGAGAAGAAGGAAACTAAAATCATATAATCATGATTCTTCATTGGTAGAACGTCAGTGGGACGAAGAGTAGGCAAGGTAGATATGACAAGAGGATATATGAAGAATGATATTGGATACTCCATTGTACTTTTGAACAGAGTCATGGGACTACCAATAGTGGGACATCCCAACATTTGGATGGTACATTTCATAGAGACCATCAGAAAAGCTAAAATGCCAATATATTGGGCCACAATACTAAGTGAAAACTTAGATGAGCAACTGGTAGGACTCAAAGCCGACCCCAAGCTTTGTACATGACATCATACTTGGTATATTTACTAGTGGCGCGGACAAATGATTATCTAGGACTATTAAAGAGGGGAAGCATGCAAGATGCTAATGCCTGACCTTATGTGTTATACCCCCAACTAGTGAAGAAGAAGTTATCAGAGTAGAGCAAGGAATACAAGGTAGTGAATGATGCCTTCATTTTTGCTATCATTTAATTCATAGAGGGAGATTATGTCAAAAGGATATTGGTAGAGGTAGCAACCAAGATTGTAGAAATTGGTGCCTACTACATCCAATTCAAGACATTCACTTACCTAAGGGTAGTTGGTGCAATGATGAATCTAAAAGAACTCCCAAGGTATCCATCGGATAGGCTCATCTTATTAGAGATTTAAACACAACTCTCATCTGAATATGACATAGTGAGGAAATAGCATAAGAACACCTAGTTATGGCCCATTACTATAGGTCTATTTGAAGTAAATCAAAAGTAGGATAGCATGACCTTTGACATAGAATGGGATCAATATCCCTTGAAAGATTACAATTCACCTCATATGTATTTTGACAATATTGGTAGAGTTCAACATTTAGTAGGAAAGTAATTTGTTTGTGAAGATACAATAGAAGATCATTGGATGAACATAGTAGATGACTATGATATCTAAATAAGGGATTATTGTAGGATGACTCTATATCTAACAAGAAATACCTTGAAGATAAAAATCCCATTAAATATTTTCCAATAAGACACTCAAGATGTCTTGGATCCCTTATACAATCATGACAAGATATTTGATAGGCCAATCATGAATGTAGAGATTGACAAGGAAGAGAATACAAATATCAATCACAAGGCAAGACATATAATTCAATTAACAAGGGACTAGATCAAGAAGCCCTTTAAGATGGACCCAGCTCCTCAAACTATCACTTTCTAAGCCATGGCACGCTTAGTAAAGTGTAAAGCTACAAAAGTTACAATACCAGCATTCCTTGCCCAATCTCTAGTAAGGCCAGAAACAATCTATAAACATGATAAGAAAGTTGTAATTTAGGGAAGATAAAGGGAAGAATAAAAGGAAAATAGATTCTCCTAAGCAAGCTAAGCCCGAAGTTGAAGAAGCTCAACCTCAAGAGGTAGCTCAAGTGCCTAAGAACTAAGAGCCTCAAAATGAAGAAGCAGTTTAAGCTCAGGATATTCCACAAGTGCCTCTGCTAGAATAAGAACAAGAACTAGAGTAGGAAGCACAAGAGGTGTCACCACTTATACAAGAGGAAGAAGTGTCTCCTTCAGCTACTAAGAAAGCTAGAGTTATACCTACGATCAAAAGGAATAGATGGTAGAAGATACAAAGAAAGGTTCTACTTATTCCTCTAGCCCCAAAAACCATCCCTAGTGAAAATGAAGAAGATGAAGAAGATTAAGAAGAAAATCTCCCATTGAATCAAAGGACATGCTTGGCAAGGGCTACCCTAGAAGAGAAAAGGAGAAGCTCCACCATTACACCACCATCTATTCCCAGTCAACCTAATGAGGTTATAACTTCAAAGTTTTAGTAGAAATAGTGGATGGATCAGCAAGAGGGGTAAGGAACATATATTTTAACATATCTGATTTTGACTTTATGCAAATAGGAACTAAAATGGTGGGTAATAAAATATGAGATACACCCACAAACCAACTTTTGGGAGAGGACTAGAACCAAATGCCACCTCTACCACAAGGATCTCTAGTACCTCAACACCATCATTTTAGGATTTGTAATTTTTGTACAAAGGCTTAGCCACTCCTATCCCTTCTATTACTAAAGAGGAATGAGTAGGGTATGAAGAAGAGCTAAAACAAAGACTAGCCAATGAAGTATTAGAGGAAGGATAGATACTTGAAGAACCTCAACAAAATTCTCATGATATAGAGGTGAGGACTTTGGATACCATAGATACAATGACATTGAAACTAGATCTCTCTCTAAAGGATAAGAGTTTAGAAAGGATAGATAAGGGAAAGAAGCCTATAGGGAAATCCTCCTCTTTAGCCAAGTACATGTCTTCTATGGGCACTCCATTGGCTTGGCTAGAGAGGGAGGTTATGGTTTGACAAAAGACAAGCTAAACCTAAATAAAGAGGAGAGTATGGATGTTCTAGTAGAAGCCATCAAGACCCTTGAGCCACCTATGGGTGATGCCCAACAATTAACCTTCACAATGAATAATAAATAGCAAGACTTACTTGCTCATATAGCCATTCCTCCTCCACATGCTGAGATTGAAGATCTGACTCCTTAGGACTATCATATTACAAAAGTCCTATTATCCAAAGTAGATACAACTAAAGTGATGATCACTATGGGTAGCAAGGAGGCATTCAGGCATTTTGATGAAAATGAGAATGATTTTATAAAGTTGTGCAAATAGAATGAGCTACTAAGAGGCTATCTGCATGGAATTATAGGTTCATTGGATCAATATCACCCAAAGGTTACTCTCACTAGAGCACTATAAATGAGAGATAATGGGAGTGTCCAATTTGATTCATTTTTGGGGGCATGTTAGCAATGGCGTGACAATTTTGAGCAAAAAGGCCTAGAGATAATATAGGCTAATTTAAACATGTTGCATAATTTTCATTCTAATGTGGAGAAACTAGTATCTATAGTAGACCAAGATTTTGGGCTTATGGATGAGGTGCATACTTGGGGAAAATACTTTCAAGAAATCCAAACAATAAAACGTCGAGCGTATCGTACACTCATGGAAGTGTATACAATAGATGAGATTGACAAACTTGAGGATTGGATTGAAAAGATAGCTGCCAAAAATAAGGTCATGGAAGAACTTCATGAAGATACTCAGAAGTTAAAAGGTCAATCTTAAGAGAAACTTTTGGATGAAGATAGGTATTATGATGTTATTTCCCTTAAGGCTTTTGAAGATGAGTAAAAAATGAAGCTCAAGTCAGTGCAAGAAGTGGTTGAACAATTTTAAAGAACTTTCTAGGATGCTTCATCTAATGAAGATATTAAGCAAGCATTTAAGACTGAAGAGGTATTATTGAAACTTGATGGAAGAATTGATGATTTTGTGGAAACTCGAATGGATATTAGTAATTATTAGCAAATATTTAGGCATAAATATGAGGCTTTATATTTTTAGGAAGCTTCTCAATTGATCAAGATTATAGAAAAATTCAAGAGCAAATATCCAAACATTCCTCTAGTATAAAGGGGAAGAAAATCCAGAAGCTAAAATTTCAATTTTGACACTTGGAACAATTTTGGATTTTTTGAACCTACCACAAAGGTGTGATACTCCAAAGGTGTGCCAAAAATTTTGAAGAAGTCAGAGTTGCACTGACAATTAATTGCCAATTCCAAATTTAGAGCTTTCCATGCACTGGAAACACATTTTAATGATAGTTTAACTCCTAGAAACATTCAGAGAAGGCCAAGCTTCCATTTTTAGACCTCCCAGTGACTCCCATATCCTCTTATAGCTTCCTTCTTCTTATCTACTATGTCTTTCTTTGTTTAAATACATGCAAAGGCTCATGCACCCATTAATTGATATAAACAAGGGTGGAGTCTTACTTAGAACCATTTACAGAGTTAGTTTGTACATAATTAGATTTGTTTTATTACTTTTAAGCATATATTTGCATGAGGAGATCTCTCACTCTCAACACAAATTAAGGAGATGATTTCTCATAAATTTAGGAATGTAACATGTATTCCAAGCCATTATTTTGATGTAATAATATATGCTATTGGTTCTTTAATTGTGAGTGTAGTTATTTGTTTTGAAGTGTGTTATTTTTGTGGATTCTTGTTCATGATAATAATGGAGCTAGTAGTTTTTTTGTGTTGATTTTATTGTGCAATCTTTTAGTTTTGGTGTTTACCACTTGTTGATGAATTCCACTGATGTACTGAGTTAGAGAAGAGATCACCCTATTGTTCTTACATAGCTTCTTGTCTTGCATAAGCACACTTTCCATGGCCTTGTGATTTGATGAGAAGTGAAACATCTTTCATTTTTACTCAATTTCCATCAATGATTGCATCAATGGATTTCAGAAATCACTATTTCTACTTTTATTGGTTTCATACCTAATCTTTTCTACAATTTAACTCACATACATGTTGTTACCATGGTTTATCTTCATTAGGACTTTCCCTTTCATGATATTTTATTTCATCTCTCATTACCTTATCTTCATTATTTTATTTTCTAATACATGTTTTAATTAGGAATTCATATAATTTCATTGTTAGATTGCATTCAATTAAAAAACAAAAAATACCAAAAACATATCTTTTTGTGGTTGATTTGGAAATAGTGAGCAGATTAATCATCTTATTTGAAATTTCTCAGAACTAGGAAAGCCCTCCTTGTGAAAAAATGCATTTATCTTCAACTGAGCAAATTTCACAAGATCACCTAAAACCTTGGAGTTGATCCTAAATCATCTTTTTAGGAGAGGAGTTTGAAAGGATCCCTATCATTAAGCATCATACAAAATGAAAGTTCAACAATTACAAAAGATGAATGGGCTAATGTTAAGGAAGAGAGGCATGATAGTAGAAACAAACATCTTGTACATGTTCTTTTTTTCCTTATCTTCTTCCAAAATATTAGTGGACTCCATCATTTTAGTCTTCATGTTTTATATTTTAGTTGTATGTTTAGCAACAATCGTTAGTTCACTATTATGTAATTAAAAATCTTACAGTTATGTAATGTTGTAAATTTATATAAGTCTTCACTCCTATTTTTTTAATGCCAATTTTTCAATGCATAGACTCAATATCAACATTGCAATGCATATAGTAAATTCAAGTGAACAAAAGGGATATAATGAAAATAGATGTGTCTATATGTGTTTGTATGTGTTCATGTGGATGCATATTTATGTATGTATGTATGTATCTGTACATTAAAATTTTATATTATGTATATGTGTTTGTACATATGTATATATGTATGTGTTCATGTGGATAAATATTTGTGTGTGTGTGTGTGTGTGTGTGTGTGTGTGTGTGTGTGTGTGTGTGTGTGTGTGTGTGTGTGTGTGTGTGTGTGTGTGTGTGTGTGTGTGTGTGTGTGTGTGTTTGTGCAATTAAAAATTTTAATTCCCTATGTGTGTGTGTATGTGTATGGGTTCGCATGGATGTATACATGTAACATTGCACTTATGTTAATATTAATTTAATTGGTGAGCCTTATAGCATTACTTTTTCATTCTTATATCTATATTTTACTTATTTTCTTTGGATTAATGTTTAGACATTAAGGGAAGTGTAATATTATCATGCATGCAGTAAGTGAATGGTAAATTATAGTTAAAATTTTTACTTCCTCCTATTATTGTACCAATTTGTAGGTATGCAAGATAGCAAGGACTTAAACATGGCTTGTTGATTGTTAAAGGCTGATGTACATGTATTTCTCAACACTATCATTTTAGTAGTACTAAACTATGTTTATTAACACTCTGTATATTTTGGGAAATCTTAATCTTTTTGGTTAATTTGAAATGTTTTTCTTAAGTTACATTTAGTGTCACTCACCAATAAATGTTGTTTCAACAATTACTTAATTGGCGGGTAGCCTTGTACAATAAGGAAGCACATCGAACAAAAAGCACAACCAAAATATAGGTAAAGTCTTCTTGACTTTACTAAGGAAATCACACCGAATGAATTTTTTAAATTATAGAGTCATTTACTTCTTTTTTTTTGTCAACTTGTATTACTCCATTTCAAAGAGCTTTGTATTACTTCATTTCAAAGAGCAATAGTATGTTTCATTGAATGCATAGTACCATTGCATAGATAGTTACATTTCTCATGTCATTGCATAAACTCTACTTAAATTTCACAAGTCATTACTTCAATACTTACATTGCACATGGCATTGCTTGTATAGTTATATTACATTTATAATTACATAGAATGAATTTGTGAAAAGAAGAGCTTTTACTCAATGCATAGTCATTCCATTACTTAAATAGTTGCATTTAGTTTAATTTTTCATACAATTGTACTATGTTGGTAAGTTTAGATTGTGAGGGATAAAATTTGGATGTAAAGATGACCTATTCTCAATAAATACCAAACTATTTCTATTTTATTTGTATTTTGTTGTCATATACTTTCCAATTCATATAGTCATATGTAACCATACTATTTCTAAAAAAGGTTTTAATATATGTATGTTTGTACATATGTATGCATGTATGTATGCATAGCTATGAATATATAATTGAGTATGTGTTCATGTGTATGTGTATGTGTATGTGCATGTGTATGTGCATGTGTATGTGCATGTGCATGTGCATGTGCATGTGCATGTGCATGTGTATGTATGTGTGTATGTATGTATGTATGTATCTATGTATGTACGTATGTATGAGCCAATATATTTATCACTATAGTGGAAATTGAGAATAAATATGCTAGGATAAATTAATTTTACGTAACTACATTGCATATATAATTACATTGTAGAAATAGTTACATTGTAAATTTCATTGTATCAATAATAACATTGCAAAAATAGTTACATTACATTAATAGTTATATTGCACATTTCATGGCATAAGTAGTTATATTGTAACTATCATTGTATAAATAGTTACATTGCAAATAATTACATTACAAGTGTCATTTATTAAATAGATACATTGTATAAATTATCAAATTGCATAGATCATTGTTTAAGAAGCTATAATGCATAAAGAGATGCATAAATCTTATCTTTTTGGTTCATACCTTGAGTCTTAACTTGCCCAATGACTTGTGGAGAACAAAGAAGTTAACAAAAGAATGGGTCAAAGTAGTAATCTATCAAGGACCCTTGAATTGAAAGGTATGAATCCCTTTTGAATGCAAGGTATGCAATTAATTTTGTTTTTTGGGTTTCGCAGGTATACTCTTCACCAAAGAGTGGAAGAGGTAAATACCAAGTTGCTCAACACTTTAAGAAATTTAGGCAATTGAAAGGGGGACTAACTCACAACATGCAATCTATTCTAACTTAAATGCAATAAATGGAAACATGCATAACCAACTATGACAATAGGAGGAAAGGAAGAGATGGAAAAATAGGTAATTCGCATATTACACAATTACCCAATGTTTTGACAATTCTAGTATTGTCAATCCCTCAACTACTCCATTCACTAGTTTCTAGCCTTCTTATACAATGAACTACACTACATACAAAAACTACAATGTATAGTAGAAAGAATAAAAGGATTCTTAAGCTAAAGAAAGTAAACATACAATCTATTGAGTGAAGGAAATAAAGCCAAGTTCATTTTCCTTCATCCAATTTTCAATAGCCATGCATTAATTCCATATAACATATCAAAACCAAGTGAACAAAAAAACTAGAAATTCACTCAAAGTCAAACATAGTAGTGACTACTATAGGGGTTTGCTGAAAAGTAATTTTTTTGATCTTATTAATCTCTCAAAAGGTTACATTTATAGGCCTTTTCAAAATGGTTTTTTACAATAGATGATTGCTTCGTAAAGAATCTCTAAATAGAATAAATGAAGAATAGAAAAATATTGAATCATTGTCCATTATAGACACTAACAAAATGCCATGAATGCCTACAAAAAGAGAGAGACAAGGGTGAATGACAAGAGTTTGGAAAAGCATCAAAACATCATGTCTTCTTAGGAGTAACTATTTTGGCTCTATAAGCCTTCATGGCATCAAATACTTTGTCCAGTTATTTGACATCTAGAATGATGACTTTGTCATCTCGAACCATCCAATAATCATGTATCTTAGTCAATTCATCTATTCTGGCAATCCTCAACTGGAACTTCTCTGATTCTCTCCTTATGATTGTGTCAACTACTAAGAGTTCATGGATCTACATCTTTGTCAAGAATTCCAAGAACTTGGACTTCATCCACTCAATATCTACAATCTTTCCATTAGTGGACACAAAGGACTTTGTATGCAATATCTTCAAATATTGAAATAACTTCTCAATGACCTTTTGCACCAAGTCATGTACACACTTGAGCTTATTTGTAGACCTCATAGAGATTTCTATAACAAACTCCAAGGATTGTTTCTAGTGAAATAATGGCTCCTTTTCCATCCTAAAAATTCCATGAGTAATGGCAACATTAGTCTTGATGTCAATAACTTCTTGCAAAGAAGACATTTTCTCTATCATCTTGTCTTTTTCCTTTTGTATGGTGGTTTGATGATTCAAAGCTACCTCCCTAAGTTTGTGAGCATCTAACACTAGGCTTCCCAAGTTTTCAACTAATGGGGAACCTCGAGTCTTCATCTAATCTACCCATGCTTGACCAACCTTCTTGAATTTCCTTTTTTGTTGCTGCTTTAGGAGTAGATTTTTGGTCTCCTCTACATTTGGGTCAAATTTACTTGATGAAGAGCTTCTGAGTGTAGACCTTATGTAATCCATAAATTCTTTATTTGAGACCTTTTTAATTTCCTTCTTTTTTATAATTTCTTCCAACTTATCTTCAATTTTCTCATTAGTGGACTTCCACATGTTCACCTTGGAATCTTGAATTGGGATGCCAAGATCCACTATTTTGATCCAAAAATCATCTTTGGAAAGCTAATGGAATCTACCTTCATTTTGTGGCGTAGCAATCTCTTCTAGCATATGGCCAGCTATAAAATCAATAGCTAGTGTAGCAATTGTCTTTTTCTTCTTTGTCTTCTTGAATGGATGATAAGATGTGACTTGTTTGATCAAGTCCTTTAATGAAGCTTCTTCTTCATATGTCCTCTTCATCCTATAAATAGTCTCTTCAAGCCATGAATCTATATAGAGCACATTGATAGCTAAATATAGGGTAGTATGATCAAATAGCTTCCTCAGTATTAGGGGAATTTTCTTGGTTTTGAAGAAATAGGGAAGGTAGTGACCTTAGTCACTCAAAGGATGAAGGTATCCCCTTGCCAAGATGCATCCTATTTTTGGTCATCCATGGGGTTGGTATTGCCATCCAAATTGATGACTTGGATAGTAAAATAAGGCTTGACAACTAATTTCTCTTGCTCTTTCCCTTTGTCCTTATCTCCCTCCTTCCAAACTTTCTTGGTGTCTAGAAGAGAGCCACCTCCACAAGTAGGAGTGATTGGCACATTCTTCTCTAGAGGATGGTCTCTACCTTTACCAATAGATTGTAATTGGCCTATAGATGTTGAAATAATAGCCATGGTGGTTGATGCTATGTTTGACTAGGTGGCTCCAGTAGATACTCCACCAATAGAACCATTGCTCCTAGTCCCCTTCTTCCTTTCTCAAGTCCACTCAACCCACTAATTCATTCTTTTGGTTATTCCTTGCATAAGAACCTCCATAGTGTCTATGATTGGACCTGTAGGTGAAGTACACAAAATTGGGGTGCCTTTGATCTTCTCGTAGGATGTGGGATACATGTAGGCTCCATCATCTGCAAGGTTGGAAACATCAAAAGAATCATTATATAACTTGATCTCATTAATTATTAGTTGTGACCAAATTTCTCTCAAGTTTGGTACTTGTTGAAACACCTAAACTAGAAATCTTCAATATTTGGAACATGCCTCTAGGCATATCCCAACTTCAAGTGATCCCTTACAAAGTTGACTAGATCATATTGTCCTGAGTACCTCATTGTCTACCAATTTGATTTTTGTTCTCAAAGCTCTTCACCAAATTCCAAGTATCAAATCTGAAGCACAGGAATATAGTCCAGCCACTATAGGGAAGGGAATCTTGACTATATTCATTACATTAGAACACAAGGTATTTAAAGGATCTGAGGACACTATTTGACTAGAACCACCTTGCCTTCAGGATACCTTGGAAGCCTCTTAGGAAATTCATTGTAAGCTCATTGTAAGTCCCTTAGGTGATTCTCTCATTTTTTGGAGAAAACTAACAAAGCATCTAGGTATATGACAATTCTTTTATCCTTAAGAATAGAAAAGGATGAATTCATGGACCTTTGAAAGGTGGCTCTATCATTGATGATCCCAAAGGGCATCCTATTATATGTGAACATTTCCCAAGGGGTGGTGAATGTTGTCTTGAACTAATCTTTCAGGTTTACCTTGATTTACTTGAAACCTAAAAATCCATCTGACATGGACATCATTTCATAGCCATTCATTATTTGTAGTAAATGATCCATATTAGGAAAGGTGTAATTTTCCTTTAGAGATGCCTGATTCAAACTCCTAAAATCCACACAAATTATAATCTCCCCATTCTTTTTCTAGATAGGTACATAATTGGCTATCCATGTTGAATGGTGTATGGGGTAATATACTTCTTGCTTCCAACATCTTGTAAACTTCCCTAAAGATTGCATATGAGACCATGGGGTTGTAGTTACACCACTTTTGCCTCAAGGGAGTCACTTCAAGCTTGAGGAAAATTTTGTGCTTGAATTCTCCATTCCTAAAGGTCTTTAGTTCCTCATACCCCCAAGAAAACACATCTTGGTATTCTAACAATAGTCCCTTAAATTTATCCCTTTCTTCCTTTGAGAAACTACTACTAATATTAACCATCTTTGATTTATATTCTATGCCAATATTTATTCCTTCACATTCTCCAAAAGTTTTGCCTTTTCTTCCTGTTTCCCTTCTAATAAATGCATAATTCCTATCAAATAGTTTTTCAAGGGAAATGAGATGTTGAGGGATCTTTTTACCTTTGAGTTGTTCAGCTCCAAACTCCAACTTGATGCAAAGGGTGTATGGTTCTATTAGTTAACCACTCCTAACTAATGTTCTAATCTTGAATCATCCAATGATTATTGTTTCTTTTCCTATCCACCAATCCAAGCCTCCAAGACTCTTCCTCCAAATTGCCTCGTAGGTGTAGTTGGTCTGGTGTAGACTAATTCTCCCTTCCAAGACACTAGTCCTAACCCTCACTTAGGATCATGTTCTTCTGCTTCCTTGTAGTCACAATAATAATTAAAGCAAAATCAATTTCTTCACATACGTTAATTCATACTAATGACTTCTAGGTCTAGTAACCTTTTTTTTCTCCCATGCTTCAAATTCTTCCAAAAAACCCTAGAAAAACCTAAGGAATTTGAAATCTATCCCCTAGCACTCCAAGATTCCAAATTTGAAGAACTTCAAAACACCCACAACCCTACTTACTCCTAAGCGCTAGTTTTCAGCCTTTGTGTTAGGCCTCAAGTCCAATTAGCAATCAAAAATCTCTCAATCTCTTCAAACATCAAAGAAACCTTACATTTCACTTGCACACTCAAGGTGACTTCATAGGGCTTCTAGGAACTCTATTGGATTGACCGAACATGATCATGGGTGTGCTCTGTAACACCTTTCCCAAAATTGTTTAGGCTCAAATACTCCTAGTACTTAGTTGAGGGAATCACTCCATGGCTTCGAAACCCATCATGTCAATGCAAAAAAATAAAAAAAATCCTATGTACACTATCTAACCTATCACCTTACTAGGTTTCATGCATTTTCTACAATGGGTGATAAGGTTAGAGACATTTTTGTACAATCAACCCTATGAAGGTAATACTCAAGCCAGTCAACAACAAAATGTTATAACTTGGAAACTTGATGACCTCAAAACAAGTTTAAATATGTAAAAGAACAAAGAAAGACTAATCTACAAAAAATATAAACTTGATATCCTATGCCAATCCTTACATAGTCATACTACACCATTAAGCAAAGAAAAACTTAGGAAAATTATCTGCGCAGTAGTCTCACACATGCATATACTGATGGTAAACATTCAAAACTTAAAAATATGTTCTTATATGCTCATATAACCAAACATGGTTACTTACATCCTCCAAAACTACCATTTTCAATTTCTTGCAAAAATTGTAAAAGTTGCTCAAGTAACTTTTGAGCAATTTTGCAACTTTTGAGCAATTTTTTCTCCTTAGGGATGTTTGGCCAAATGGATCCACATAAGACCATTGAAGGACCCTAGATAGGATACTTGGGATGTATTGAGATAATCAAATACCTATATTACCCATCCCTAATCATATTGGACCTATTGAGCAACTTTTGGCTCAATGAGCAACTTTTAGCACCCTAGGACATAGTGAGCAACTTGGCTCATACATTTGGATTAGTTGCATTCCAAGGACTCTTGGAAATTATTGAACACATGCACACCTAACTAACCTCTAATAACTCAAAAAATAAAAATTAGTGAGGTTCCCTACAACATACTCCCCTGGAACAAAGAACTCAATTCCCTTGAGTTAGGAGATCTTCAAGGCTGACCCCATTCTTCATAATGTCATCTTTAGTCATCCGGGTAACTTTATCATTAGGTAGTCCCTTCCATTTCAGTAGATAGGTCTTTTAGGTTCCCTCTCTAGTCTTCTTAATCACTTTATAATCCATAATGTTGTCTAGTTTCAAAGGTTGAGGAGTTGGCAAGTCTTGCACCCAATCTCCACCTTCCAATTCTGCAAGAGTGTGTTGATCAGTATAAGTAGTACCTTTGTAAGGAAATAAATTGCATGCATTGAAAATAGGTGATATCCCTAAGTTAAGAGGGAGTTCAAATTCATAGGAATTGTTTCCAAACTTGTGGAGTGTTTTCAGAGGTCCTATCTTATTCATCAACCACTTGTTTGGGTGTCCCTTTGGTAGTATCTCTTTCCTGAGATAAGAAAGTACCGAATCTCCCAATTTGAACTACAAGTCTCTCCTTTTTTTTCCTACCCTTGTATTGTACTTTTCCACTTGGTTTGCAATGTCTTCCTAACTTGGTCATGCATCTCTTTCATCTAGTCTACAAATGACACTCCTTGGGCACTTGTCTTGACATGTAGACTAAGATCTCAACACAATAATCCCCCTAGGGTGAGTCCAATACACAATTTCAAATGAATTCTTTCTAGTGCTCATATTAATGGAGTCATTATAAGCATACTATTCTTAACCTATGATATGATCCTATGATTGACCATTGTTGTTTCTAGTCAAGCATCTTAATAAATTTCCTAAAGACATGTTCACCACCTTTGTTCACCCATCAGATGGGGGATGATAAGCTAAAAAAAATGATAGATTAGTGCCTAGCATCTTCCAAAGCGTCCTCCAAAAGTGCCCTATGAATTTAGTGTCCCTACCACTCAATATATTGAGTGGTAAACCATGGATTATCATATATCTCTAAAGAAAAAACCTACTATATGTGAAGCATCATTTATTTTCTTGCATGTGATGAAGTCTTGCATCTTACTAAAATAATCCACAAACACAAATACATTTTCATGCCCTCTAGGTGTCATAGGGAATCCTAAAACAAAATCCATACTCAATCACTCCCATGGTCTTTATGGTATGGTGATTTATTGATACAATCCTATAATTACTATTATGTCATTTAGCCCTCTGACACACATGGCATTTCTCCACAAACCTTCTTACATCAGTTTGCAATCATGTCTTTTCTACACCAAAATGTCCTCCCAAATTGCCTTGTTGCTTTTCCTAGATAATTTTCTCCCTCATGTAACATTGGGGAATGCCCGATAGGTTCCCTTTGTATAACAAGCTTTTTGTAGCATATAATTGGTAAAATCTACTTTGAAACCTTGCTTGAATTTTTCACATGTCTCATAGGATTCTTTGAAGTCATTATCCTCCTTGTAGAGGTCTCTTAGATCCTCCATTTCTTCACTCTAAAATGGGATCTCTTGGATGGCTAGGACCCTCCTACTGAGAGCATCAACAACCTTGTTTCTCAAACCTTTCTTGTGCTTGATCACAAAGGTGAATACTTGTAAATATTCCACCCACTTAAGGTGTCTTTAAGTGAGTTTCTCTTACCCATTCAAGATGCCAAGGGCATTTTTGTATGTATAAATCACAAATTCTTTTGGAAGGAGATAGTGTCTCCACTTCTTCAAAGCTTGGACCATTGCATCTAACTTAGGGTCATAGGTAGAGTACCTCTATTTTTCCTCATTTAACTTTATAGAGAAAATTTCCGCAGGATTTCCTTCTTCGATTAACATTGCTCCAATTCCAAGTTTACTAGCATCACACTCTACCACAAATAGTTGATTGAAATCTGAAAATCCTAGGGTAGGTAGGGATACAATCCTTCTTTTCAAAATCTCAAATCCCTTATCTTCTACCTCTATCCATTTAAATTAACATTTGATACCTCTATTAATGATGTTAAGCATAGGTGCACATACATGACTGACTCCTCTCACAAATTTCCTATAATAAGATGCTAAACCATGAAAACTCCTAACATCTCCTATGCATTTAGGTTTTGGCAACTCCAATATGGACTTGACCTTACCAAGATCCATTTTAGTACATCCATTAGAAACAACAAACACAAGATATACCAATTCAAATTTTAGGAACTCACACTTTTCTTGATTGATCATTAGCTTCTCTTGATGTAACCTCCTCAAGACTATCCCCAAGTGCTTCATATGCTCATCTTTGGACCTGCTAAAGATTAAAATGTTATCAAAATACACAATTACAAATTTACCAATGAAATCTACTACCACATCATTCATTAGTCTCATGAAGGTACTTGGGGAATTCCTTAAGCCAAAAGGCATTACTAGCCACTCATATAGCCCTTCATTTTTCTTGAAGGTTGTCTTCCACTCATCACCTAGCCTCACTCTAATTTGATGGTATACTAACTTCAAATCCACCTTGTAGAAGTAGAAAGAGCCTCCCATGTTGTCTAAAAAATCCTCAATTCTTGATATAGGGAACCTATATCTGATGGTGATCTTGTTGATTTCCCTAGAGTCAAGATTCAGTACACATCCTCCATTTTCCATTCTTCTTAGGTGCAAGGACAATTGGTATGACACAAGGGCTCAAGTTCTTCCTTATTATTCCTTTTTCCAACAAATCTTGTATTTTCTTGGCAATCTAAGAATGAAACTTCTTGAAGACTTAGAGAAAATCAAGAGGACCAAGAATGGTGTGTTTAGATTTTAGTCACTAATCAATCATATATTCTTTCATGTGCTTAATAGATTTCCATATTTTTTAGTTACAGCAATTATGAGTAGTGAGAGATATACAGTGGATAAAATAATAGATGTATGTGGAACACATCTAGCAGATAAAATCTTGGATAGTGGGAATTTGATAATGAAAATATTTTAGAATGAGATGAGACAAAGATTTAGAATTTCACATGTAATTGTAGAAAGATTCAAATAAGATATATGTGTTATGTTTCATATAGATTATACTTATATTCAATCAATAGAACCTCAGGAAACATTTCTTGATCCATTAGGCTATGAATTAAGTGATGCAGTAGTAGTTGGATACATTGATTTATTGTTGAAATCTTAGAAGGACCAAGCTAAATATAGATTTGGGACTTATGAAAAAATCACCTTATCATCTCATCAGGCATCCTTAGAAAAGGAATCTCACAATAACATAGGGACAATAATGACAAAATCTTTAACAAAGGCCAATATGATAGTCACAAGAAGTTAGAAAAACTATGAAACAAGGTATATTGAATGTGCAACCATTATCAGTATCTATTATAGAGACATCTATAGGATAGCTCATTCCTTATGTAGAAATTTCAAATGTATATCCAAGTGAGCCAAAGAGAAAATCTAAAAGATTAGTGGAAGCTATGACCACCAAGACAAAAAGGGTCAAGCAATAGGCCACTTGACCAAGAAAGAGACAAAAGACATTGTATAATAATATTGAGAAAGATCAGATTGATATCTCCATTATGAGATACATAATACCTAATAATCTAAAACTCAAGGATATTGAAGGCACAATAAAATAGAAATTCTATGAAAAACTCATAGAAAAGAAAACACTAGCTCGAGAAGAGGACATATAACTTTAGAATTCTATGATTAGGACAATATAAAAGATTGATGATTAAGAAGAAGTCAAGAGATTGTTGAACAATCAGGAAACTTACTTGAGAAACAAGATGAGACCATTTCTGTATATGTTGGGTGAGAAGCATAAGATAAGAAGTGAAACTATGGCAGTTATAAGCCAGATGATGACAAAGTCTAAGGTAGCACCTTCACCAACATCTAGAACCTCAAAAGTGTCAATAAGTGACCTGACACAATGCAAATTGATCAGACCAATGTTACCATTAACATTAATGATACTAATCCTTTTGAGATTTTAAAATATCCTGAAGCTTAGGTTGATGTTATTGAAGATCAATTGAGACAAATTGAAGAGGAAAAGAGGTTATTAGAGGAAGAGAAGAGGAAAATAGAAGAGGCCAAGAAAAAATTGCTTGAAGATAAAATGAAAAGAAAGGTTGAGGAAGAAAAGAATAGTTGAATAAGAAAAGAAAAGGAAAATATAGGAAGATAAGAAGAAGAGAATAGAGGAGGAAGAAAAGAGAGAGAAAGAAAGAAAAGAAAAAGAAGAGGAGAAAGAAGAAAGAAGAGTCAAAGAGGCAGCTGAAAAGATACAAAGGGAAGATGAATGTAAACCTTCTAGTTCATCTACTCCACTTTCACTTGCTATCCTAACAACTGATGATCATGATCAAACTAACTTGATCTCATCTTTGTCAAAATTTATTGAGAAGAACAAGGTAGTGAAGAGCCTACAAAGAACCTTGATGGAGGTAACTAACAAATTGCATAGTACTCTAGTAGTCCAACATACAGAGGCAGATCCTAAATAGAGGGCACAAGTACTGCTAAAATATTTTGATGAGGAATTTACAAATTTTTTGAATGTTTCATAATCAAAGGCACCTATTTCATATTATGCTAATTTATTTAACACTGTTTGTTAGAACATCAAGAATAATTTGCTTACTCTTGATACTTGTATCAAGGAAATTCATAAATGTTGATAGGATGGGAAGGTATTATACATCAAGTTTACCCTATCTCATAAGTTGACCAAGGATGTTGACAGCAAGAATGAAGGTAAACTGGACGCTCTATCAAGCCAGATGTAGCAACTTCCTAGTAAAATTGATGACTTTAAAGGACAAGTGGCCAATATGCATAATGATATGAGGAAACTAGAACTTTGGAAAGATAAAAGTTTGAAGAGATTATCAAATTTTAGAGAGTCTATTACTCTTAAAATATCTATTGTTAAGAGATAGTTGGAGTAGTGTGTCAAAGCTAAGGACACCTACTCAAACTTTTTGTACTTCAATCTTAATGCAACTGAGATTACATCATATGCCTTATGTGCAATTGTCACCTCTGTTGAAATAGCCAAGGATACATGGACAAAAATTTTAACCAATCTCAAGGAAATTTTTGATGATTACATGAAGATACTATCAGCTTAAGGTAGAAAAACAGAGTCTTTGATAGTAGTTTTGGACATACCTTTGTCATTGATGTCAAAAGGCGAGAAAATGCATAAGAAAATTGTAAATCATCTAAAGATAAAATTGTAAGGTATGAAATCATATTATAAGGGGGGGTGTATTTAAGATGCACAAGTTGTAATAGACAATGTTACTATATTTTGTTTGACAAGTTTTTGTTACTTAGCCAATTTTCCCTATTTTGTTGCCATCAATGACAAAGGGGGAGATTATCGACAATTGGCTAATGAAGATATGTAATAGTTTTCATTTATGGAAAATTTTGATGTGCATGCTTAAAAGGAACCTCAGAAATAAAGATGCTTAGCTTTTGGTACTCAAAAAATTGTCTAAGTATGAATTTGGTTTAAAACAGTGTATTGCTTTTATGTAACTTGTTATTGACATCATATTATGACTACCAAAGTTTGACGAAGATAGTATACATATTGTTGATGACATGTATAACCACAAAAATTAGCAGGGACTATATAGAACAAAGATGATCATGTTTTAGCAAAACAGGACAGTGGAATTGAAGGAAAGGATTATTTTGTTTACAAAATAATTACTTGTCCAATTAGGGCTTACATCCTAGATATTTACTACAAGATAAAAAAGTATATTGTTGTTTTAGCTGACCTATTTCTAACAATTCCACCAGGTGATCAACTTGAAAAAGGGATGGCGATTAAAGAAGGGAATATTGAGAAAGACAACATTCAAGATTCTTTTGGGGGCAACAATACACCTATGGGCTTTCTCATAGACATAGATACTTTCTATAGGTTGGAGGCTCAAGTACTAGAGCTAGATAATAGAGTTAATAGCATTGAAAGTAGCTTTAGGAGTATAGCATATCAAAGATATTAAACCCTTGAAGTTTCAATGAGCATGTAAAAATTCTAATCAACAAACTAGAAGGAAGTCCATGGGAGAAAAGCATTATCTCTATCACTAATGATTAGGATATTTTTCCTGATAACAAGGAAGGGACTAGGAGTAGAACTAGGGCCATCATAAGGAAAATGATTATTGGGACCTCCTTGGTTATAAGATAGATAAAAGAAGTGGTTGAGAAGATGGACCTACTAGAGGAGCACACAACTAAGTTTATCAAGAAGATCAGTTAGGTCCTTGATGTAACTAGGTCCATATTCCTAGGTTAGGTCTACTTACCCAAACGTCCAAGGCTTCTCCTAAGCCTATAGGGATACCCTATGTCCCTATTCCCAAGGTTATTTCTCTCTCCTATCCCCTTCTACAAGACCTAATTCATCAATTTGATGTTCC
>CM053790.1:56376693-56384193 GCA_028749045.1 Cupressus sempervirens | reverse complement strand
TCTCCTTTAGAAGTTGCCCTAAAAATGGAAAGCACATGATATACGTGTTTTTCAAGGTTGTAGATATGAAAGTGTAAAAAGCATATTATTGGTGGCTATTAAATCCATCTTCCATGTCCTAAAAGAACTTGCATTGCAAGTTCATTGTAACCTTTGTGTTGAAGATAATACAATGTGCAGGTTTTGCAGGGGTGGGGTTATTTTACTAAAATTTATTTCCCCACTGGCATATATTTGTGCTTATGTATTTTCTTTCTCTATCTATTTTTCATATTCATGGTTGACTACAATATTATTGTCTACATAATATCAAATCTGAAATTGTAAGGATTTAATAAGAATTTTCACAATACTTTCATTGAGGGAATATATTTTTTCACCTAATTTTCCTTACAAGTGGTATAAGAGCTTGATCAAATTTTGATCCTAGTTGTTGGGTATGATTTTTTAAGCTAATCTCAAGTTGAGTGGGAGTTTTATACCAATCATTCTGAACCTTATTTGTAGATTGTGATGGCTAGTTCATCATATAGACAAATTGAGGTGGAAAAATTTAATGGTAGCAATTTTGGGTTATGTAAACTCAAGATGGAAGACTTTCTTGAAGATCTTGATCTATGGGGGGTGGCTTCACTTGATTTGAGACCAATATAAATATCTAAAGAAAATTGGGATCTCAAGGATTAGAAAGCTAAGGGTCTTGTTAGAATATGTCTAGTTGATTTAATTCTCTTGAATGTTCTTGATGAGAAGACTGCAAATAGTTTGAGGATATGGCTTGGGTCTATGTATCAGGCAAAATCTCTAGAGAACAAGTTGTCCCTGAGGAAGAAGTTGTATTCTCTAAGAATGGAGCAAGGAGGATCTATTATAGATCGTCTAACTACATAATTTACTAATTGCATAGTTGACATCATCTGGTGTCAAGATAGAGGAGAAGGATCAATGTATGACCTTATTATGTTCCTTGTCAGATTCACGGGACCATCTTATGATGGCTCTAGGAAGTATTTTAGTAACTTTTATAATGGAAGATGTGGTGTCTTTATTGTTATTTGAGGAGATGAGGAGAAAGTCATCAAATTCAGCTAAGGAAACTCTTGCTATTTGAGAGAGATTGAACGACAGAGGGAAGAAAAATGAAAATAAGTTTGGAAAGGGTACATCCAAATCTTGTGGAAAATCAAAGACTCCTAGAAAGTCCATCACAAAATGTTGAAACTATGATAAGATAGGGAACTTGTGTAAAGAATATAAAGAGCCAAAGAAGAAGAAGATAGCCTTAGATTTAGATTTAGAAATATCTCAAGAAGAAGGCGATGCTTTCATTGTAGTTTTGGTAGCACATGCATCTAATGATGTGTGGCTAATAGACTCAAGTTCTTCTTTCCACATGACCTCTGATCGAAGTTGGTTCTCAAAGTATGAAGTTTTCAATGATGGAAAGGTGTACTTGTGAGAAGAGGATGAGTCACTATTAAATTCCCTAATGGATGAGTAAAGGGGATCAATGAGGTAATGTACATCCTAGTTTGGCATGAAACCTATTATCTATAAATATGCTGAATGATGTAGGTGTGCAAGTTTTTTTTTTCCTAAAGATGGATTCAAGATGATGATAGGAGCTATGGTGCTTGCTAAGGGTACTAGGACAGGTACTCTATTTCAACCTGATGCATGCATTTCTCAGTGCAATAGTTCTTCTATTTCAAAGAAGAGAAAAGCTATCACTTCATCCCCACCATCTGAATTGTTAGTAAAGAAGACTGTGGTTATTGATTCTGATGGTAGTGCAGCATGTGTACCTAAGCATGCAAATACATTGGAAGGAAAGCTTCCTACAAAAAAGATAATGTTGTGGCATATGAGATTTGGCCACATTGGTGAGAAGGGTCTCAAAACCTTGAAAAATAAGAACCTTGTTGAGGGGTTAAATGATTGTAATCTCAATTTTGACTTTTGCGAACATTGTGTCTATGGTAGAAAAAATTGTTTTCAATTTTACTCTAGTTCTCACAAATCTTCTGATGTTTCGAATCTTATTCATTCTCATGTATTTGGTTCTATAATAGTTTCATCAATCTCCAAGTCTATATTTTTGTATCTTTCATAGATGATTACTATAGAAGGACATGAATTTATTTCCTAAAAAGTAAGACACAAGTCATTAGTTAGTTCAAGGAATTTAAAGCCCTTGTAGAGAATTAGACTGGTAAGAAGATTAAGTGTGTGAGAACTGACAATGGTGGTGAGTTTTTCTTTGAATAGTTCTAAAAAGAACAAGGTATTAAGAGGCATAAGAAAACTCCTTATTGTTGGCATAAAGTTATTTTCCATTAGTGACAACACTCATCTCATAGTTCTAACCGAGCATCGAGTAATATAGTTCAAACTGAGTGATGGCAACACAGTTCTAACTGAGCATCGAGTAATATAGTTCAGACCAAGTGATGGAAACACAATTCTAATCGAGCATCAAGTAATACAGTTCAGACCGAGTGATGGCAACAGAGTTCAAACCGAGCATCAAAGATACAGTCCAAACCGAGTGAAGAAGCACTTAGTATTAACCGAGTGAAGTTGCACTTAGTGTCAAACGAGTAAAGATGCACTCAGTATTAACCGAGTGAGGAAGCACTTAGTGATAACCGAGCTCAGGAAATTAACAAAGAAGTTAGTTTCTACCGAGTGACACTATATCTACCGAGTCACCAATGGTTACCAAGTTCCAGGCAACGTTGTATGACTAGTATGAACCGAGCCCCTACCTCTACCAAGTGCATGACGATGTCGAGTAACGTAGTGGATGCCGCATATAAGAAGGTCATCAAGTCTGTCTGAAGAACCTGAGTTTATTTTACTATTTGGCTGACTCAGTTATATTTTGTTTACTTGTGTTTGGCCAACCTTGCATGAATAATTATTGGAATGGTATATATATGTAATGTATTATATCATTCAAGATATAAATACAAGAGATATATAGAGAGATACAATAAAGACATACAAGATATAGAATATTGCAAAAAGGAGGGACATAAGATATGATATGTGAATTCATCAGCAAAAAAGAATACTCAACAAGGTCTACCAGAAGCAGAAATGATTTCATCAATCATAGAAGGTGATCTACAATAAAGAACTCAGTCAAGTTGTAAGTTGATTTGTTGGTTCATCCTAACAGGTGAATCATTTTTGTAAATCCTTTAACAGGGTAGACTTAACCGTCTTTATTCAAATCTCTTAACAGAGTGCATACTTATAAAGTATGTTTGTAAATCCTCTAACAAGGTGGATCTAGCAATCCTCTGTGCTCCTAACAGGGCAGATCACCAGAAGTGATCATTGTAAGCCTTAACTGGCCAACTTCATACTGTAGTAATAAAGCTTTGTGGGTTTCATCCCCACCCTAGTTTTACTTTCTATTTGGAAGGTTTTTGGGTCACCAAATCTCTATGCATATATGGTTTAAATGTTTAAGTGTTCTTTTATGCAGCAGGCTAGATGAGTAAAATTTGTATATGGTTATTCTAAATTGACTTAAAAGTTTTATGGTTACTAATTCACCCCTCCCCTCTCAGTAACCTATTATATCTTGAATATTTCCAATACTTATATCCCACAACAAAATGGAGTTGTAGAAAGAATGAACAAGACATTGATGGAGAAGGCTAGGAATATGCTTAGTGGAGCTAGTCTTGAACAAAATTTTTGAGTTAAAGTTGTTGCCACTAATTGCTATATGGCTAAGAGATCTCCTACATCAACTCTTGTTCATAAGACACCCATGGAGGTGTGGTCTGGTAAGAAGCCTTCAATTAGACAGCTTCATTTTTTTGGTTGTGAAGCTTATGCACATGTTCCAAAGGAGAAAAGATCTAAGTTGGAAAATAAAGTTGTCAAAAGTATTTTCATCAGATATAGTGTTGGTGTCAAGATATACAAGCTTTGGGGCCCTTGGACTAGTAAGGTGTTGTATAGAAAAAACATTATTTTTAGAGAGCTAACATCTTCTCATATTGTGCTACAACAAGATGAAAAAGAGAAGAAAGAGGATATTATTCAGTTGCCTCCTACCCCTGAGAAGACTGAACAAAAAGATCATGTTTGGTCTAATGATGAGGAGAGCTTTAGTACCTCTAATAGTTTAGAAGAAGAGGAAGAACAACCTCAGTCCTTGAGGAGATTCATGAGAGTAAGATAATAGCCAAAAAGGTTTGGTTATTCTATGTTAGATTCTAGTTATGCATTTGCTTTGTTTACTAACACTGATGAGCCTAGATCTATGAAAGAGGCTTTGGATATGGAAGATGCAGGTTCCTAGATTGAGGCTATGGATGATGAGATGGCTTCATTGGATTAAAAAAAAACTTAGGAAATTGTACCTTTGCCTAAAGGAAAAAAACTTTTTGGTAGCAAATGAGTGTTCAAGAACAAATTCTATGCAGATGGCAGTGTTGAAAGGTACAAAGCTAGATTGGTTGTGAAGGGGTACTCATAGGTAGAGGGATAGATTATAGTGAAATATTCTCTCCTATTACAAAGATGAAATCCATTAGATTTATATTATCTCTTGCTACATCATATGATTTAGAGATACAAAAAATGGATGTTAAGACAACTTTCCTTCATGGTGATTTGGAGGAAGAGATTTATATGTTAGAGCTTGAGCACAACATTATTAAAGGTAAAGAATATTTTCTTTGTAGATTAAAGAAGTCTTTGTATGGTTTGGAATGTAATCTCCTAGGATGTGGTACCTTAAGTTTGATTCCTTTGTGTTGTCAATTGGATTTGTAAGATCAAAATTAGATCATTATGTTTATTTCAAAGTTGAAAATGATCACCTTCTTATTGTTGCATTATATGTTGATTATATGTTTTTTGTTTGGGAAGGGTAAGGGTATGATTTCTAATTTTAAATCTTAGTTTTCAGCATAGTTTGAGAGGAAAGATCTTGGGGTAGCAAGGTACATCTTGTGTATGGAAATCAGTACAGATAGGTCTAACAAAAAACTTTGGTTGACTCAGAATGATTATGTGAAGTCTATGTTGGATAAGTTCAACATGGTAAATTATAGACCATTGTCTGTTCTTGTTTCTATGGGAACAAAGTTACCCATAGATGATTTTCCAAAATCTCCAAGTGAGGTAGAGGACATGAGTAGAGTACCTTATGCTAGTGCAATTGGTAGTCTTATGTATGATATGGTCTGTACTAGACAAGAAATTTCCCAAGTAGAGGGATTTCTAAGATAATTTATGGATAATCCTAGATAGGTACATTGGAATTTAGTTAAGAATGTATTCAGATATTTGAGGGGTACATCAGATTACTCCATTTGTTATCATGGTAACTCTTTTGGAGCTTTGCATTTAGTTTTTAATCATGGGTTTATGGATTTAGATTGGGCAAGTGATATTGATAGCAAGAGATCCACTAGTGCTTATTTGTTCACTACATTTGGTGCTATCATCAGTTGGATGAGTAAGAAATAACCTGTGGTTGCTTTGTCCACTATAGAAGCTAAGCAAATGGTTGCTACTCATACTTGTAAGGAAGCCATTTTTCTTAGGAGATTGTTTTTGGATATTGGTGTTGATGCAGGACATATTACGATTTTGTTCAACAATCAAAGTGTTATTTTCCTTGCAAAGAATCCAGCGTTCCATGCTAGAACAAAGCACATTGATGTGCAGTTTCACTTTGGGATAGATATGGTGGAAGATGGAAAGGTAAATTTGGAGAAGGTAGATACTATAATCAATGTTTTATGCATTGACAAAACTAGTCAGCATAGAGAAATTTAGATGGTGTTCAGAATCTATGGGCCTTTCAACCTATATTGGTTAGTTCTTATTATGTTCATGTTGCTCTTACAAGGTGTTTGACAAGTGGGAGAATGTTAGGAATAAGGTGTCTCAACCTTGGATAGTTCCTATTCTTATTATTTGTTTTTTAAATGTTTTTTTTTTTCAAATAATATAATTAAGTGTGAGTGTACATGTCTAGTTGGCATATTGATGTGTCACTCCACTTGCATGTGTTGGCATCTTGAATTATGTGTAAGGAGATCATGATTGAAATAATTATGACAGATTCCTATGATGTGTAAGAGCTATCTTTGGAAGATTTGATGATGGGTGAAGATGTGAAGACATGCGGCAATTGATCATTGAGTATTGTACACTCAAGTCTCCATCTAGCACAAATCATAAAACCCTAATATAGTTATTCTTTGGAATCTTCCCTAAAAATGGAAGGTACGTGATATAAGTGTTCTTTAGGGTTGTAGGTAGGAGAGTGTGAAAAGTGTATTATTGGTGACTACTAAATCTATCTTCTATGTCTTAAAAGAACATTCACTGCAAGTGTGTTGTAACCTTTGTGTTGAAGATAATACATTATGCAGGTTTTGGAGGGGTGGGTTGTTTTATCCAAAGGTTTTTCCCCACCGGCATATCTTTGTGTGTATGTATTTTATTTCTCTATCCATTTTTTGTATTCATCATTGACTATAATATTATTGTTTACATAATATCAAATTTTAAATTGTAATTATTTAATAGGAATTTGGACAATACTTTCCTTAAGGGATTAGTGTAGGAAGATGTTTTTGCACCTGAGTTTCCTTCCATTTTTTTCATTTTTTTTCCTTTTGTTTTCTCAAACATCAAAGAGACTAGTTGTTCAACGGCCAAATAACATATTTCTAATTCAAGTAAAATTTGGAATTGACAATGAGCTCAATATTTATTAAAATTATAGTCATTATAAACCTTGTTCTAAGTAACTAACTTTTTTTCAAAACATAATCTTGTTTGGTCATTCTATCAAGACTCAAAAGGGCATTTTTAATATATTTTTTATGCGTAAAAAGGAAATTCAATTATATGGGAGTGACTAAAGAGGAGATAGATTATATTGAAGAGAGTTTGATATGAATTATTTTTTGATGACTTGCAACATCTCTTAGCTTGTCTTACATCTTCTTATTGGGAGTAGTTTCTTATCACTTGAGTATAATAAACTAGTAGTCTCAGATTGGTTTTGACATTTGAGTGTCAACAAACTTAACCAAATTCTAAAGATGATTTTGATCTATAGTGCATGCTAAGCTAGAGAATTCAATAGGTGGTGAGTAAAATTCAAGTGCTAAGTGAACTTCAAGTACTGAGCAATCTTCAAGTGTTGAGTGAAATTCAAGTGCCGAGCAATTTTTAGGTGTCGAGTTACTATAGATGCCGAGTAAACAATTGAGGCTGAGTAAGTCCAAGTTTCAAGCCAAACAAAACTACAACAAGTGTCGAGTAACAGAATGATCAAGTGATGAGCATCAGAGGTAAGAAGTGTTGAGTAACAAAGATTGTACATAGTTGTTTGTAATCACACAAACACCTATGTAAACCATTTTTGAGTCGACATAGAAGAATCTCAAAGGATATTAATGATAAGAATGAATCTTTTGCATTTACGTATGCAATTAGCATGTATCCAAT